>JBBDHG010000160.1:0-212500 GCA_037951165.1 Lophius americanus | reverse complement strand
TACAATAATGAGGTTTATTCACAAGAGAGGGGTCAGTCTACAATACTGAGGTTTATTAACAGGAGAGGGGTCAGTCTATAATAATGAGGTTTATTAACAAGAGAGGGGTCAGTCTACAATACTGAGGTTTATTAATAGGAGAGGGGTCAGTCTATAATACTGAGGTTTATTCACAGGAGAGGGGTCAGTCTATAATACTGAGGCATCATTTCAGAAACTGAGAGTCATTTTTAGCCTAGACTAAAACTATGAAAGTGTTGAGAACTAAAAAGGCGGATCAAACATCTGTGTCTCTGAGTCGGTCTTGGGCGCGGTCTCTGATCGACGTAGAGTCGCGATCGTCTGTGAGTACGGATAATAAACATACTAAAACCTGTTTGTCTTCCTGCAGGACTATGAAATCGGTTTTGTTGCCATGGTGAACGACACGGTGGGCACGATGATGAGCTGCGGCTACAAGGACCAGAGCTGCGAGATCGGCATGATCATCGGTAACGTTTTAATAAATAGTCTCAACACTTCCTCGCGTAGACCAGACGGGAATCTGGCTCCGCCCATCAGAAATCAAATGAAAGATATTAATCCGTCACACCTTTTGATTACATCCACGATCAGTTGATGGACATTATGGAATCGTCATCACCACAGTGGAATCATCATGGTGCCTTTTTAAGAGCTGAATCAGGAGCATAACTTGTACAACGCAGGGGGTTTGGGGGCTCTCCGGGTATATACCCAATATGCCTATTTGCTTACTTTTTTTCATTTTGTTGATTTATCATTGGACTTCTTCACGGGTCACACTTTGGATGGTGCAAACAATCTAGAGTTGTTCTTCTCTGCAGGAACGGGAACCAACGCCTGCTACATGGAGGAGATCAAGAACGTGAAGCGGGTGGAGGGCGAGGACGGACGGATGTGCATCAACACGGAGTGGGGCGGCTTCGGAGACGACGGCGCCCTGGTGGACCTTGTGACTGAGTTTGACGTGACGGTGGACAAGACGTCAATCAACCCCGGCGTCCACGTGTACGAAGGACTTTTCCTGTTCTCCATTCTGAACGGTTCTCTTTCTCTGTTTCTCAACGGTTTTTGTGTCGCCGCAGCTTTGAGAAGATGATCAGCGGCATGTATTTGGGAGAAATTGTCCGGCTGCTGCTGGTGAGACTGACGGAGGACAAGCTGCTCTTCCAGGGTCAAACCTCAGAGGCGCTGTTGACCCCGGGGAAATTTGAGACCAGGTTCATCTCGGAGATCGAGGAGTGAGTCCGTCAGTTTTCCACCTTCATCAGTTATGAATATTTATCTTTGAATATGGCTTATATTGGTTATAATAACATCATTAGAGTTAATCATTTCTCATGGCCTGTCTTTACCTATGACCAATTTTTATTTCTTTTAATTTATTTTTATCCATCGTATTTATTTTAGATTCATAAAGTCATTATTATTATTTGGTTGTTGCCTTTATCGCATAAACAAACTCATTCCGACGCCTCCAAGTCACAAAAAGTCAATCAGAGATTCTGAGATTAGAAGAGATTTATGTTAAATTTGTTATTTCTGCACTCATCGGTCATAACATAGTAAAGATAGTCAGGACTTTGTAATAATTGTATTATATGTTCTTCATTCTCCTGTCATCGTTGTCTTTATGTCCCGTCTTCCAGAGAGGACGCCGGTCTGGAAAATACTCAGAACATTCTGACTAAACTGGGATTGAAGCAGGATTTGGTGGACTCCCTTGTGGTGCGTCTGGTCTGCGAAACCGTCTCCTCACGATCCGCCCATCTCTGCGCCGCCGCCCTGGCGACCCTTGCCAACCGTATCCGTGCTAACCGAGGGCTGGACCATCTGAAGACCACCGTGGGGGTGGACGGGACGGTCTACAAAAAACACCCCAAGTAAGCTCAACCCACCTTTTTGGTTGAGTTTAATTTTTCTGCACAATTAATTAACAAATTGCTACTATTACATCTATATTTTATCACAAACATCTGGATTTTCTACACTTTACTTTTTAAACTGTTTTCAAAATGTATTAGATGAATTTAGAATAAAAATTATAAGTAGAGGAGAAGTAAAAAATCTTTCTGGAAAATAATTATTAGTATTAGTAGTATTAGTAATATTAAAAATATAGTAATCGCAGATATCTGAAAACTGTATTATAAAATATTTGTACTTCATCATTTCCCACCTCTCTACACGAGTGTACAGATCTGAGGTTCAGTGAAACAGATGTTGTCCGAGGTAGAACCATTAAAAACTCACATTTGTCTAAACCAATTCTGTCATTTCTAAGTTGCAGATTTTCAAACTTGAAATGTCTTTCAGAAGCATTCCTGAGTCTTCTCTCAGAAATCTACAGTATACAGTGAAACAGTCCAGGTCCATACAATGAACTAGTCAAGGTTTATACAGTGAACCAGTTCAGGTTCATTAAATGCAATAGTCCAGGTTTATACAGTGAATCAGTCCTGGTTCATACAGTGACACAGTCCATGTTAATACAGTGAACCAGTCCAGGTTTATTCAGTGAACCAGTCCAGGTTCATACAGTGAAACAGTCCAGGTTCATACAGTGAAACAGTCCAGGTTTATACAGTGAACCAGTCCAGGTTTATTCAGTGAACCAGTCCAGGTTCATACAGTGAAACATTCCAAGTTCTTTCAATGAAACAGTCCCGGCCCATTCAGTGAAAGTTTAATTATATCCATCCTCTACTGTTTATTTATGTAATTACCTCCATTTTTTCTGCTGTGAGGTGGATTAATTAAATTAAACCCCAATTACTCTTTTATTATTTGCAGATTTTTCTCTTCTGGTTCGTGGCTAAAACTACATTTTATTCTCTCAGCCCTTACCAACAAAATGGACTCTTAATATCCTGTCATTAAGGATGTTATATATGTTGTCCTTGTCAATACCTGTGTCAAGCCTTTGTCTCTCTCTCTTAAATATTCTTTCTTATCTCTGCTCCTCCCCGCTCTAGTTTCAGCAGGAAGCTCCAGGCGACGGTGCGCCTCCTCGCCCCCAAATGTGCCATCACCTTCCACGTCTCGGAGGACGGCAGCGGGAAGGGCGCTGCCATGGTAGCGGCCGTGGCCCAGCGGCTGGCTCTCCAGTCTCGACTGCTAGAGGACGACAATGAGGAGGACGACGACGACGAGGAAGAGGACGAGGAGGAGGAGGAAAACTGAGGATGCACATCATCCCTATGAGGCAGACACCATGGAGCCTGAATTCTGCAATAATTGTTATTTCTAGGTCCTGTAGACAACTTCAATAAATTCTTCATTGCTGTCACCAACACTTATGTTTGGGTTTTTGTATTTTAGGACATTAAAGTTATCAGAAAAATCGCTTTGGAGTCTGTCCCTAATTTGTTCACACACCAAATTCCTTCAATGATATTAAATAATGACAAATAATAATCAATTTTAAAAAAGTTGAATTAAAACTACATGTAACCTATTCCACTGACCTGCAGGTGGCAGTAGCACTGCAATAAAAACAGCAATACATGAACAGAGGCAAAGAAGAATTAACACAATTACAAAAATGTATTTATTTATATTATTATTATTATTTATAATCATTCAAATATTAGATAAATGAAATTATAGCTGTAGCCAGCTTAATTAAAAAAAAGAAGCAATTTTAGCCAGTTTATTTTCAATAACGAAAATATAAGATATTCCATTGACCTGCAGGTGGCAGTCACGAGCGAAGGCGGAAAGAAGATTTAGTTAAAATGTAGTTAAACCTAAATTTAATTATCATGTGCTCAAAAGATGATTTACTGTTCATCCATAAGCATCTCTTGATGGACGAAGCTGTAATATAAAATATAATGAACCCGACAAGGTCTTACAAAGTTTTATTTTCCTTTCGAAACGTCATACAATTGGTTGAAGAAACACACAGTCAGCGGAAGCTACTATATTCAAGTCAGAATACATACGCTATTCCGACCAATATTACATCCGCTATCATCCTTCAAAATAAGAGCATTTAATACACTTAGCAGCGAATGGAAAACATTAGCATGCGCTTATGCCATTCATAATAAAATAGGTTGCAGAATCATGTTCTGACAGCTTTTGCTGGTAGGAGCCCATCCCTGCCCATCCCTACGAGCAAAAGCTGCAGGGTTGGGAGGTGGTTAGGTCAGCAGGAATCATTGAATGGGAATACTGAGTGACAACAGGAAGCAGTTACGCTAGTGGTTTTCAAAGTACAGCCCTGTCTTTACAATACTGAAAAAAATGGAACATCCTCTTTCTGACATTTCACGATAATTTTCTTCTGTTGCATAAACAAATTACACATCAGAGAATATTCAATAAATTCTTATTGTTTAATTTAATCGTAAGTATCATATTGACTTTATTTGTGATTTGTTCTTGTTCTTAGAACCTTGCCCTCTTCACTGCACCGTAAAGTAACTTTTTTTGTTTCTGTTGGTTATATTGTGTAACTAATTATTGAGTTTTGACAAAACGAATGAGGAAAGAGGCAAACACTAATACAGTTTTTGTAAATCCCCTCTTAAAGACAGAGGAATAAAGAAAACACGGGCAAAAATTCTATTCTGAAATAGCATTTGAAAGTTTCCTAAATAAAAGCAGAAAAAGAATAAGAAGAAAAGAGAAGGGGATATGGAACAAAAGAAAAGAAAAACAGCAAGTTTTCCATCTTCATTTATGATTTTATTATAATTCCCCAACATCTGAGAGAAACTTTCCCTGAAACACATTTTCAGGAATAATTTTTATTTCGACTTACACCAGTTGGAGAAGTTGCAAGAATTATATATTCTGCATTTTAACAGTGACGTTTTTTTGAAGACCTTCTACATAAACTAAAGTATATTTAGGACCAAAATGTATTAAGAGCTTTACAGGAATAAAATAAATGTAAAAAATCTCCTGTTTTGTATTTAGAAGTGTTTTCAGGAGTCAAGAAAATATCTATTTATTTATCTTCCCAGCAAATTCTTTCGAAATGTGTGTTGTGATTTGTTTGTGCAGTTCTCCCTCTTTGCCTGTAGGAGGTGCTGCAGCATTTTCGTCTGTTTCCGCCTTAATTGCAGACGGAGGCTGTTGATTGGATGATCTCTTAATGGAACCGCCTTTAAATCGAACACAGTGACGCTTTCACTCCTCTTCACAAGAGGAACAACAAGATGATGTCCTGGTGGGTCCATCTTTGTCAAGAAGAAAAGAAACACACAGGAGAAATAAGCAGAAACTTTATCAAAAAGAAAAAGTGTGATATCAGTCTTTATAGCGACTTAGTTTTTTTTCTTCTACATTAATAATAATTCAGGCTGAATACAGTCTTTGGAATGCTGTATGACAAATAAATATACAATTGACGGTATTTTAATATTATTATCATTTTAATATGGCATGAGGTTCAGTTAGGTTTGCATAAAAACATAAAGTGTAAATGTTCTTCAAATGTCTACTAATTTATGTCTAATTTCTTAAGGGAAAATTAGAAACATTGTTTGTTTTTTACTATAAATAGGAAGACAGGAAGCCTGTTTTCTACCTCTAGCCTCGTTTATTCAAAATGTGTCCCCCATAACTCTAAATAAACTAACACGAGGAGCTTTAAACACCTAATTGCATTTCTATTTATTAAGTTATTTATATATACACTATGTTTTTTAAAAACCTCTTCATGAAATGTTCTGACTTGTGGAACACATCTCTGCAAAATTCAAAATAACACATTTAACCATAAGACTTATTGTGGCTGCATGATTTCTTTTTTTGAACTTTTCAAAAGCGGTTTTCCAGATTCTACACCCCAATCAGCCATAACATTAAAACCACCTGCTTCTCATCATATGGGTCTTCTTATTTCCGCCGTAAAAGCTCTGTGATGTCATTGGCACCTTTTTTATCAGTACCTTTGTTGTGCAACAAGTTGGTTCTGAAACCTTTCACTGGTTCACCAGTTCTCCTCCCTTAGACCGTTTCAGTAGGTTCTAACCAGCGACTGAGAACATGCAGCAACACCTGCGGTTCTGAAGATGCTCTGACTCACCACAGCTTGGTCCTTATCAAAGCAAAAACTCATTCATGCCTTTATTTTGTTCCAGTTTTGGATAACTGCAGCAAACAAACAACTTTAAATTGATTTCAGTGATCCTTTTAAAAACACACCTGGGTCTGGCTCCCGACTACACAACAGAAATTCTGACCCCATACGAGTCGGTCTTAGATCCTCAGGTAGGCCGCTCTGGTGGGTCCAAAGTCGAGGTTTAATCTTATGGTGAGCACACTTTAACCATTGGGGCTCTGTGGCTTTGGAAAGACCTGCCTGATGAAATAAGACTCAAAGAATCAGTGACTTCTTTTAAATGGCTTCTGAAAACTCATTTCTACAGTTTTGCTTCTATCCTGATGTTGTCATATTTAGTTTCTTTTAATTGTACTTTTTTATCAGCTTTTATGGATCTTTTATCATCCCTTAATCTTTTAATTCTTCCCTTAATTTTCTCTTTGCATTTAAACGTTGTCTTTTGGACGTAAATGTCCATTTTATGTGTTTCTGCCGGCATTATTATTATGTAATCTCTCGTATCCTTACACTTGTCCATTTTTATTGTTATTCCAACGTCAACAAACATCAGAACAAAACAATCACCTGCTGACTAATACATCACACCCACTGACAGTCGCCGTGGTTACGAGATAGATAATCAGCGTTATACCGACTTCACCAGTCAGTGGTCGTTTAATGTTATGGCTGATAGGCGATTACATTTTCCTTTCTTTTCTTTCTTTGCACTCTAAAGGTCAACAGGAGAGGCAGGGAGGGGGGGGGGGGGAGCGAAGAATGTGGGAGGGAGGGGCGAGGAGTGAGGAGTAGAGAGAAAGAGGATTAGATGAAATTCATTTGCATTTTTTCATATTATGGCATAAAGATTATTATTATTATTATTTTTTTTAAATTGAATTCATTTTTTTTCCGGTCTATGCCCAACAGAAAGTAACATTTAAAAAAAACTAATTAACATTGTCTTAATACATGCATAAAAGCGTTGCATGATATCCACACTGTTGGGAACAAACGTCTTTATGTTGCACAAAATTACAAAAATAAAAAATAAAAATAAATGTGAATGAAATATATCGCTCTGTTTTAGTGCTTCATGCATGAAAGCGTTACATTTCATCATCTTCATCTTCATCTTCATTTATTGACAGTGTTTCCATCGACTGTCCTATATATAAACAGTGTGTTTCGACATTATGTTTCATCAACAAGTCGTTATGCTTCCTGGCCTTATTTCCCATACCGTATTATTTACACGATTAGATCTTATTATTGCTAAGACGTGGTTGAGAGGATGAAACTGTCCTGTCAGGACTCCGCAGCAGAAGGCCGGCGTTCCTCAGCAGTCCTGCTCTGCTGCAGTTTTCCCTGACAGGCAGAGGACGGAGTGGAACTGCAGCCTGAAGCCTGCGGCGTTCCTGCAGTCACTCTGCTGCTGCAGCCTCCTCAAAAATAAATCAAAAAAACAAAAAAACAAAACAACCCACACCCCGTGATTTAGGTGAGAGAGTAAAAAAAAAACTCTCCCAGACTGCAGCATCACTGCAGACTGCTGTTTTTACCCGTACAGAAGGTGTCTCCTCTCCGAATGCCTGAGACGATGAGGATGAGGATGAGGATGAGGATGAAATGATGCAGGTGCTGATGAAGATGCTGCACATTAGCAGTAAAGCAATGATATAAAGTGGTGGAATGCAGTAAATGACATTAAATCCAGTGTTGTCCTGAGGGACAGGAAATATTTCTATGTCACTTTATCGCTAGGCTACAGTAGAAAAAAATGACACTCTACTAAGTATGTTTGACATTTACATTAGAACATATACAACGCCTTTCAAAAGTTAAACTTATAAAAGCTTTACAATTTAATGAGAGGAATATAAATGAAGACGGATGTGGACAAAGTCTTCAGATCCTTCACCATAGTAAAAAGATAAATTCAACACTCGGACTTCCTGCACCCAAAAACCTGCTAAATAAAAGTATTCAAGTATTATTAACAGTATGCACTCAAAGTAAAAGTACTCATGGTGCAATAAAGTAGTTCCTCTGAGGGTTTTATCATCATGGGATGTTTTTTGGTTACTATAACAACCCCTGCATTATTTGCGATAATGTGTAATCCATGTTAACGCTATAGAAGTTAGAGTAGTAAGAAGTAATCTAACTACTTTTTATCATTGAGTAGCCTGCTTGAATCTATAAGATCCGC
The DNA here is from genome assembly GCA_037951165.1 of Lophius americanus. Classification (NCBI taxonomy): domain Eukaryota; kingdom Metazoa; phylum Chordata; class Actinopteri; order Lophiiformes; family Lophiidae; genus Lophius; species Lophius americanus. The sequence goes on along the minus strand of JBBDHG010000160.1, from coordinate 204,209 downwards.
CTGTTTTGCTTTTTCCGATTATATATTTTCCAGATAATCCAAAGTAGTTTATAACTGAATTTCTCAATTGTTCAATACAAATATTTATTCTTAACTATTTATATTATTATTTATAATTTAATTTAATTTATTTATAATTTATTTTAATATTTATTATAAATATTTTTCTCTTTATTCAAACTAAAAATGTCCAGTTCAAAAATGTATAATTCTATTATTATTATTATTATTATTATTATTATTATTATTATTATTATTATTATTATTATTATTATTATTATTATATGTTTCTATCTTTAACTTTACAATATCATTATTTATAATTACAATATTATTTATTATAATATTTATATTAGCGACCATAATTTACAGTATATTGTTTTAAATTATATATCAAATGTCTAATTTTATACAATTTAAATGTAACATTTTTCTTTTTCTCAGTTCATCACAAAGTTTCAAACTCATCAGATCTGGACATGGTTGGTCTTCACTGGACAGGACGGGTGTGAAATCTGAGAAATACCTACAGCTGTCTGGAGTATAAAGTACCATAAAAGTATAAGTACAATAACTCTAAAGTAGGATAAATTGGAAATAACCAAGTAAAGAACAAAATACCTTAAAATTGTAAATAGTTACAGGGATTCAGCGAAGATACTTTCCATCGCTGCATGAAGATAAGCTCCATATTATATTACAGAAGCTCTAACTAGATAGAAGTAGTATTAGCAGTAAAAGTATATTCTGTCAAAAAAACAAAAAAAAACATGAGGTATGTTTTTTTTTAAAGGAACATTCCTCCTAAAAATCAAACCCCAGTCATTCTCTTCTTACCCTAAATATTCTCAGCGGCTAAATTCTCCTGATATCTGACATCTACCGCGATGACTGGACCTGCAGACACCCTGTACCCGCACAAAAAAAAGAAGTTTAATTCCTGCACAACCCCTCGTTTTTGTTGGGGACTAAACTCTGACGGAGTCTCCAGGATGAGCAACAGATCCATCAATCAGAGTGTCAGGGGGCTGAACGCTCTCCCCACCTCATTACCCCCAACCAGTCTAGACTGTAATCCATGACTCACACATTTACACACACACACACACACGCACACAGACACCGCACAGTATTTCACCTTAATTGTGTACATTTACAGTATAATGCAGTTTTTTTGTTATTTTTAATCACGCATCTCTTCTATATCTCCGTTCCCTTTTACTCTTTCACTTTATTCTTTGATGTCTGCTTTTTATATTCTTAGTCTTTCTGCATTTAGCTTTGTCCCGGCTTTTCGTAAAAATCATCAAAATAATTTTTTCCCCTCCTAAATCGATCTAAAAATCAAAAACGGAATTTTACAAATTTTTTGCAAATCCATTCAAGAGGAAAATCGGAAATATCACATCGGCCGGTGTTCAGATCCTTCGCTTAAATGACACTTGAATGTCAGCCCTGGTGGTGTGTCACGTTTATCTTCATCACCTTTGAGATGTTTCTACAACCTGACTGGAGTCCAGCTGGTCTGAGGTCAGCCGATCGGACGTGATTTGGAGAAGAACCGGTCCAGATGAGGTAACACAGTTAATAAAGAGCATCGGAGAAAAAATCAAGTCATGTTGACGCCGTGATGTTGAAGAAACATTCAGCCTCAATCACCATCTGCATCAATGAGCCTTGGGCGCCCATGACCCCGTCACCAGTGGACCAGCGGGTCTTTTATAGACCACTTTAGTGGGTTCTAATCCCTGCAGACCAGGACAACCCAACAAGACCTTCAGTTCTGGAGATGCTCTGACCCAGTAGTCCAGCCACCACAAGTTGAACCTCGTCAAATATATATATTTATATATATTGTTGTATATTTTCTCATCTTGTATTAGTTCATATTTTTCTACAGGCTATATTTTGTTGTCATAACGTGTTTTTATTGTCTTTTGTATGGACCCAGGAAGAAAACTATTAAACATGGAAATAACAAATGAGGGTCCCAAAGAAACTATTAACACAGCAAATTATTTAAATGAAGCTCAGATTGATTAATGGGGTTCTATAAAAACAACAACAGAAACAAAAACTTACAGATTTGTCCATCTCAAATGTATTTCTTATTGGTTATAACAGAATAATATCCTATTCTATAATAATGTAATTAAAGCTCATAAGTCTTCTGTGCATTTACTTCAGTGACTATTTGAAAGGGAGCTTTAAGTATAAACTGTGACATTTACACAAAAACTCAAAGATAAGGATGTGATAATAATGATTTGTAGAGTCCATAATATTAAGACCACCCTGATGTGTTCTGGAAACAGAGAGGATTGAGACCGGAGTAACTCAGAGTAACTTTTTGCCGAGTGACTGGGTTGAGGCCTCCCTCTGCTTGAGAGTCATACTGTAGCCTCATGGTGGTGGAGGGGGTGGAGGAGGTGGGGGTGGGAGGGTTGTGTAGTTCAGCTCCACAGACACGTGCTTCCTCCCTCCACTGGAGACGACTGGTAACAGCATTCACCCTCACACGAGGCGACACGAGGCCTGTGCGAGCTCACGTTTCTCCTCAGAACCAGAGAGCGGCGCCCATAATCAGCTCAGAGAATAAAGTCCATCACATAGTCCTGGATTAACGGGGTTTTGTGATCAGGAATAGATAGTTTCGCTTTTACAGAATTTCTTTTGTGCAGGAAAATCCTGGAAATTTAGATTTTAGAGCAGACAAGAGAGCAAACTCTCCACAAAGGATGAAAGTACTGCTGGGTAACCGGGTATATTTACTGGGAGTTTTGTGTTTCAGCACAATTTTGAGGTGTTTTATTCTTCTGCTGCACCGCATCTCAGAGAGAAATACTGCATTCTTCACCAGCCCTGATTATAGACTCCAAGGGGAGGCCCAGGGTCAAGAAACCCAGATAAAAAGCCATAATTTCTCTCAAAATAACAGATGACATCACACACACACACGCACACACACACACACACACGCACGCACACACACACACACACGCACACACACACACACACACACGCACACACACACACACATCTAGATGTCAAACAAAGGAGGCACAGCATGTGTTCTAGGCTAAATATAAATATATATATATATATATATATATATATATATATATATATATATATATATATATATATATACGTTCATATATATATATATATGTTCATATATATAAATAATTAATAATTAATGATAGATTAAAATAAGAAAAAATGTATTCATAAATAATTTAAATAAACTTTATCTATACAGCGGCAAAGTAACAAAGTGATTTAAAAATGTGTGTGAAAAATGATTAAAAACAGGAAACAATAGATGCAAACGAGGATTTAACAAATAACCTAACAGAAAGTTTTCATATAAAAATATTCCTTCAGTCAGGCAGTGAAGTGAACTTTGATGACCTTGATGTGGGAAACCACTGGGGGTTAGACATCATAAAACAGAAAGGATCTGAAAAACAGGACCAGAATATTCTTATTTATGGGTGCAATTATAGTATAAAGTAAAAAAAAAAAATCCCCGTTTTCCAAGGACCCCCTAGAAACCGCTGAAAGACCCCACTCAGGATTAAGTATTACCAGATTTAGTAAGAACAGGATGTTTAAACTTTAAACATCACTAATGCTATTCCTATAACACGATACACCGATGAGTCGTCACATTATAACCACTGAGAGGTGGAGTGATGATGATTATCTCATGGCACCTGTCCGTGGGAGGGGTTTGTTACTTCCCCGAAAAGTCGAGGTTATTATAATAATAATAATAATAATATGGAATCATCATCGCGGAACCCGCCGCCGCAGATCCTTTGGGTTGACACGATAACCCAGAAACTATTCCATGGATCGGTTTCAAATTTGAATCCCCAAACAGACCTGGGTGCGAGGAAGAACTGGATTGATTTTGGGAAACGTTGCTTCTATATTTCGGGTCATACCATCTCCAGAACTGCAGGTAATGTTGGGTTTTCCCGATCTGCAGTGATTAGGAGCTACCAAAGTGTTCAAAAGATGGAAAAAACGAAAGTGGGCCCAACAGTGAATCCTGAGTCACGCCCAGTGTGCATTTCATGAGAGAGACCTTCCTCTTCATCCAGAGCCACCGATCTTCACCCTCTTCATCATCTCTGGAGAGAACAGCTTGATGTTGGTCTTCCTTTGCTCTCCCATCTCCCAGACTAGCCATAATGTTAGTGTGGCTACAATAAAAAACACCCCTGCAGCTTTAATCCACTGGTCTGACCTTTACCGCTCAGCCAAGCTCGCCGTGTCTGAACTGATAGGCGCTCCTCCACTGCATCCTCCCTCAGTGGTGTAAAAAAAAAAAGATGGAGTGAGGTCGACCGTAGCGCGATGGATGCAGCTTCAACTCAGATGCGGACTGACCAGAGTTTTTAGTTTGAGTGTTTTTCAGTGAAACCAAAACCAAAAACAATGAGGTGCTATCGCATTTTAATGCCAGGGCTGATTTTGAAACGTCACCCCGCCACCTACTGGCCCGACATGCAAACTGCAGCTCTTCCAATGTTTTTTTTGAAGATTGAGCTCTGGTGCCTTCACAACGTAGTCGTACGGAGGAGGAAGTTTTTGGGAGTGCGGAAATATAATGAGATATTAAACTTCATTTACTGGCAGATTCTTACATTTGAAAGTTTTGCATTAATATAAACTTATAATAAATACATGGTTCCCAGTGTTTTTGACATATATAGCCCATTATAGAAAAAGCTATTAAATTTCCTTATGATGATTCAGAAGAGATGAGCCAAAATTAGCTTGTTTTCATCTCTCACATATATTCATTTAAATAACCTTCGGAGGTTTTTTCGGAACATCGAAAATTAATGTTTCAAATCAAAATAATATCAAAGTGAAAAGAAATCAGAATTGACTCTTTGTCTCAGATTTGATTTTTTTCTTCTTTTTAATCCCAGTAATCACCTAGCAACTGACAAAAAAAACCTTCAGGTTTATCTGACGACCATCGAGGAGACCCCGACCCTCAGGTTGGTAACCGATGGAATGATGGTAAACATCTGAGACTGATATTATTGTAGGCTTATATGAATATATGTGTATGTGTGTATTTGTGAGTTATGTGTGTATGCATATATAGTACATGTGGAGTATGTAAGAAGAAGTAGACACCAATCAGCCATAACATTAAAACCACCTTCCAATATTGTGTTTGTCCCTCTTTTGCCTCATTTGACTATTTTTCCGTGATTTCTTAGAATTCCAGCCACGCAGTTGGAGATGAAGCTGAGTCCTATAGTGAAGGTGGCTGGTCCCCTGGTGATTGGTGTCCCACAGACCGCCTTGACAGCTATTTTTGACAAGTGTGTCCTCCACAAGGCCAGGTCTATATTAGACTGCACAGACCACCCGCTGAATTCTGAGTTTGTAACTCTCCCCTCATGCCAGATATTCAGAAAACATCGGTTCAAGTGCAAAACGAATGAAAACTCTATTGTTTCCGGTCCTTAATTTGCACTTAAAATATGATTATGAATGGAATATGCTGTAGGATAAAGAGGTTTCTTATTTTTGTGTTCCCCGTATATTATATATTATATATTTTGTGTTCAGGAAACCTTTTATATTTTTTCGTTTCCAGTAGAGATGGTGTGTTCTTTCTGTAATTGTGTTGTTGATGTTTTATCTGGTTCTCCTGATATATGCATCAGTGAGCCTTGCCCTCCATGACCCTGTTACCGGTTCACCAGTTGTCCTTTTTTAGACCACTTTGGTGGTTTCTAACCGCTGCAGATAAGGAACACGGACCAAAATCTGAAGTTCTGGAGATGCTCTGACCCAGTCCTCTACACAACGCAGTTTGATCCCTGTCAAAGTCTCGCAGACCCTCACGTGTGACCATTTTTCCTGCTTCCATCATGTCAACATCAGGATAGAATGTTCACCTGCTACCAAATATGTACCACCCACTGAGTTTGCCTATCAATGATTGTTATCTCCTACTGTCTTCTTTATAGCAGATCAACTATTTCCATCTTGCCCTCTCCTCTGTATCTTCCTCTGTCACACCAACCAACTACATGTCCTTTCTCGCCACGTCCAAAAACCTCCTCTTTGTTCTTCCTCTTTGTCTCCTGCCTGGCCGCTCCATCCCTATCATCTCTCTACCAATAGATCCACTGTCTCTCCTTTTCACGTGGTTGTAATGTTATGGCTAATATGTATGATGACGTATACATACATTCATATTTTGTAATAATGTATTAATCATTATTATTATTATTACTATTATTAACACTGTTATTATTATTCACTATTATTATTATTGTTATTATTGTAATTATTAAAAGCTAAAATTCTATTATCATAATGTACTTTCAAAGATGAGTACTTTTTTCTTTTAGTAGAGGTATGGAGTACTTCTTCCCCCATCGTACATATTATTTTATTTATTATTAAATGAATAGGTGAAAAATATAATTTATATCTATTTACTAGAAAAGAATATTTAATAAACACAGAAAATCTTAATTTGTATCCATAAAAATAGTCAATATTTGTATCCATATTTTGTATTATATTGATATCTTGTGAATATTTAAGAATATTTACTTATGAGTTGTCATTTATTCAAATAATAATAATTTTGTGTTCTTGCTGCTAAAACTTCCTTTTAGGATGAATCTCTTTACATCTTATCTTATCTTATCTTATCTTATCTTATCTTAGCATAGCTTATCTTATCTTATCTTATCTTATCTTATCTTATCTTATCTCTTCTTATCTTATTTTAGCTTATCTTAGCTTATTTTATCTTATCTTATCTTAGCTTAGCTTAGCTTAGCTTGGCTTATCTTATCTTTTTGATATTTATTGCAATTCTACTTCACATTTCTTATTTAGAATACTTTAGATATACTAAGTAATATGAATATCATAATTAGATTAATAATATAACAAATAAATTATAATCATTTGTAAATAACAGTAGAATCCGTACTTTTACTTGTAAGTTGAGTATTTTCACAGCAAAGGGTCGTATTTAGTTCTTGGGTAAAGGATGGGAGTCTTTCCCCTGCTGCACATCACATATAAAGCTTTTGTTGTCATGGTTACCGGTCTGATCCTTTATTTAAATGAACATCCCATAGGGCTTTTTCCTATTTTTATATGCTAATTTAAAATTATTCCGGGGGAATATGTGGAGAAATATTGTGCGTGGAGACCGGGTGTGTGTTTGTGCGAGAGTGAGACGAGTGATTATCAGTCTGTCAGCTGACAAAAAGAGTGTGCATATATTTAGGGGTAGTGTGTGGTTGTTATTACATGAGGGACGCATCTCCACAGTATCTTCAACCCAAGCTGAGCTCACTAACCACGTTCCTGCTGGAGACACAAGGTTCCTGAACGTTCAGATACCCCCACCACCACCGAGAAGAAGGAGAAGACGATGATGAAGCTGAAGAGGAGGAGCAGCACGAGAAAGATGAAGATCGAGACGACGGAGAAGAACACAATAAAGATGACACAGAAAACGAAAAAGACGATAGCGATGAAGTAGACAACTACAGGGGTGAAGAGGAAGACTACAGCGTCTGTGGAATTTGTGTTCCACTCTCAATTGAGCTGCTATCTAACCTTTGAACCCGTGTCGGAGACCAGAACTCAGGTTCTCCCTATTCTTTCAAATGACCAAAGATACAAAGATAAAATTCATTGAAACCAAAGTGTATTTTGGCCCAAACACGACGTCTACAATGAAGAAGACCATGACAAAGGAGAGGATAATGACGGTGATAAAGGCGTTGAAGAAGAAGAACAAGCCCCTTAATTGCCTCCTCCTTGCTACTCATCCACCCACAGTACCAGTTTTTACCAAACTCCACCCAGTAGATCATCTTCTTCTTCTTCTTCTTCTTTTTCTTCTACTTCTCCAGCCTCCTTCCACCAGTAGATCCACTATCCCTCCTCTTCATCTCTGTCTGTTCTCTCTCCATTTGTCTCCAAAATGTCTAACCTGGACTTTTCCCTCTGATCTTCTCGTTTCTAATCCTGTCCATCCTCGTAACTCTCAAAGAACACCTGAACATCTTCATCTCTGCCTCCTGGCTCCTGGTCAGAGCCACCGTCTCTCAACCTTCCAGCAGAGCTCCTCTCACCTCCATCTTATAAACCTTTCCCTTCACTCCAGCTGCTACTCCTCCGTCACAGATAACTCCTGACACTCTTCTCCACCCACTCCACCCACTCCACCCTGCCGGCACTCACTTCTTCACATCTTTTCCACACTTCCTGTTTCTCTGAAAAGTTGACCCCAAGTTCTTAAACTCCTGCAAGTTCTCCGCCTCTACTCCTTCATCCTCACCGTTCCACCTGCCTCCTTTTCACTCACACACATGAACTGACCTTCTCTCCTCCTCTTTCAAACCCATACCTCCTCCTCTTTCAAAGCCATACCTCCAACTCTCCAGGTTTTCCTCCACCTGCTCCCAATATCATCCGCAAACGTCATCGTCCACGGAGACTCCTGTCTGACCTCAGCCGCTCTCATAACTTGTACAACTCCAACAAACTTTTCTGCCACTCCAGACTTCCTCATGGAATGTGTTTTATATGATGGAAATGGTTTCCATCTCGTGATTTTAAAGAAAAGTGAAAATAAATTCCTGACTCCGCCCCTTCACTGGGACCCTCTCCTAAATTTAACACATTCTTCCTCACCACATTTCCAACTGGTCGAATGAGGTTAATAACAATCTGTCCAGTAGATGTTGTGTAATATGGTAAAAAAACAACAACAACAAAGAAATAGATGCGGTTGAAAACAGAATTGCTTCTCTGAAGTTAACAATTATAATTTACAGGCTGTTGATTGACAAAAATGTATCAGCTGATTGAGCGGACTCTCCAGTCGGTACCATTACAATATTTAGATGGGATTAAAGAAGACTAGGAAGCCATCAGGAAGTTCTGTTTCCATGAAGGTGGGGACATCATGGACTTCAAAGTCTAGGTAGGAGCTACATGTCAAAGTAACGTCCACATGAACAATAGGGCCCAAGGTTCACCAGCAGAACACTGCCTCTTCCAGCTTATCCTCTTCCCATAATGCATCCTGGTGCTATCTATTTTCCAGGTAAAGGACGTAATTCTCAGACCAGGCCAACCTTCCTCTTGTTGCCCTGCGGTTCTGTTCCGATGCTGATGGACCCATTGTAGACGCCTTTGGATTTTCGGTACCTGGTGAATGGTTGGATAAATTACAAATATTAAAAGATTTTTGCATAAATCATTTTCTTAATTGATTTTTCGAGACATCTAAACCCCAATGTACAAGTTTTTTTTTTTTTTTTTACGGATTTTGCTTAATGGAAGCTGCAAATCAAGAAAAGTTTTCTTCCTGTCTGACATCTTTCAATCGGACCTAGCAGTATCTTTTTTCGGTCGTTTGTGCTATAGTTAATCCTCCGTACGGGGTGAGCCTTGGGCGCCAATGTGATCAGTTGTCCTTCCTTGGTCCACTTTGGTAGGTTCTACCCACTTTAGACCTTGAACAGCCAAGAACACCTACAGTTCTGGAGACGCTCCGACCCAGTTATCACAATTTGAACCCTCGTGCAAAGTTGCTCAGAATCTTCCCTTTGGCCATTTTTTCCTGCTTCCTACATCAACTTCAGTACAAAAATATTCACTTTCTCTCTAATATATCCAATCCACTAACAGGTAGCCATGGCAACAGTAAAAATCAATGTTATTCCGGCTCCAACCGCCATATAAATTAAAATTATGAATTTGATCAAATTTATTCTAATGGCATGATTATTTTCATCGGATCATTAAAATTACATTGGCAAGACATTAAAGAAGACCTTATCCTGCAGTGTCACTGTACCCAGATCTGCCTCAAAATGTAATCAACCCCTTTTTTTTTTCCTGACACCCCCCCCCCCCCCCCCCCCCCCTCCTCCAGCCCCCATTTTGAGGAGATAAAGTCACCCAAGCAAAATGGTGTTTTCCCAAAGTAGTAGAATTAAAATGGCAATTTTCTTTATGAATACAGACAGCGAATCTAACACAGTGAATAAACATAGTTTAACACGAGCATGTGACGCTCGTGTTCAATTAAATTAAAAGTGTCACGGGTAAATTATCAGATATGTGAGCAATGAACGACCCTTTATGTATGTAGCACTTTGAGATTTGATCCAAATGTAAAGTGCATTATAAATTAAATGTATTATTATTATTATTATTATTAATGTCATCATAACATAATTATTGTCCCGTCTCGCTGTAGCATGATTTTTTGATTCCAGCATGTTCAAATAGGAGTAAACAACCTGAATTAATGTTATTGTGTTGTATACAGTCAACTAAAGCTCAAAACCTTTTGAGGAGTTAAGAGTAGAAAGTGGCCAGAATTCTCTTATTTTAGCTTTCGGTTATGACTATAGTTGATAAATTCAGTCTACTATGACGGTACACTGAACATTTATATTCTATTTTATATCTTCCAGCGGATTCCTTACGTCCTGTAAGGACGTTGTTTGTTTGTCAACAGGATTAAGGAAAAACTCCCTGAACTGATTTCCATGAAACATGGTGGGAAGATGGGTCTTGAACCAGAACAGACCCCATTAGATTTTGGGCAGAACAACATTGTGAAATAGATTTGCATTTAGATTATTGTCATTGCTTCAAACAAGTACTCAAACATGAAATACAGTTGAGTATCCAATCCAAATATGCAAATAGTAACATAAAGCCTATAGTTTATACCTTATACCAGCTTATACCAAGAAATATTTAATTTATAATATATCATATATATGCATTTTTATCTATAAATTTATCTATATATCTATCTATTTATATATAAATGTATATACAGTCTATCTATCTATCTATCTATCTATCTATCTATCTATCTATCTATCTATCTATCTATCTATCTATCTATCTATCTATCTATCTATCTATCTATCTATCTATCTATCTATCTATCTATCTATCTATCTATCTATCTATCTATCTATCTATCTATCTATCTATCTATCTATCTATCTATCTATCTCTATATAATACATACATCTCGCATATAATTCAACCTGTAAATATACATATATTTGCATAGGGAATAGACAGACATACAGCTTGAACGTTCTCAGGGAATAATTACATGAGACCTGAATGAAAACATATGGAGCTGATTCCATAAAATCCAGAACAACCAGAATTTGTTTTCATAAAGGTTTGGTTTTTCCTGGAAGGCACACAAAGTATAGAAAACAGGCAGCTGTTTTTTTCTTTTCAACTTCCTTGAATGTACATGGCTATTAGTTGAGAAAAACAAAACAGGGTAGGTATTATTGTGTGCAATTTTATAACATAAATAACTTTCATAAAACCCTAATTCAGACAGATTTACATGTCTTTTCATAGAATATACTCTTCATTTACATTTACTTGAATGCTGTTGTTCAAAAGATCAAATAAACCATGAAGAAATGAACACATATCCTCATGCCTCTGCCACTTCTTGCATAATTTAATTACATATTTGTGATAGTATGCTTTCTAAGTCCCGCCTACATGCCGCGTTGAACCGGAAGTACGTCAACCTGCATGTACGCTAAAGATGCTTCAGCCGTTTCTCTATTAAGTTGTACTCTGTGGCAAACTTTGGCCACACCTAGATCCTGTCTCATTCGCTAAAAAAAAGGAAAAAAATTATAAAAAAACAGCCTTTTTATTTTTTTTTTTCCCCGAGTGGTGCGTTTGTTTGTGTGTCGGCGAGTCCCGGCGGTGTAACCGGAGAGGGGGCCTCACACAGAGGGAATGCAGGACTGCAATGGAGCACAATGCAATCCAGGTAAATCCGATATAATTTCATATAAATGTGCTTTTATACCGCTCAGATCCGGATTCTTTTGTAACCCGTTGATGTTTTTAATATTCTAACCGTGTGTCGCTTGGAACCTAAGCCGAATTCGACCATTTATTTCATTTTTTCAGCTCGTATTGATTGTTTTCTCATAACTGCAATTACAACTTTAGCTCAACTTTTTTTTCTTTTCTGCCTCCAGAGGTGGAAAATATTCGGCCAATATTAGATTTTTAGACGTTTTTCAAGAACCCTTTAGCCCTTCGATGCTACCCCTCCTATCATATGAGAGCATTAGCCGTTAAATTCCTCTTTAATATTTCTCATATATTTTTTTCTGGCCGCGTTAATGATTAATTTCTTTGTGTGTCGCGTCGACAGACTGTGGCTACCAACCCCCACCCACACTATCAACACATTACATTAATAAAATTAAATTTATTAGCCATTTTACATCGCTAAAAATATCAGGAAACTTTTAGGCTAGTTAGCACACAAAAAAAAAAAAAACTAGCTTGTAGCCAGTCGTGGCATCGATTTGTCTGGTCACCAAATTAATCATAACACCGAGGCGATATTAAATATAGGCGTTTGGGGACTAGGTGGAGCAGCTTGTATTCTTTATTTATATAAATACATATTTATAATAGCAGGATATTGTAATCAAAATCCTCCCGACATTTGGTCTCCTGCGTAATTACCACATATTTAAGGAGGAATGTTAATATTATGGGTGAGTTGAAGCTCTTATTCTGACTGCAGTCCTTGATATTCAGTTATATTTTCGTATTTTAAATATGATTTTGTTGCGATCAGAGCTTTCTAATGGTGAATATGTTTATTTTAAACAACAGGATATATACACCCAAGGTCAATCCTGTAGGATGTGTGTGTTTGGCTTTTATTTTTTCTTTCATTCTTTATTTATTTAGGGGACTTTTTTTCTTTTCTTTTTTTTTTTTTTTTTCCATTTTCCTTCCCATTTCGGAAACTGTATGAATAATAAGAGAAAAAAAAACATATCTGACTGCATTATTCCCAGAAATATCACGAGAACTGACGTAGGCAGGGTTGCAGATTAAGGGTTTCCATCTTAAATTCTTCTCTATGCTTGTGTGTGTGTGTGTGTTAGTGTGTGTGTGTGTGTTTCAGACAGTGGGTGCTCAGATTATATTATGTGGTTTTATTTTCCTGCCTGCTCAGCTCTACCTCCTCTCCACCACTAGGGCTGAATCACAAACAGCCTCCAGCTCTATAACACTCATATAACACTCCTATAATAGGAGGATTAGGTGTTTGACTGCATTTTTGCATATGTGTCATATGACCATTAGGATTATCTCAAATAAATGAATGTATACATGTAACCCACATTTATTTATGCAAATATATATATATATATATATATATATATACAAAAAAATATATATATACAAATATTCACATAATAGAGGCGAAAACTGGAGAATATTTACTATTTATACATTATGCTTATTCAAAAAATTTAAACTAGAAAGTTAGAATTAGCTTTATAGAGACTTTTGTCATCAGAATGATTAAAATTATTAGGTATTTGTTTGGTATATTTAGAAGTAGCTGTAGAAAATTCAAATATCTGACATTTATGGGCTGATTACTCCTCGTCGTTAACAGTAGAATAATGCTTAAAACCTGGTATAATGTTCATCTTTGGGCTTAAAGCAAAACCGTATTGATCTAATATTACCCAAATATATAAAATAAAAAAATACTACAAGTCCTATATAAGAATATTAAATTAGGATAACATAAATATTTAAAAAGTTCTGCAACTTCTTTGACTGTATGATTAAACATTTACCTATATTTACAGCAAATATTTGTTTTTTTTTACTTAGTATTTGCATTTTCTTTTGTGAATGTCGTCTGTGGGTATTTTATTTAACCCACTCATCTCTATATTATAGGTGAATATGTTGATGTGTAAAGTGGAATGCTCATCTGAGTTTAAATTGAATTTCTGATCATTGTTTAACACACCGTCTGTAACTTGTAGAACTATATAATATTCAATCTGAGGACGAAATTGTACAATCATGTATTGCCTATTTCTAGGCACGTAGACTTCAGGTATGAACTAGATACTGAATTCATTTTGTTTTCAATGTTCAGGTGAACTAGAGCTCAAAGTATTTCAGAAATTCCCTTTCTGCCTTCTCAGTTGTGACTATTTCAAGTCTAACTGCTAAAGTGAATAGTCTTTGGAGTGTGGATCAAATGAATCACGCTATTTCAGCTATGTCTCCTTATACACTCAATTGTAATATTTTACCTAAAACTACTTTAATAATACTTAAATGGGCTAATGGGCTCTAGTGTCTTTATAGCCCATTAGCCTTGTTGTATCACATTATTTTAAAAATCTTTCTTTATTGTGTGGTTTAGTATTCCTCTAATTGCTTACATGCTGTTTGTGCCATATAATGTTCTCTTTTAATATCCTAAGTAGGGTCTTTTTTATATTACATTGTGCAGAATACGACTTGAAAACTTCTAAAAGATTACAGATTTTCTCAATTATTGTGGTATTCTCTAAATTATAACCCCGATATTCCTTAACCTAAACCAGCAACAGTTTTTTTTTAATCAAATATTATTTTTTCAGGAATACTTCTTAATGGTTAAAAGGCTTTTCCTTTTCCTGATATATATAATTTCTTAACTAGCACATAAATATAGTGGTTGATATTTGCATCTTTTAACACAGATCTTGTATCAGTGCACCGACGACGCCTTTTACATTTTTGAAAAGTCTGGAGTTCAGACGACAACTACTGTGAAAATGATCCTCGTACATGTGAATCCTTTACACGGACTGTAAAAAACACTGCAGCGCTCATACCAGGCTAATGTTGGGCGGTATCACTTCTCAAAATGGGCGGTACCACGTCTCAAAATCCAAACATATAAGAATGCTCCTCCAGTTCTCAGGAGGAGCATGAAGAAACTCAACAGAGTCAGCAGCACAAACCAAACGAGACGGTTCAACGCTGTTTTGGTCCTTGTTCTGGCAGCGCGTTTCATTCGTTATTCTTAAACCCGTAACCAGTTCAGGGTCGTGTGGGCAGGAACCTGAGCGGGACTGTAACAGCGGGACTGTCAGGTCAAGATTGGGGTTTTGCCAATTTACACGAAGGCGGAATTGGTGGCGTTTTTACAAAGGTTTTACCTGAAAACATCAACGTCGGAAGATCGGGAGGTAGACAGTTTGAGCCCCAGCATGTCCCCATGTCGTTGGGTCCTTGAGCAAGACCCTGAACCCAACATGCTTCCTCAAGGATGGGGCCAATGCAGAGGGGGAACTTCCCTCGGGATGAATAAAGTATTGATTTATATTATTACGAGACCGAATCGCAAGTTTTGAATTATAAAGTCTTCTATGATACATTGTTATATATTACGATTTTTCCTCTATAAATAGACAAAAATAAGCTCGTTTAAATTTGTCAACTTGTTTGTTTCTTGTATTGATTTCCTGAAGATTAATAATTCTTAAACGTAACCTAACTTTAGTGGTGGATAATGTATCTTTAAAGCTCGATCATCGTCCTTTTTTTGAGATGATTGCCTCCATCAAGGCTGTTTGTCACACCTGTTTCTGGTTGTTTGTTGGTTTGTCGCAGAAACTACTGAAAAGGATTTTCATGAAACACATTAAGAGGGGTGGGCTTGGGCCAGAAAAGACCCCGTTAAATTCTTGATTTAACGAAATCCAGGATTTCTCTTTTTTCACAAGATTCATTTGGATATTTATGGGCTATTTTAATATGCTATTTTAATTAAAGCATATTATAATATAGAACCTGCGTCTAGCACCAATTTGTTTGATGAATTAAACGGAACAGTTGGGTCTAGAGTTCTAGTGTCACTCTGTAGTTATTGTTTTTTTTTAATCATTCCTCTATGTCTTGTTAAGTATTCATCTAATGGCTTACTTTTAGTTTATAGTGCTGTTCTCTTTTTAAGATTCAATTATAGTCTTTCTTAGAATACGTCAAATATTATAACACTTGGGGTAAAAAATGTAAAATATCACACTGATGTTTTGCAGTCTCCCAATCTTTCGTAACAAACTTTATCACGATCATATCCTCATATTTATACATACATGCATTCTGTTCATATTCCTGTTGATTCATGATAATTTCTAACCTATTTTATAGTTATTTTCATCATTAGAGTCTTATATTTTATATAAATACATTATATTCTTCTCTGTTTAGGTGATTTGTGTATTTTGCTAACTTCATGCTGCTGTGACATCCTCGATTTTCTAATTATTATAAATATATTCTTATTTTTTCTAGTCTAACAGTCCTTCAACTTATCTAAGACATTCATATAATGGTCAATGCTCTGTGATTAAATCTCAATAATGGTTTTATTTCAATATAAATTAAAATTAGCAACAAAAATCTTACCATCTGTGCTATCTATTGTTATTATACAAAGTTCTATTCCTTTACGTGTTACATGTTAAAAATCAAAAATACATATTAAATGCTTTGCATTAGTCTGTAGAGTTTTGACCTTGTCGTATTCTCTAGAATATCTATTTAACATGCCTAAAATATTAATTGAAATGCTATTACTGTTTTATTTCTTTTTCCATTTCTTTTTAAAATGTATATTTTTTGAAACTGTCTGCAGATATATTCATGGTTGGTGTTATTATGTTTAAAGAGCTCAATAGTCACCTATATATTTTCACTTTGCACTTTGTTTGGCATCATCGTCGTATTATATTACTATAATATTCCTTAAATATCCACAATAATATCTGTAGTGGCTGTCAGTGGAGTTTAATCATAATTTAATGATTTGTTACATTACATTTTTTAACATTCTCATTGTTTTTAATTGTGTAATAAATTGTCTATAGAGCTAATTTGGCTCATCTTTCTTCATCATAGTCTTCCTTCTATATCATTGAATATGATAATCTGTAAATAAGATCTGTCATATTCCCACATTGGCCTACAGTTTGCATGTAAATCAATATATATATATATTTATTTTTAAACCCAATTTCATTTAATGTTCTTTGCTGACCTTGTTTCCCCCCAAATACTACTTTTAAATGTAAATATATTCTTTTGTACTCTTGTTCAATTTCCTCTATTATAAAATTCCAAAGACTTAATGACTTAAAATGATTCTGTTCTTCATTTCATTACTATAAAATAATAGCTTTAATCTAAGATTCCAATAAGGAATAAAGGATCTGAATTCAACTCATATACTTAGAAAAGCCTTAAATATTTGAATAATCCTCATTTAGACGCAGAGTATGCCATACTTCATAGTAATACTAATCATATTCAGTATAATAATCATATTTCTTTACGCACTTACAGCAAACTGTACTACAATAATATTCCGTAGATATTTATAAAGTTGCTAATACTTGCTCAAAGGTTAAAATATTTTACCCAACTTTAATGTTTTTCCCTCTAGTTTATGACCATTGTGTTCTATTTAAAAAGTATATTTATAGCAACCGTTCCGGTCTCCGTGCCTCTAAAAGACATTTTTAGATCATATTAACATATCTGTGGTTTTTTTATCTCACTTAATCACTCATTTATCACTAAAATATATGTGTAATGTCTTCATAATGTTCCTATAGGGACCCCTCCAAATCGGTTTCATCCTCAGTGTGTCATTATAACAGTTGGGCCATATTTCCACTGGGAGAGTGGAGTTTTATTTAATCTCCTGTGGTTTCATAATTTCAGTTTCTATAGCTGCACACACACACACACACAGAGCGTGGAACATCTGATATTAAACAGTGTCCTTTGTGTTTTTTTTTAGCCGCATTATCTGCTCAGTTGTACGACTTTTAACATGCCTCCTGACACAAATCTGAGTCCTGTATGGCCTCAGTGTGTCTGAGGGAGCTGGTCCTGTTGCTTTTGGTATTGACACTCCTCCCACTGATCCTTTTTAAGATCCTGCCATAATTAAGGTCGCCGCGTCGAGCTTGTTTTCTCTTTCCGCTCTTGTTGTATTAATGCCGCCGGTTGCATTTTTCGCTCCTGTGATATTAATTCGGCATCTTCCTAAAAATTGATCCCAGGCCTGCTGCAGCTGGTCTGCAGAGCTACAGCGGCAGGCGGGGTGGGGGAGAGTGGGGGAGGGCTGCCTGTGCTGGGTTACGGGTACTGGGTGGGGGAGGGTGTGCTGGGTGGGGTGGGGGTTGTGGATGATCAGC
This sequence comes from Lophius americanus, assembly GCA_037951165.1. Classification (NCBI taxonomy): domain Eukaryota; kingdom Metazoa; phylum Chordata; class Actinopteri; order Lophiiformes; family Lophiidae; genus Lophius; species Lophius americanus. Next base: position 186,078 of record JBBDHG010000160.1, on the reverse strand, counting down.
ACAGGAGTGAGAATTTGAGAATATTCTGCATTTAGGCAGGCGGGCAGACAGGCAGGCAGCAGAACCGCCGCGTGGAGACGGCGGCGTAAATGCACCACGGCTTGTTTCTTTTAAATGTAATTAAATTTTTTACAGGCACTATTTTTTTTATAGTATTGGATCATAAAGAGCAGGAAATGCAGCATTTATTTAGTGAATCTTCATGTCACTTCCATTACCAGTAAATGGATAGCAGCTGCACAGGCAGCCGCACCCTCAGCTTCTACACTAGGCTTTTTTTTTTATATCATGTGTATAATAAGCTGGCTGAACGTGACTTCTCCCTGCTTTATTTTAATATGAACAATCCAATCCGTCACACCATTAACTCTTCATTTCAACATTAGCTCTCCAACCACTCGTGGATTATACTGCTGCATTGATGAATCTATTAGTAGATTAAGGGAAATTAATCGCTCGCTACTTAAATAATCTATTAATTTTGGGTTTCTGAAGCAAAAATGTCTGTTTTGGATTTTTTTGGTTCAAAAAACTCGCTGCTTTTCTTTGTCATCATTGTATTTGTCATCGTGAGCAATCGTGTTTGTTTTTGTGGGATTAGATTCAGTCAGTCGCACTTAAATTCTTTCGCACTTTTCATACAAATGAAATCTAAAACAAAGTGCTGTACAAAATAATAAAAAACAAAGCAATAACCCTCCCCCACCAATACACACACACAAATACTTACAAACACACCCACACATAGCGATGACATTGTAAAATAAAGCCTTAAAAGCCGATCAGTACTCACAAAAAGCACGTAGTTAAGAAACAAGAACGGAGGAAAGAGGAATCTTTCAAAAGATTCATTTTTCAAAAAGATTGTTTCTTTTAATATTATTAAAATGATTTATTTAACCATTTTTGTGAATAGCTGAATAAGAAAGCTGTCATTGTAAAATACTGCATATATCTCGGTGAATTTATTTGATTTGGTGTGAAACCAGATGATTGTCTGAACCCAGGACCAAAATCCGAGTGAATGGAGGTAGAGGTGGGCTGTTAATCGTAATTTTGACACGTTTAACTGCCCAGTTACAAAAAAAAAATTGTCCCACATTTGTTATAATTTTGTATTATAATAGTCTTTTTTTTAATATAAATATATATTTATCAATATTTTCTGATCCAAAATAATATAATAGTACAAAATATCTATCTTGGTTAGCATTTGGAATAAAAGCAGACTCATATCTTATTTGGGTGTGGTCATTTTCCAACTTTGTTCAGACAAGTATTCCCTCCAAGGGTCTTTAATGAAATCTGGAGGGAAATCCCCAACACGCCCCTTGTGGTTGCATAAGGTAGTGCACCTTCCATCTTTTGTTGTGATGAAACATTAAGTCTCTGTTTTTGTGTCCTATATTGCGGTTTTAATGACATTAGTGTTGATATGCCAGTTGCCCTTTCTCAACTGGAGATACTGGATTCCAGGAAGGGCAATTATTTAAAAAATTAAATTCGCACCCATTTAACATTTTTAAGTTTAATTTTTTTAAATTTTTCACATGAAACCATTAACTGTTTTTTGGCCCCCTTTTGGGGGCTCTGACTTTTCTTAAAATGGGTTCCAGAATGTAATCATTTGGAAGTGCCGCCATTTCCATCTGCATGTAAGCTGGTAATAGGTCATTCTTTCAAAATAGGTGAAAGGTCACATTAATTGGAGTTTATAGGCGTAGAAGAACACTCCGCACAAAAAACAATATTGCTCCGCAAATTAATGAACAAAATCTTTCTGAAATCAAAGGCATTAAAGACAGTTTAGTTGTTGCGATTTTGATATTTTCAGATATAGATATATAATAGATATATAGCTTGCTTGCATTAATTTAACATTTTTTCAAAATCACTTCAAGGAACACTCCATGTTGGGTAATATTGTTATTTTAGTTATCAGGCGCTAGACGAGAGTAGGATGGCGCAGTGGTCCTGTTACCATATATATATATATATATATATATATATATATAATTTATTTATTTATTTATTTGTGCCTCATATGAGCTTTCTCACTGCAGATAAACTTCTTCTCTGGACAGTCATTAAATCTATTTGGCTTTGCAGTACAAGTGAAAGGTCACAGAAACGTGAGAATCTCTTATGAAGTTTAGTAAATCGTCAATCATAAACTCTTTCGATTGCGTTTTGAAATTCGACAAGTGGGCCAGGGAGACATCCAGGAAGAGGAAGTTGGAAATATTCACCGTTGGGTCACAATTTTTGATATATTTGGAGTCATTTTATTTGAGGAAAAATATTGTTTACTGGCAGTACGTTAATATTAATACAGAATAAAATATAATTTAAATGAAAACTTCATTTGTTTCTTGAATCATGTATAGTAATTACGGCTAAATTAGAATTTAGTAGTATTTCATCAAATACTAACTAAAATTCAAAGATATTCACCAGAGTCACCAAACCTATCAACTATTTGAAATTTTGTTTTTTTAAAATGAATTAGATGTTTAATTTGATCATTAAAATAGAATTCGTTTAGTTGTGAGCTTTAGAGATCAGCTTTAGGTTTTGGTTGGATCAAACGAGAAGACATTTTTAGTTTCAAAATGATCTGCTGGATTATTCCATTAACCTTAATTAGTCATTAGTCATGGCGTTAAACAGGAAAAATGGTTAAAAGGCTAAACGAGTAAGGACCGGTTGGTGTCACAGAGAAAATATTTGTTTAATATTTGGGGTCACTTGCAGCTGTGGGGCGTTGGATCACGTTTCATGTAACGCTGCTGTAATTCAGTCTCTTCTCGCCTCCATCTCCAAACAGGATTACAGAGGAGCCGAGGATGCAGCGTGCATTCAATATCAGAAAACAACGGTATCCTTGTGGCAGCAGCTGGCCATCATGTCCCACATAAAACAACAAATACATGAATCTATCAACCCTAAATGCATTTTAGTATTTCCCACAGAAAGCGGGCGTGATTGGAAAAAAAACTGTGAATGTATATCCTGACAAGTATTGTGTATCAGAGCCTGATAAATTTCCCTCCTCTGTGCAATAGATCTCCATTTAGAACACAACAATGAGCCACGGTAAAGCACCAACGGTGGATTATTCCACCGCTGAAAATAGTCCCCCACAAATGCACCATTTCCTCCCGTTTGTTGGATTAAAAACTGCAGTGAGCCCCAGGCTTATTTCAAGAGCCGAATATGCGATGTGTTTATATTTGAGGCATTTTCAATCTTTATGTGTGCTTTGAAATGTGCAGAATAGCATTAGTGTTATTAATTTATTCAAAATCTTATGACATTGAATGCATCATTCGCCCTCTAAGGCAGTCCTAGTCAACTACAATTGCAGCAGTGCCTGAAAGTCATTATACAATCCATGATATGGTCTTAAGGAGTTACATGGACAAAAACCTACTTGATCCCGAAGGAAATTTTCACCCAGTCAATAATAATAATGTTAAATCATAATATAAGTTAAAATCCAAAATGTAGTATAAGAAAACCCCCAAAGTTTGTCTTGGTGAGAGTCAAGTGACGTACGCCAGTTCATTGGACATTCCTCAGTGGCCATTCTCCCCAAATAGCGTCTCAATGAAGATAACTCTTTAAGACGCCTCTGTTTGTTTACGTGGGGCCGGATCTGTCTACAGAGGGTAAGGGGCTCCTGGACCTGATGCCGATGGTTGATTTTTCTAATTTGAGTTAACAGATTCTAGCTGCTATCTTACCAAAACACACTGTAGTTCCACCACGCCCGCATCCCAATACTACCAGATTGAGAATAAAGGCACACCAGACCCACCTAGCTAGTTTGCACTGAACAAAAGATGATTGGACAATGCCTCACCGATTTGCTATCTAAAACGGTGAGGACTGGCTCCGCGAGCAGAAGAGGTGTGACGTATTGCAGAGTGACGCCAGCATCTGCTTTGATTTTGTTAAACTGCGCCTTCAAACGTGGATAAACTTTGAAAAGAAGTTTTGTTTACCTTCACACTTACGTGGTGGCTAGTCTTACCTTCTAGACAAAGGATTGGGAAAGCTTGCACGACTCGCTCTTGCCTCGATTTGAGGACATTTTTGGTTCATTTTCATCTTCCTTGAGTCACTGCTAACCGCTATTAGCTGCTATCAAGACGTTGGATTGTGAGCTGCATGTATAACAAACCACCAAAACCCTCACCGCCATCCTGTCTTTCCATCTCACATTTACACAGATGTCCAATTCGTCTCTGTTACTACCTCCGCTGCCAATTCAGAGGCGGAAAATCTCAGACCTGTATTAGACCCTGACTGTGTCGATACAGAATGGAGGGATGGAGGAATGCCACACCAGGCCCGCCTTGAAAAGGCTGTTGTTGAAACAGGGTTGATGACTAAAAGTATGCTAACGTCAATGCTCACTCAGCCCCTGTCTGGTGAAGTGCAATCTCGCCAATCCCTTTGAAGATCAAGAATAGATCCGTCATTCTCCTGCTCTGTCTGGTTGAAATCCTCTCATGGTCTCGATTTGGCTCTGGGGCCACAACTGGCAATCCCTCTTCTAGTCCCTAATGATCATGTTCCTGTTGGGAGTTTCCACCTGATCTGAAGAAAAACATTAAGTGAAATGTATTTATAATAAGAGCTCTGAGTGATAGTTGAGACAGAATTTGATTCAAAGTTTTGGACATAATAAGACACCCTAGGGTGTTACCTTAGGGTGCGTGGGTGGTGTGATGGGACCAAATGTGTACGACATTAATCAAGCATACAGTAAAATGTTTTATTGCCTTTGCTATTAGAAATGACAAAATTCAATGGAAACAAGTTGGCGATTGGTTTTAGAGGTGCACTGATTGCAATTCATCGGCCGATCAACACATTTTATAAAGTCTTCCCCCGTTGTGCGATCATTTAAGCAACTGTATGCTCAGCTAAAGTTAGCTTCTCAACTTGCTGTTCCTCAGGATGATTCAGTTTGAAGTGTGTGAGCAAGTTCATTGTGCCGAACGCTTTCAGGGTTGTTCCGCCGCAGATTCCTTAGTTGTTAAGTTTTAAAACCATACGTGACATCGTAGATACATACAAACATCGGGATAGTGGCTGCTAGCTCATGTTAACTTGGGCTGATTCATTTTGAAGTTTGTGATTAAGTTCGCCGCGCCAAACGTTTTCGGGGTTGAAGAGACGCCATATTCTGCCCTTACTGGTTTTACAAATTGCAAGCCTTGTGTTTCTGGTTCACGTGGGAGATGTTGAGAACCTTGGTAGCTCATGCTGGGTGTGCGTGTACGGCGCATGCGTGCAACCGGACGATTGACGATTCCATCAAAGTAGGCTACAGGCTTAGGCCTGCATGTTTTATCATTACACACTTTTAAATCTGTTTTATTTATTTACTTTATACATCTTCTTTTAACGCGTGGTTGAAGAAATGGGAAACCCGTTGTAAAAATATGGTTTGACTTCCAGTGTTGAGTCACCTGGAATCATGGATTCTGTGTTTATTTATGAGTAACGATTGAGCACATAAATACCGAACATGGTGACTGACGCTGTGGCTCCGGATACAAAATGGCAGATCCCCGTCCTCTAGACAGATTATGATTTGAGTCATGAACTGAAAAGAGGACAGATTTCCCTGATGTAACTGAGATGCGAGGCTCGGCCCAATGTATAAGTGATGTGGGATGGTTCTGACTCATATCATATCTCTTTAGCTATTCAAATGAAGACATTATTTTACTCTCTCTCATGCTGATGGCCCACTGATGGGTGCATCAATGCAAAGCTTTACAGATATTACTCTCTTATCATCGGCTGCTCGTCTCACATGTGCATAATTACAGCATCATCTTAGAACCGTGCCGCATCAGCAGGGATATTTGTTTTAGCCAGTGATGACAGTTTAAACATCAATCAATGACACACAGACAGGATACCCGGCTGGCAGCAACCAAACGAGGGGGGGTGGTAGATTATCAAGAAGGTTATCCATCACACCATACCAAAAATAGTCATGTGATAAAACTTTGCTTCGAGTCTCTTTCTTATTACCATTGTCGTCATTAATGGTATCGTCACGGCTCTTATCTCTGCTGTCAGTTTGAAACACACGGAGGGATGGAGACCACGAGACGCATCAGGTGCAGCTTCTCAATTCAGAAACCGATACTCGAATGTCTTCAAAGCTTTTTTTTTTTTTTTTTTTTTTTTTTTTTGATGAAGTCTATATGATTATTAGATAAAGTTCATCGTCCCAATGAGAAATTTGCCTTTGCCTTGTTTTAAAACCTTTAGATTATTTGGGGTATTATTAGGACCCGAGCACTGACTAATGCGAGAAATGAAACGTTGCATGTGAAACAGGAAGTTGTTGTTGAGCGGTTAGACACAGACGAAATGTAAGAACATTGCTACACTTTTCAGTTGTGCAAAATGCCTGTGAGAAATTTGACCAAAACCTGACAGGAAGTCGGCCATATTTGTCCTATTTACAGGTGTTGAACTTTTATGAACCCCCCCTAAAGAGTTGACCAACTGAACATGAAATGAAATCAGGTCAACCTCAACATGTTACGGGTGTAACGTTATCAAAGATTTTTTTCGTAATTTAAAAGACGTGGCCATGATGACGGGGCAAATCTTGATCGTTGGCCATTAAATACAAAGTGACGATAACATTACTGTCCATTGTCCAATCCGTCCTAAAAATTAACACGTTGGAATAACACCCTGGTTAGACTTGGTTTAAAAATATGTTCCGGGCGAATGGTATCACAAGCGGAGAGCAAGGCACATCGCAGTTTACACCTGCGTCTCCAAATGTGTCCAGCTGACGACTTGTGATCAGATTTTGTTGGCGCTTACTTCACTTCCGCTACAAATTCAAAGGACTTTGCTCGTAGTTATCAGTCGAGTGCCAGATTTGTTAAGCTAGCTAGCACAGGCTACCTAACAACTTGAAGATGTTTCAAGCACTTATATACAAGTACGGACTATTAGAACTGTTGAGACTTACAGGACAAAGTCATTTGCGGTTTGCTAAAGAGCACAGGACAATTTGACCAAACTGATATGTTTTTCTGTTACGTCCTTCACTTTACACTTTACACTTTCTTAGGTTGGTTGGGTTTTATGTTGTAGCGATCTGTGGGAGAAATCGCAATCCACTGTGGGTGTCTCAGCCCGGGGCTCCTCGCCATCCCTTTTGTCAGAACGCTGAAATCAAAGCTGCAGGTTTATTCACCCAGCAGCAGCAGAGGCGGTGTTGGCTTTCAGACGTATGAACCCACTCGAGGTGTGCTCGATTTATTGTCGGGGCCACGTAAACAACCCACGTACGGGGGAGAGCGTTAGGCGGATCAAGCGCTCCTCATCACATCCAGAGTGTAAACACACAGGAAGCTCCACTTAAACTGAGCTGTAGATTAAATAAAGACAAAACTCATCATGAGAGTCATTGTTGCCAAAACGGAACATCCGCCATTTTGGGGACAAAAAGGGGAAACGGCCCGTCAAAGGCTGACTGCTGCACAAAAGGTTATATATAGTTTATTAGTACACACAGAGCTGCTAAATAGCTCAGATGTTTCAATGGCTGATAGTTAAAGGGCAGGAGTTGAAGTTTAACACGGCACAATGTTTGCTTTTCCATGAGATTAACAATAATTTTCATTATTCATCATTTTATTTATTAATCAGTGAGATGTATTTAGTCTGTACACAGCTGGAAGTAAAACTCAGAGCAGTTTAATATTTATCAGTCAGCTATATAAACCCTAAACAGGTTCTCTGACGGAACTACCTTCATGAGACCAGTAAGACCTGTAAGACCAAATGATGCACGGTGTGGAGTGAAAGAAAGGGTGGGAATCTTAAGTTCACCTACACATTTCAAAATTGCAAATATTTCCATTTCCCTCTCACAGAGGAGAATATTCACATTTGTGTTTTCCCCATTTGAAATTTCTCAAAATAATAATTTTACTACCACAAAAAGGTTTTGTAAATAGCAACAGTCTACCTGTCTTCTGACTGTGTCAGGTGATATTTATTTTTTAGGTAAAATGCAAGGAGGTGGGCTTTTCTCACAATTTGCTTAATTATTGTACGATCTCTAAAATAGGTTGTTTATTTTTAATTATTTATTTTGTAAAAAATAGCTGAATGGTTTTGATAGGCGACATCACAATATCTCCGAAAAGTCGGCGCACATCCTTTTATAACGCAAAAACTTTTTCATGGATCATTTTGAAATTTAATCCACACACAGACCTTAGTTCAAGACAGAACTGGAGTCATTTTGGGAAAGTTTGGTTCTGTATTTCTGACCGTAGGGAGAGCATTTTCTCCAAAATAGTCAAACCATAATTTCCTCAACCCATGGTCAGATTTAGTCCAAAATTGGGGGGAAATAAATCGACTCAAGGAGATGTATTATATATTCATCATGATTTACTCTAATAGTTCTTATTTTACTCACCATTGTTCCGATTTGGTCCAAATTTAGTGGGTATGAATCGACTCGAGAGGAAGTATTTTGTAAATATCGCATTTTTTTCTATTACTTGGCTTATTTCTCTTTTCGTTTTCCTTTTTTTTTCCATTTTTGTTGCAAAAAATACTGTTTTTTCGTAATTACTTCTCATTTAATTGGAGGACCGGTAAACAATTGGTAATTATTAAAGATATTTGCTCAATATCCAACAGTCGCTCTAGCTGTTCAAAAATAAGTCACGGTTTTTACAGCTTTTACTTGGCAGTGCTCGCGTCGAAGCGGCTGCTGCCAGCATGCAGTGATTATTAAAGCCTGTATTTATACAAGGTAAACTGACAGAGCGAGGTATCGCCCTGTTGTCTGAGGCCAACCATTAAAAGATGGTAGATAGATAATGAAACGGAGGATGCAAATGTAAAAGCGAAAAAAAGGCTCTTGCATGTAATCAAAATATGAAAGTAAAAAGTTCACTGTTGAAAGGCATTTCAATTGGCCAACTTCATGTCATATTAATATAACATTTATATTGTGTTTTTTAAGAGATTCAGAACATTACTGTAACTTCCATAAGTGTCATTCAAAGGCAAAGTCTGTATTCACTTTGAATGAATGTTAGGTAGTACCAGAAGAAAAACAATCAGTGGAGACATGGCGCCTTTTGTTGGTGGTCGAGATTCTCGTATACACCGATTAGCCATAACATTAAAACCACTTGCCTAATTTTGTTTATGTCCCATTCATCGTATGTTTATGTCCCAGACCTTTCTAACCCTGTCTTCAGACATCAAAACCAAAGCCAGAAACCTGGTGGTGGCATTTGACAGTGACCTTACATTTGCAAAACCCAGTAACAAAATTGCACAGTCATGTTTTTATCAGCTGAGAAGTATCTCAAATGATCCGATCTTTCCTCTCTCAGCGTGATCTAGAGGTGGTCATCCATGCTGTTATAACATCACAGTTGTGCTATTTCAATTCTTTGTATTCTGGTTTGGAGCCAAAAAGCGATCGCACGCCTCCGGGTGACTCAGAACACCGCTGCTTGCCTTTTAACCAACTCTAAAAGACGGGATCCCGTCAGCCCAGGTCTGAACTCTCTTCACTGGTTACCAGTCACTGTCAGAATTGATTTTACCGATCACTTTTAAAGCACTTCATGGTTCGGCCTCCAGTTATACTGCAGAAAAAACTGCTTCACTATGAGTCGGAGCGCAGCCTCAGAACCTCAGGCTCCTCAGAGTTCTGTTTGATGTTCCTGAGTCTTGATTCAAGACTAAAGGAGACCGATCCCTTGCCGTCAAGCCCCCCCCCCCCCCCCAGCTCTGGAACTCACTGCATTGGGATCTGAGAGAGAATCAGGGGCTTCTTTTAAACCACTCCAAAGATGTTTATAAAACAACCATTTACTTACTACATTGTATTTATTCATTTATATATATATTTAAAATTTTTTAGTTGTCTTTCGATTTCTAGATTTTAACTTAATATTTGCATTGTTTTAACATCGCTGTCCAAATTCTTTAATACATTGTTTTGACCTTTTGAAGTACTTTTTAACTTTGCTTTGGGGATTGCTGTAGAAATAAAGTTGATCATTATTTTTGCTGCCATAAAGGATAAAGATTGTCAGACCAACTTTGGTTGGTCCAAACCTATGCAGACCAGGAACGTCCAACCTTACCTGAAGTTCTAGAAAATTTTCCCGCCACTATATTCAAAACTCGTTACTCGCCAAAACCTTTTTTTTCCCCACTATCTCCATCTGTTATAAACCACAACTGAAATATGAATAATTTCTGCTTAGTGTTTATTATGAAGTCCCTCCTCCTGCCTTTCCACCTCAAGTTTATGTTTATGCACCATTCGCCTCTGTTACTACCTCTGATATTGTGCCAGCACCAGAACACAGCAGACCCCTCATTATGCCTCCATTACATTTACACTAAGTGTCAGGGGGGGAATAAAACCCCCTCCAAACATCTCGCGAGCAAACCAGACAACACTAAGCTCACTATCACTACAACCCCGAAAAACGTTCGGCATAACAAACTCAATCAGACACCGCAAAATGAATCACCCTGATGAACAGGTTTCAAGAAGCTAACCTTGCTAGCGACAGCACTGAGCCACCCACGGGCTCCGAAGTCCCTGAACAAGGCCAACATAACATACAATGAACGAGGGGTTACCAAGTCTATTTTCACTCCAAAATGTAACGCAATTGGTCAAAGAAAAACACGGCGGGGAGGACGGGGGGTACATTCATTTAAACGGGTCAGAACACATACACACACGATGCCGCCGATCAGCCTTACTTCCACTGTAATCCTTCAAAATAAGAGCACTTAAAATACACTGCTCACTACTGTTTTGAAGCTTTAGAGGAAAAAAATTGGAATCGGCCAGTCCAACAGTAAGAAATCAAATGGAAAAGAACATTGTGACCGGTGAACCTGTAGTAATCACGCAGCTAGAAAAATGTATGTAATGTTGGTGTTAAAGCAACATTAAGCTTGTCCGTTTTTTCCTCTTGCAACACAAGAAGCTCGGCACACAATGGTCGATACATCCCACCCACTGTCAGCGTTCTTAATGTTATGGTTGATAAATATTTGCAGTTAGTGTGAGAGCAAAGTCGAACAATGATGAGTCATCAAATTAAGATTATCCCGACATGAAATGAGGTCTCCAGTGATGAGATACGGACCTCAAATGAAGGTCACGTGACTTTTTTTTATTTCATTTATTTTTTTTAGACATACACAGCACATTCCTCATCATCCTCAAACAATTTAATCACCTGACCTTTGCTCAAATGTTGAAGTAACCCAGCAGTCAGAGTGCAGATATGCATAATCACTCCACATTCTTATCAAACGCCAGCCTGTGAAAAGAATCCTTACAGATTCGATATCATAGCATAATAATAATAATAATATTTAATATACACATATAGATATATACTGTAAATATGTATATTTAACATTGCTTTTATTTTTTCTTCATTGCATCTATTTTGCCTTCTTTTATCCTCATGAAGTTGCACAACACATCCGCCAAAGCCACTTATTTAAATGTTTTATACGTAGCTGCTGCGACCGCTGCTGATAATGATTTTTAATAAGGCCTTCGAACGGCTTTCTCGTGTTATCTCTCCTTTTAACGAGAGAAGCTAAACCAAAATTTCATTGTACCTGGTATAATGAAAACAAAGATTACTTTGATGGTATAATAAATAGAGATATTGAATGATTAACGGCTGTGAAAAGTAAAAATGAAACAGAATTATCACCAAGAAAGTACCTTCCAACTATTGATGTTTGTTCATTAAAAAAAAAGCTCTTTTGGTGTTTTATAGTCGGTTGATCAGGAAGTGTAACAACTAAGAGGAAGCCAGAGTTTCCCTTGAAAAGAGCTTTGACACGTGCAGATTATTCAGATCCTGCAGGTTCGAGCACGTCTTAGTTTTCAGGCTTCGTGACATTTTTTCTGATTATTGTAACACCGGGAGACATTTTGTAAGAGCAGGCGTCGCTATATGGAGGAAAATGCTGATATGTGGACATATTTCAATCCATATCAGGAGCTGGAGATATGCGTGCTTCTGCCACGCTAAACAGTCTGAGGAGGAGTTAATTTTTAACATTAACTCTGCCTAGTTGTTTAATATATTACAATATCCTGCTCTGGGTGCAGCTTATACATTTAAAAAATGCAAGATGGTGCAACTTGATTGTCAGCAGTGCCGATGCCAGAGGTGGATTCTACTCAATTTATGGCATGAACCACACCTTTGCAAATGAATGGAAGACACAGAAACCATTTCAATTTTAATCTCATAGTTTTGCCTCCCGAGATATTTTCCCTTTTCAGCGAACGGAAATGTCAAACTGTAGGGCCTAAATGCAAACGTGTGATTTGTAATGAATATTACCGCCTGTTTGTCATGATAATATGATGATTCAACGTTCTACAACGTTAATTGATTACCAAGTCGCTTTGATTCCTAATTTATCGCCACCAACAGGGCCAAATCTGCACTACGTGAAAGGATACCTGTTCAATTGAGATTCCTGTCAGGTTCAGCTGCAGTATTTTTTTTTTTTACCTTCAATCCCAGCGGTTTAATCCTGCTTTTTCGTCTGTGGCTCCAAAAGTTGCAAGGGCTATAAAATAAATAAAGTGAGTAGCGGCCGGCACGGTTTATGATCTATCATAAATTCAACTAAACGTTAATAAAAGCAATTTTCACAGAAACATGTCGCTAAAAGTGCTCGAGTAGGAGAAAGTAGGATAAAAACAACAGACAATGAAGGAGACCACTATAAAACTTATACAATAAACCAATAAAAGGTGACATAAAAATCAGGAAAGTAAATTAAAAACTATTACATGAAAAATGATTTAAGACAATACATTTGAAAAACAATAAATTTCAGTAATTTATTAAAAAGATGTATTAAAAGTTGATCAATTGTAATTAATTAGTTAGGAATATGAAATAGTTTTCTTAAATAATTGTAATGTATTAATATATGAAATATATAATGAAATGATTAAATACCTTAAAATGTAATAATTGTAACAAATATATTTTTTTGGGCCATTTTATAATAATATTCAATGAATTATAATAAAATCACATTTGGTAAATCTCAGATGTAGATTTTTGAAAAAATTGTTTAAAGGATTGGGTTGAAAACACATTTTACCAATATTACAAAAAAAAATTGGAAATTAAACTATAAAAATAAAAATACAGAGGCATGGGTCACTGATGGTCTTCCACCACTTTCCACTATTAATCCAGATCATAATCTGGAACAATAATCAATATACATCAGTCAGCCATAACCTTATAACTCACAGTTGAAGACAGAGTAACATTTATTAGGTTTTTATAACGGTACCTGTCAGAAGATGGTATTTATTTTTGACAGAAAGTGAGCATTTCTTTCCTGAAGATGATGTTTAGAAAGCAGGAATAATAGTCAAGAATAAGGATCTGAGTGTGATGTGATGACTGGATCCGAACATCTCCAGAACTAAAGGTCGTGTTTGGAGGTCGCACGGGATGGGAATCTGCGGGGTCGTAAGCCGTAAAAAGTCTAAAATAAGGATGCATAATATTTGATCTTTTATTTGACGCTACTTAAACCGTGCATATTTGAAATTCTTCAAGCCTTGCTTCACATCGAGTTTCTTTATTTGCACACTATTGTGCACACACACGGTTCTTTGAATAGACTGGCGGTCCAACATCCCTTCACATCAGTCATACTTTCTTGCCTTTATGGACATGAAATTGGTCTTAAATTTGAATCTCTATTGATCTTAAACGGCGTCCTAAAAATGCCTTTTAGTTTTAACACGTTGAAACATCCAGAGATCCTGGACAGGTGAACGGTGCCCATTGATGAAATACCAATATTTCTCTCCTCGCCTGTTTTTAAAAAAAAAAAGGCTAGAACATCATTAAATTACTGTAATATCATGCAAATAATGTTCTTACTGCATCAAAAGTAATAGAATTACCCCAAAGTACTTGCTATTCTACAGGGATTCTGTGGTAGGACACATCGATGTCTGCCGTGTGGCAACGCTGGCGATGATCAAATATTAGCGGGGATTCTGTCGCTACGCCGCCAGTTTCTCAGCTCAAATATTTTCAGACGCCTTTTTCTGCATACATTAGCTTCATTTCTGCAACAAAACACATTCAGTTTTTTTTTTTGCAGCCCTTTCATATTCTCAGCACAAGGGATACACAACATTCCTTTATTTTTCTGCAGACGTGCAGCACCGTATTTATAAAACATCTCCCATCTTTGTGCCCTTATCATACTTCCAGCGGTGAAATGTGTCTTTAACCCTTCCTCATCAGTTTTCCTGTGTTCTCTTCTCTTTCAGTGGTTGGGTGCTCCCTCCTGCCAGCGAGGCAGCTATGCCTTCTACAAGTCGGTGAGCAGCAGAGCCCAGCCCGAAGGGCCCGTCCAGGTGTGGAAGCTCGGGGAGTTTTACTTCATCCGGTGCGGACCGCAGGACCCCGTGTGCATCGCAGAGGTGAGGGGACTTCCCCCGCCTTTTATCAGTTGCTACCAAGGACTGACAGTCCCTTTTTATATTAAATTGAGTCCCAATATGAATCCCGGTTGTGAAACTAAGATTATAAAGTCATCTATAGCATAACTGGCTGAGCTGGTTTTGAGGCTGTTACAGAAATCTTGTCCAAACAACATAACAAAGCAATGAGGAAGAAACCTTTTTTCCATAATGGAGGTTCTGGGTAAATCTGGATCTGAATGAAATGAGAAGAATTTGGTTTATCAGAAATAACGTTTATTTAAAACGGTAATATTTTGAAAGAACTTTGCTTTTTGGTAGATATCAAACAAGGTAGATAACATCAAGATAACATCAAAATCCAATAACATTTATGGAATGTTATCTTATTTTATCTGCTCAGAGTTCAGGGTCAATCTGGTTCATCCATATTGTTGAACTGGTGCAGTTTTCGTGCCACTAAGAGTGACTTTATCGCCCTTATCGGCTAGTAGATTCTAGGAGAGATGTGTTAAAACTTCATAATTAAATTGAAAAAAATTCAAATACATTCTTTTCAATGAAATCCCCCCGAGAGCTCGTGCTTTTATACCAACGCCATTGTCACTAAATCTGAATTATTCTAAAGAAAATGAACTTATTGTCCTAATAAACCCTTAAATGTGTTAAATTTTAAGATTCCTAAAACATACACACAACGTTGTGGCCTTCCTTCATTATCTGACTTGGAATCGGCAAGTCCAACAATTAGAAACAACGGTTTATCAACGTCTGTGGAAAAGTTTTTCCCAGAGATCTTACAAACTATTAAATGTTAATCCTGCTAACTTTTACCTCAATTAGCCGAGCGAAAACTCCAGTGGCGGCCTTTCACGTATCGTCAGTGGCAGCAACTTCCCCTTTGTCTCCTATAACCTCAGTCGTAACCTGCTGTTACGTACAAAGAGCACAGCAGAGCCGCCAGGAAGACCTTTCTCTACGCTGCCTGGGTTCACGCTCAACAAAAGGACAATGAAACAGCGCCGCCCCAGGAGGTCATTTTGAATAGCAAGCGCATGTGTGCCGCAAGCGAAAAGCCAGAAATTGTAACGCAGTAGTGTCTGCGACTGTTTAGATGTTTGACATATGTGTCCAGCACTGCTTTCTTTAACAATGGATTAACTTGTCGATGACATCATTTAACTTCCCTTTTATATGGCAGCCAGTGTCGTTTTTGTCTCGGGTAGAGAGGGACAACAAGATTACGGATTTAGCACAGTCGGCCAGATTAGAAATAGTTTTATATCATTTTCTGCTCCTCTCTGCTTTATATAGTTGCAGTGACACCAGAACAAGTGCAGATTTCTGCCTCCTTCTACTTGCATGCATGTCATCTGGTTGATAGTGTGTGCCTGATGTGTTGTATGAGAACCAAACGTCACCATGTGAGAGTTCAAAAACTGTATCTGAAGGCAGCGACAGACCGCTCCGATATCATTCCTCCACTTTCTTGTCAACGTCTTACCGATCTATGGACGTATGACGTTTGGAGAATCTCAAAGCTGACAGGCATTTTCATCACAGATTTACTCCAAAGACGCTTCCTCTCCGTCTCGAATCACGGCTCCATTCCATCTTTGCAGAATGTCAGGGCTGAATAGAGTGGCACCCGGCCTGCATTCAATGGTTATTTAGCATTAGATAGAAGCGAGAGGGGGGGGGGGCGAGGGGGCTACATCACATGACAAGATCATCATTGTTATGAAAAGGTAGTTTGGCAAGTTAAGCAAGAATTCAGCCATTTTATTACAGCGATGTAACCCTGGTTGATCTTTCTCTTTTTTTTCCTGTTAGTAGAGAATCTGGTTGGATGTGTCTTTATACGTAACCGATAAACCGTAGAGTGGAGGATTCACACTGAGCTTATTAAGTTATTCTACCACCTCTACACCTCAGACCGTACTTTGAATGCCCCCGTCCACATAAGAGCTGTAAAACACATTTAAATGTCAAGATAAGATGGAATTATATTGGTCCCTAAACAAAGTAAAACAAAGTTGAGACCAGTAGAAAAAGAGAAGGTGACAAAAGGGATATAATAAGATTCATTTTTATAAGTCAAACTAAAACTTCACGTCTCATATGTTCAGATACGACTTGCATGTTTGTTCGGTTTGCAGCATTTTTATAAAGACGAATAAACTACAGGGGATTTTTTTTATTTTTATTATTGTAGGTACAACTTAATGAAAAGAGAGAATAGTAATTGTCAGTTCTTGTATAATGCTCTTCAAAGCTTTTTTTGTTCATGTGTTATTAGAGAAATAATCAAGTGAACCTCCCGCGGTAGAACCTGGCTTGCCTTCTGGAGGAGGACGCCAGGTGTGAGTGAAGGTGAGGCAGGTGAAGAAGTATTTGATCGTAAACAGACTAGAAACTCCTGAGTGAATAAATGAAACCAAGAAAAAAACCCTTCCAGGAAGAATGACTCTTATGTTTCTATGTGTCTCATTGTGATTCTGCCATGAATCACGTTTGACCTCCAAAAGCAGTAAAATCCCTCATTCCACTTTCAGTTCACATCAACCCAGACTCAAGCGTCCGCTCAGACTGGACCTGCCCTCCATAGAGTCAGGACTAGTTTCCTGTTTGTTTGAACGATTTCCTGCTTCTTCACTGTACTTCATGTCTCTGTCCACATTTACAGAAATCCACGACCGATTCTGTAAACACTCAATCCACATACTTAAAAAAAAAAAAGGATTAGAATTTATGAATGAAATGAAGCAGCTCAAAATAAACAAAGAATTCAAGGCATCCCTTCTCCTTCTTCCTCTTCCTCCTCTTCGTGTTCAGGTGACATTACTATGGGAGGACCAGACAAGGCACCACCTCCTGGCCAGCACCAGACTCTACTTTCTGCCTGAGGACACGCCGAAGGGCCGGACCAGGGAGCATGGAGAGGTGGGTCAAAGGTCACGGGCAATTGGCTCCTCGTCTAAATGAGGAATTTGTTTTCATAAGAGAGAATAATTCAGCCGTTTGTTTGTTCTTCCGTTTTATTTATTAGGGTTCTGTTTATTTTTTTTGCTATTAAACTCTAGGTAATTAAAGTCCTTTCAGTTTGATAGATATTAAATATGACCCAGAAAATGCACAACGCTTCCATGTAAGGCATCTCCCACCACAGGATGTGAAGTAGTGGAGACATACTGAACGTTAAAGTACGCAAGTATTTATAATATCAAATAACTTCAGTTCTAATAGATTTTAGGTATCAAAGTAAACACCGTATCTCAATTTAAAGTGGCACAGAAAACTCAGTTGTCATTTTATTGGGAATATCTTAACTAAATGTAATCTGGTTAAAAAACTTTTTTTATGTAGTTAAATCTAACAAAACCATAAATAGCTCCTGTTTAAGGTTCCGTGTGTGATAAATGTAGGTTATTCAATATGTAATGATCATATTTCATTCATATTTCTATTATTAAATATGAATGAATATTATTCAGTTCATATTTACGGGACATTAAATAAACCCTTTCTACTCTCACTATGGACATTTTTGTCTTGTGCTCTTGACTTTATCAAGATTTAATTTTGCTGCGATAATGTAAGCAGTATCAATTTTTATTAAGGTTGTGTATTTCAGGGGAAATGCTGGCATTTCAACATCATATCCTATAACGTGTGAAGAAATTCTCTGTGTGTGGGGATTTAATTATGGCATCATAGCTTCAAAAACTATTTTATTAAAACCTTTTTCTATCTGAAGGATTGAAGGAGATAAACATTGTGTCCTTAATCCTAAAGTGTAGTCTTGAAATGTTGAATAATATATGATTGTGGTAATTAGGAGTAATGTTAATTAAAGTCATTTCATTAAATCCATGCAAAGTATAAAAAAATATAATACATTTTGTTTTATGGCAGTTTTTAAAAAGTGGAGATATTTTGCCCTCTAAGATGACGAAAGGGTTTAAAAACTATCAAACGCTGAAAATGATCAAGTTTATTTGCGTTAATTACAAATTAAGGTAATCCACTCTGTATTTAGGACATGGAATTAACATTTTTTCTAAAATAACATTAAAGTTATATTTTTGTCATTGACATAAACAAAGGAGTAGTAAACAAAGTATACGACATTAAACATGGTAATTAACATTACCATTTATTATTATTTCCCCTTTCTCTCTTTATCCTGTCTTTTCTTTCTCACTCTCTCTCTCTCTTTCACTCTCCCTATCTTTCTCACTTTCGATCCTCTTATTTGTTCTCTTTTTCTCACTCTCACTTTTTGCCTATATATCTATGTCTGTCTTTCTCTCCCTTTCTTCCACCCTCTCTCTTTTTCTCTCTTTTTTTTAAACATCTCTTCAGTTGCTTTAAATCTCAGAGAGGTAAACAGTGATTTCAAGTGGATGAAGTGGCGGAGGCTGGTTTTGATTAATGTGCAGGCTGCAGATGAAAATCCTTCTTTGGAGATGGGACAAGTGTATCACCATGATGAAAATCCAAATGGCTTATTTTAAAACCAAATTTTCCACATTTTAAATGTGGACGTCTCACGTTCTCGCTGGAAAAAAGGCGAGCCTTCTGGAAGTCATTTCTTTTACAGCATTCATGGCCTTGTTTCTTTTTATGTGAGGAGTGTAGCGTTGTAGGCTCAGTCGGTTTGAGCATGCACGACTGCATTCATCATTTCTCATCTGTAATTAAAGGCCTATCAGAAACTTTAGCTTTCCACATGATATATCTTTTTTTTCTTCTTCTTCTTTTTTTTTTTTTAAAGCAGTTACAAATCTGGACAAAGCCAGACTAATGATTTATAGTTTATTCTATGCATTACCCTCAGCTAAGCTAACTGTTCGTTTTTAACTTCAAACTTATGCAACCAATATGAGAACGATATCAATCTTAAGTTAGAAAGTCAATATAATGTGAAAGTAGAAAGAGTCAGGGAGCACATTCTTCTGCTAATGGCTCTAATACCTGAACTCTCTGAAAATAGTTTCCAGGCCATGTCAGAATAAACTCCCTTTACGGTTGTTTATCAGAGGTGGATTAGCCTGAAATCTACTCCTGGAACTTAAATCATCAGGAGTTTATGAGCAGGGATTTTCCACATCTATTATTCCTCTAGATAAAATGCTCCCGTTTCCACCCATCAATGAGATTCATGTGAATATGAATATTCTGCCGTGATTACTGTATCGTCGTGGCGGTGCCATGTTTCTACGCTCCTGTGTTTCCCAACACCAGATGTGGATCTGATTTCTGATAGTGGTTGTTCAGAGGTGGGAAGATGATGGAACAAATAATTGATAACTTAACAGTCTAGTGTGTAAAATTTAAAGGGCTTTTTTTTTTTTTACACAACAACGGTTTTCACACCTTTTTTGCATTTTTTCATTTTAACAGGACAAAGACATTTTCGGGTTCTGAAAATCAAATCTAAACCGGTCTCAGCGTATAATCTTTTGAAATGTAGTTTCTATCCCTGTGGCAAAAAGCAATTTCCTTAAAAATTACAAAATCCCGGCCTCTCTTCTGGCAGTGGTGGCCGAGGTTTCATCCTAATAGTGATGCGCGAACAGAAGATCAAAAACGATGTCTGACCTTCTCAATTTGTTCGTGCTGCAGATTCTGTTGAGTTTATTAACACTCCTCCAGCAAACCCAAGAGTTGCTGCACCGCTTGTGTGATAAGCCGAGATCAGAATCAGAAAACTGTTTATCGCCAAACTAAGTCACAATTCTATCTTGGTACGAAACACGCAGTCACAAAAATCAAAGCATAAGTAGAAAAACTGAATAAAGAATAATGTAAATAGACATCAACTATGAATTTAGAATAGGATCAGTATCAGAAATGTAGATGATCTCCACTTCCTGGCGGAGATCACACTTCTTCTGTAGTTTTGATTTTTTAAGTTACGTCGCCAACTACTGGCCTCCTACACGTATTGCAACTTTTTCAAGGATCATTTTTCCCTTCGTCGTCTGAACACGGAACTTTTTTAAAACATAGAGACAAAACTTTCAGTTTTTAGTTAAAACTGTTGTTTAAGCGGGTCTTTAGTTTTATTTAGCGCTGGAAGTTCCAGATTCTTGGATAAATCAGTTCACACCTCCCTATCCAAGAATCTTTTGTGGCCTTCAAGGGTCAAAATGATGTCATTGTCTACGACTAAATCAAGTTTCCTGCCTATAACCAGTGACAAAGTTCCTTTAGACAGATATATTTAATTTTACCGAACATAAGCAAAGTTTGTGGTAGCGCTTTATTGCTAACAGTGGCTAGCTGCTAGATAGTTTGTCTCCTCTAGGCTACTGTACAAATGCGGTAGAGGACCGACTCCCTCTGTAGGAATAAAGGACTCATTCTAAGCTAATATAAACATGCTAATTCTTAATCGCTGTTTACAAAAAGAAAACTATGGACATTATATTCCTCAATTCAAAGGGATAGCTCTGAATCCAACAGACCGACCGCCATTTTGACAATTAAAAGAATTTACTCACTTGCTACTTTCATCCTTCCACTTAAACTTTCCTGCATTTGTTATTTTCTTACAGGCTCTGGAGACATTTTAAGGATTGTTCAGTCTTACTCCCAATCTGTAGGACGTGGGCATTTTAAATACAAAGAAGGACATTAAACACTATAATTCATTAACTGGGCTGCAATGAATGTTTCACAAATGTTTGAAGCTGTGAGAAAAAAAATCCCTGTTTGGTTATGATTCATTAATTAACCGCAGCCTGAGGGAGAGGAGGAAAAAAGGCGTTTCTCATCTTGTTACATTTTACCTCCTTTACATGAACCAGATCCTGAATGTAAAAATCCGCATTCTATCTCCGTGCCGCCAGCCTCAAGGAATTTTAACATTCTCCGTCTGATGGAATGTCATCGCTTTAATAGGCTGATAACACCTGAAGAAAACTTTAATAAAATGGGACTTTTGGTTTAAACAATTTGAATTGGCATCGCATTCATTTGAACTAAACCGTGTTTTATTAAGAGCTTTTATTTTGGGTTGGAGCTTTTTAGTGACTCCTCCGCACTTTGCATTGTTAATGAGCTCAGGCCTGAATGCAGCAGGAGCAGGAATGCGAGGAGGTCCCACTTGGCTGCAGTCCGGAGGCGGCCGAGGAATATTATTGTATTAAGCTCCTTCGTCTCTGCCGCACAGAGGGGGAACAAAAGATGACAAACCGGAATAGGACGAGAAGTCAGCAGTTATGGCTCTCCTTTTACGTTTTTCACATCTATTTGTTTTCAAGGAAGTTTAAAGGATCAACACGCTAAATTTCAGGGCAGGATTTACTAAACCTGGTGCAAATTACTGTCGGCGTGCGTCACCATCGTTTTTCAATTAGGTAGAATTTTTTTTTTTTTTTCAGACTCCAAAAGTTAATGAGCTGCAGATCTGCTGCTTTGTGTGGCTGTAAATAAAATCAGACGCAGGACTACTGTGACACGTGTTACACACAACCGGAAAGAAATGGGTTTTCCGCTGCCGAAATTACTAAAAATATTTCAAAAAATTAAATTTTAGAAGAGGACTATTTTATAACGTCAGTAAACAAGAGGGTCTCTATTAGGGAATAAAACATGGATATTGCCAGCTTGAAAGTTAAAACAATCATTTTCGGACCAGATTCAAGGTATAAATAGGTCAAGTTAATATAACTAGTCGAGTTTTTAATAGATAATGATTTAAATAATTAAGGGGAAAGCAGCTGTTGCCGTCTTGGTGCCTAGAAAAACCAAGAAATAAAATCGGTGCAGAAAAGGAGTAAAGCCGGTATGAGCGCTTTGGAACCAAATATTACACCAGACGATGAACCCGCAGGGATTATTGTTAGCTGTGGTTGTTTCTACACACTGGCCGCATAATCAGACAGTGAGTCTGATTATTTTTCACCTGTAAGGAAACCAATCTGTGTAATCTTCAGATTGCTGATCTCAGAGAGAAGTTTTTTTCACTTCGCTGAAACATCATCAATAAATCACAATCGCAGCCGAAAAAAAATCATTTGGCTCACTTTGGCTGTGTGTTCGCAAGATGGGAAGTCTGCCTGGTCCTACCCCATTTAAAAACTATGTCTAATAATAATTATAACTTCTCTGTCTGACGTCTTTCCTTGTGTTTTCTCAATTCAGTGATTTTTTTTTTTTTCCTCATGGATTTCTAGTGATGTTATTGTTATTACCTGTCTTTTCTAAATAACAGAAATTATAGGAGGGTGGAAACATTGATTTGTGTGTGTGTGTGTGTGTGTGTGTGTGTGTGTTTAATTACAGATTACTCACACATAGTAACAGGTTCACTATTATTGACACCGACAACAAGGTTAAGTAAACCTGACTCCTGAAAGTTGAGCAATTCTTGGTTTATTTTTGGTATATAGGCAGTTACAGATAATGAATGAATCAATGAATTCAGGTGAAACTCAACGGGTTAAGATAGTTTAATAACAGACACGTGTTAATTTTAAGTATCATTGGTTCTCTCTCTGCTTGAGTATCGAAAATGGGACAGATTTCAGGCCTGGATCATTTCCAACCAATTAAAGAAAATGACCACAATCTCCGTAAAATGTTTATTTGAATATATTGGGATTAAACATGTATAATCCAGTATAACGATATAGGATATGTCTAACTCATGTGTAAAGCGTTACAATTTTATCACAGCATAGTATATTGTGATGTCATATATGGCCGATTACTCATGTATGCTGACGACTCTCTTTTCTCCACCTCGTGTGGATCGGTTTCGCCGACTGAACCTCCAAGATATCTGGCTTTTATTTTGGCCTTAGTTTATCAACAAAGCATCGATTCAGAACTTTTGTTGTCTGATACGCATTATTGTACCAATTAGCCACTGTCTTTACTGCAGGCACTGTGAAAATCACAAGTGGGAATCATGGGAAAATGGGATAGGGCTCTACTGGCTCCATCACCGGAGCTTCTATTGAAGGGAGGACCAACATTCAGTCAGAGGGAACCAGAGAGGTAGATTAGAAGGGAATATGGTTGTTGTGCTTCTGCCCTTTATTCTGGAATATATTGAAACAGGAATGACATAAAAAAAAAACATGTGTTTGTAAAATTGTATTGTGTTTCTTAAACAGCAGTAGTTTAAAAAAAAAGAACAGCGTTTGATTGTTAAGCCTCTAAAAGGGTTTTCAACTCCTTCAGTAAATAACCCTCCAGCCCCACCGACTTATTTTGGTTCTTTCATGAGCTCAGATTAGGCTGACAGAACTCAGATGGTTCAGAACAGAGGATCCAAAGTGTGTGTGTGATGGTCTGTGTGACTGTGTGTTTGTACCACAACTGCATTTTTGTCCATCATTTACAGAAGCTTAGAATATTTTCAGTCCAGCCTGAATTTCTCCTCGGGGCCTTTTCTTTTCTTTTCTTTCACGATAAATAGCTAGCAGTGGTGGATTAAAGTACTTTAGTCAAAGTAATGACAGCAAATTAGAATAAATAAAACACTTTAAAAATCCCACATTAAAAATAAATGCCTTCAGAACTGTACTAAAGTTTGGAAATGGTAGCAACAAAATAAGAACATTAAAACCCAGCACTAAAGATTTGGGACTATTTTTGGTGGGAGGATGGGATTATAACAAATATATACTAAAAAGAAAAACCTGCAAAGTCATAATCCATTTGAGTAAAATCCCATTTATGCTGAAAGACGTATTCGAACGAAGCCTATACTCAGTACTCGGCACATTTCTCTTCTATTTTTGCGCATTTTCAGAGAGCTTTCGGATACGGACCAGACGTACAAAATAGAGCAGTACCACCCTAAATGATAGGGGGCAGTAAAGCTCTAATTTATAGAAGAGGCAAGAATGTCCTTTTTCCCTTTTTTTCCCTCCTTTTTTTCCCCTTTTAACCTGTTTCGTGCAGCAGCCTCGGCATTCGGTGTGAGGATCTGGGTGCCTTTCATTGCCAGACAGATTTTCCTCTGCAGAGGAAGAGTTTTTCATCCTCCTCCTGTTGCGTAAACTGCATTTTTATTTATTATTGAATTAGGTGAGGCAACCAAACTGGAAAGGGGGGCTGGGTGGGGTTGGAAGACAGAAAGTGGTAAGACGGGGAGAAACATAAAGGACTTGGGGGAACAAGGGAGACGGCAAATCTTTCGCACATGGGGGAAAAAAAGAAGAAAGTTAAGTAGAAAAAAAGTCAAAAATTCTCCATTCACATGAATGTTTGCTGTCAATTATGGCTTTAAAACTTCAAAAGAAATCCTCCAAGAGAATTGCAATCGGTGCCCCTCTAGTTTTGTTACCTATCTCCAAACCCTTTAGACCTTTTAGAAAAGCGTTCCCAGTATATTGAGAAAAGTTTCAGTTTAAGCTCACTGAAACCTTATTATGGGGGTTTCAGCCTCATCTGTCACATCCTGCAGCTTCTGCTTTAATGCCAAAGTCAAGAATGATGTAGGTGTTGGATTGAATATGAGTGATCAAGTGGAGCCAGGTAGAGGCGGAGGGTTGTATCCTCTGACAGTAATCATTAATAAACGGCTTTAATGTCCGTGCTGAACTGTAAAATGCTTCCATCCCAACCTTTTTGTTCTCTTACGTTAGCTTGAAACCCAAACAGAAACTGTTTTTTCCCGTCTTGCTCTGCTCCCTCAATGCTTTGTCTGTTTTTTAACTGTTTTATTACGGAAACATGCTGACAAACGTCCAACTAATTTATTCTAAATCTGTTCCTTTGACGCCAAACTCTCCTAGGCAAATAATATTTGTGCTGTATGCGTTTAATCTGACTCATGCAAAGAAATTTAATACATTATTGAAAAGACAGACATTTTCCAAATGTATGATTAACCTCCAAAACCTCTACATGAGATTGTTTTTACATTATTGTACTACATTATGTAGTTTATAATTTGTCGTGATCTGACTTCTTTTATTTTGTACATTTTGGTCATTTTAATCAAATTATTGCATCTTCCTTTATTGTAAAGTTTTTGCGCTCCTAGCTTTTATTTTCACGTGTGTCACTTGTTTTTTTCCTTTGTTTGTTGGCATGGTTAATTAATTTAGTATCTTAAATAGTCTAAAATTTACCATCAGTTGACAAAATGTTGGATTCAAGCACGTTATTGGAAAAACATGCTGAAGCAGAATAATGATATAAAGAAAATCACACTCGCCGAATAATTTCACCCTTGTCAGTCTTTTTTTGGTCAAATCAAGTTATAATATATATATATATAATATATATATAATAAATATATATATAAAAAAATCCTGTTTAGTTAATCCTCAAATGATTGAATATGCCCCCCCCAAAAAAAGCCTACTTATCGAATGGTACTGTCTGTCTAGCTATGGTTAACGCCTCTTCCTCCTCGGTGGGCCTCTTTGACCTCTGGTGTCCCCCAGGGCTCTTTCCTCGCCCTATGACTCTTTAGCATAACATGCTTTTACTGGGTCAGAATATAAACGAGATGCACTTCATAACGTGAAGTAGTTTCTCAAAATGTGCTCAACCAGCCAGTTAAGCTGCAGGAACAATAATAATAATAATAACTTGTAGTAGAGTTTTTAATACGTTTGTTTCATAATTAGTTTCAGTTGCACATTCTTACACTTTGAGGCACATTTGCTCTGTTTTCTCACCTG
Source organism: Lophius americanus (assembly GCA_037951165.1). NCBI lineage: Eukaryota > Metazoa > Chordata > Actinopteri > Lophiiformes > Lophiidae > Lophius > Lophius americanus. Next base: position 159,858 of record JBBDHG010000160.1, on the reverse strand, counting down.
TTATATACGTTATGGTTTATCCAGTTCTTCCAGTAGCTGGACACACATCGTCTGGCTTGAAACAAGGTTAAACGATCTCTCTATTTTAAATAAATGTTGAATGAAGGTGTGTCCGTTTTCATCAGGGTGGAAGTTGTTTGTTACGTTCTGTCAGTGTTCAGCTCTTAGAACTTTTTTCTACCTTCTTCCTGAATGTCTGAGGTTTAGATTTAAGTCCAGCTCCTGTTTGTTTTCTCACATATCATCTGTTTACTGATCACTCTCAGCCATATTGGAGCCGCGCTCAGTCACCGCCGAGGAGAAGCTAAGCCTTTTTTAAAGTTTTTCCACTGGAGAATTGGCAGGAGGGTTTTATTGTGAGGAACGATTTTCAGCTAGACGTTCGCGGAGCTTCCATTAGTAGAGTTTCCTCACTGAAAAGAGATATTGGAAATACTCTGCATCCATTTGGTCAACATTAACCAACTGGAACAAACAAATGGGAACTCACTGTTTCACTGATTTTCAACAATTTCATGTTTCTCAACCCCGCTTCTGATGAATTGTTTTTATTCCGGTGTTTTAAAAAGAATCTAAACCTGGAAAAAAAACAATGATTTTTCTTTTTCATGAATATTATCAACAGGTGTTACTTTAGAGGAGCCTGGGAGTCAAAGCAGGAGGCATAGAGTTCCTTTCTTCACCACTCTCTCCTGTTAAACTCTTTGCTCTGAGCACACAGTGATAACTTAAGGTGACTCATATAAGCCGTGTCGGCCTCTGCTCACTCAGTCACTTTACGTAAACTACCAGTGGGACTATTTCTTGCGGTAGCTTGCTGGTGGTTCATCTAATCGACATATTTTTTTAGATATATTTAAATTTTTTTTATTGTTTTATTAAATTAACACAGACCCGTTTCTTGCCAAATAGTGAGCACAAAATGTTCTGCTTCGCCTCCGAAGAGATATCCCTGCAGTAACTTGATATTGCCAAATAGTAAAATACAATAGCTTTATTGTCATTGCACAATAAAGCAATGACTCATTGTCATTGCACATTGTAGAACAAAATTTGCCTGTGCGGTGCTTAAAAACGACAGACCTACTTACACATTGGTACTAAATAATTGTAAAAACAGCGCAGAAAGAGGATCCGGTGGCAGTGAAGCTCCAGCCTCATTGCCCTATTGTCCTACATGTTTTGCACATAGCAGCGTAAAAAGAGTAGAGTGCATCATATGATGAATAAAGTAATCAAATAATGCACATTATGTTATTAGATGAGATAGTCCTTGTGGAATATTTCAAGGATAATGAGGTTGCTGGGGCGGGGGGGCAGCTTGGGGGCAATGTTGGTTTTAATTCCGTGATGTCTCTTGGATGGTAGCCGTTTATAAATCTGGGAGTGCGAGTTCTTCAGAGTTCAGTAGCGTCTTCCAGATGGCGGCGCAGAGAAGAGACGATGACAAGGATGAGTCGTGTCCTGTGCGATAACGCCGGCCCTGCAAAGGCAGCAGGATCTGAAGATGTCTTCCAGACTGACCCAAACTATCTCCTGAGATGTTTTAAGCAGTGGAATTCATTGTGCATGTAGGGTCCTCAGAGAAAGCGAACCCGTGTCTGATTATCGAGAGCTATGTTATAAGATGTTTATAAACGTTTATTAATGACTTACGAAATGTTTGCAACCTAATTATAGGTGATACTCTTTAATTAAATGTTTTGCCTCGGCCCTTTAGTGTCATTCAATTTCCATTCCGCGGTTGATGAATTATTCGGATCCTCTACTTGCTGTCATGGTTTGTTTTTAAAGCATAACTCAACCTGTTCAATATTTTTTCAATGAACTTGAGGCTCACATCAATCATGATATGAACTGTTGCCTTTTGCTCTTCAGGGAGTTTTGGTGTTTTTATTTGTCTAGTTGCCGTGGTTACATGTTGAACTCTCGACATAACTCAAAAACTTGTTTTTAGCTACACCTCTCCCATGTACTGGATAACATGGCAGCATTTCCGTATTCTGAGACTTTTAAACATTGTATTTTTCTCTATTTATTTTCCATTTAGTTGAACTTTAAACCCTAAATATGTACCTTTTTTATTATGAACAAGATTGGAATAAACAGGGACAACGTACTGCTTCACCATCTTAAAACCGTTACCGCTAGTTTCTATGATACAAACAGGCCTCACGCTGAATGGGCGTGTTCCATTCTTCTCCTTCACGCCGTCCCTCTATGGATTAGGTTCTTTTTTTTATTTATTGATAACACTGGACTTAGGATCGTTTTGCTTAATACTGATCAACACCTAAACGATGTAATGGCAGAGTGCCCAGGCTCACGGGATCATAACTGTGTGTCCCTCAGCCATGATTTCAGTAATAAGAACCTTTTTTCAAAGAGGTTTGGCCCTGGAGGAAGATTCCGTCCTCTTAATTCATGCTTGTTTTATTTATTGATTTTATTGATTTTAGGGGGGAGAATAAAGAGATTAAGTATATGTACGATGTGTCGCATTATTCTGTGTTTTTGCGGTTTGTTTGTTATTTTATTTTGCACATACATGTGTTGAGTGCCGCTTTGGATGATAATAATCATTTTACATCACTTGAAAACTGTTTTTAACAACGTTCGAACTGCTTCATCAAAGCCTCTTTTGTTAACCAAACTCGTTTTACTTCCCCCCGAAGCAGCTTTCACAGGATAAAACAAAGCTTTTATTATACTACCAGGGTGGGAAATTCACATGTTACAGCGACATGAAAAAGAAAATGTCATGAATTTAAATGAAATGTAATAGAAAGAAAAAGAAAAAGAAACATTCTGTTACCAATATATGAGGGAATCAACATCTGCGTATGATTTTCATCTCTCGGCTTTGTTTTGGAGGTGGGACAGCGCAAAGAAACAACATCTAGAAGGATTTTGATCCAGAAATTTAACCTGAAAGTCAAGAAATGAGAAAAACATATTTAAGGAGTTTTAACATAATGTAAAAAAATATATAGTTTGACCTCCAGCCGCTATGCTAAATACTGATAAATAAGTAAATATATAATCCGATGTTGCCATCCTCAATACAAAGTCCTGTGAAATAGTTCTTCCTGCAGTGACTATTAATGTTATTAATCATCTTGTTAAATAAACAGGACTGATTATTCATGCATATATTCAGACTTAATCCCTCTGTCTACATTCTCAGCCTTTATATAACTTTAAAAGTGCATTGTTTAAGATTCACAACACAGTAGTTCAGGTATTTTCAAAATGTATTCAGTCAGCGAAGCCACCTTTGGTTTGTAACTCCCTCACTTTTAAATAACTGAAGGTCTGACCGTGGAACGAACCTGTTTGTGTGCTCAGGATGAGGTTCTGGCCGTGTCCAGGAAGATGGTGGTGCGGGTGGAGGACCTGGTGCGATGGTCGTGCGCCAAGCCGCTTGATTGGAGCGGCGGCATGAAGCCGATGCCCCGCTGGACCAACGGACTCCACAAACCCGTGCAAAACAGCGAGGAGAACGGCACCAATGTGGTCAACAAGAGCAGCGAGCCGCTCAGAGACCTAACCGAGAGTAAGAAACGCTGAAACACACTTATTAATAAACCCAACCAGAGCCATCACAGAACACATCAAGTAGCTCATTAGAAATGACTCATTTGTAGCGGCGGCTCCAACTGCTCTGTGATCAGTACGCTCCCTCATAATTTGATAAATTAAGTGCACAATTTATTTCATTTATTAGTTGTCATTGATTCAGTTTTTTTTTAAGTTAGTTCTTAGGTGTTTGGCTACATTTCCTGCAGCAGTTTCACAATAAGAGACCATTAAATTGAATTGAAGGTTCTTGGACTCTGCAAGGCTTTTAATCTGACATTTCTTTTGCAGGAAGTGCATTGTTTGACTGGTAGCTTAAAGGAACAGTTCACCCAATTTTTTCGAAATTCAGTCAATGTTGGCTCTCCCCAGTCAACAGACAGTTTAACCCATAAAGAACCGTAGTGACAAGAATTACAAAGTAAATATTTTATTCATATAAATGCAATGAAAACTTCTATATGTAGCTTTATCTTTTATTTATAACCCACAAAGTACAAATAAAAACCAACTTGTTTTTGTAACTAAGTCTAAGTTTAAATCCATTTAACATTTCTAATCCTTAATAACGTCATTAATTGAATTATACTAATTCTGACAACATGCTTTCAACAATTTCACATTAAACACCACAGTTTTCTTTAATAGTTTTGTTTTCTTCTGGTTGTAGAACCTGATCAACAAAGTTTCAGTTTTGATACATGCTGTGGAATAAACAAACTATCGAAGAAGGGAAGTCTGTGATTCGAGTTAAAGGGAAAAGAATAGTTTCATGTTGATTTATGTTCAAATGAGGAAATAAAAACATTACCTTAAAAGCCATGTGTAACATTACAGACCTCTAAAGTCAATATTTGAAAAATGAGTCAGGAAATATGCACTAAATTGTTGATTTTCTTCATTTTATTGCTCCCTTTTTTGTCTCATAATTTTCATTTACTGAGAAATTGGTCTGGATTCTTATGGGTTAATGCAGTTTTGTAATCCATAAAACATTATCTATAGGATGTAAGACATGACTCCTGACTTCCCAGTCTGCAGAGATGTGGAACACTGTGACCGTCACATAAGAATCACATGACGTCCTGACAGCGGTCGCCACACGCTTTTAATTTGACAGGTCATGTTTGACTTCATTCTTTCACTTTCATAGAAATCTCTGACACACGTCTGTCAGTGAAACTATACCTGGTACGTTGTAGCACAGTCCTGCTGTATTTATCACGTCATGAATGCAACACAACATCCTTCAGTTAAAAAAATGACTCCTGAAAATCAATGACTGGAAATGTTTTTATTTTACCAAACGGTCCTAAAAGGACAAAGACGTTTTTGTGCCGAGTCTATCATTGAGAGTAGAAACAGAGGACCTTCAGTCAAACAGTTTCTAACGTTAGAACCGGGCCATCGACCGTGCCATTGTCAATTTTGGCCGAGCGCAACCGTATCAGAACTGATATCTTTAATGTTAAAATCAATTTCCAAATTGGTTTGTGATACACGGGTGTAAAACCTTTACACTGCAAAAAACTGCCACACCAAAAAGACGTCAAATATTCTTAAATCATAATCAATTGTCTTTAAATTCACACACACACACAAAAAAAATTGCCTGGTTGGAATTCTTAAAACAAGCATAAACATCTGAAGAATTCACTTAAAGTAAGAATTTCAGAATCTTGATTGTGCTGATTTTTAGAGTATTAACCTTCATCGGCGATTAATGTGTCAGAGAAAAACAGCTTATTATTATGAGACGACATTTCTTGAAATAGAATTTCTTTTTTTATCAAAATAAGGATAACATCATGTTCTTATGTGGGGATATTATGATAAAAACCATCATTGTACGTGGTTACTGGTTAAAACCAGCTCAATATTAGCTGGGATTTGAGATTTTCTTTGAATTGGATTATTTTTCTGATGAAACATCCTTAAGATAATGTTTCTTGTGGGACATAAATAAGAGACATTTCTTAGAAAGAAGGCTTTTTTAAAAAATGTTCTTGAAATGACATTTTTTGCCGTGTACTATTATATTATAAATACGCAAAGTATTTTGCTTTGGTGAAAACTCTCGGACTAACAGCACCGGACACATTAAAACTAAATAAGAAAAGTGGTCAGAAGAGCCGTTTAAAAACAGGAATAACAAGAAGAACTCTTAGATTGATGTGTCCTAAATACATAAATGAATGACAAATAACGAAACGACAGCGGCCGCTTTGTGTGTGATAAATCGGATAATTGCATCAGAATAAAATTGCCGATTGCTCAAGTTTGATTCTCAGTAGCTGTGGGAAATGAAAGTGGAAGCTGCATCCCGGAGGAAGAAGCTGTTCCTCCCTCTGTTTGTCCGGCGGCTAGATTAGATGACGGGAGGAATTTTTGCTGCATTGACCAAGTTTCAGATGTTCAACCTCCAAATAGATTATGGTCATGTGTCCGATCCCGACACAGGACACCGGAGGAGCAGCTAGACAGATGATGATGATTCGATTTCCTTCATGGGCGTTTAGGTTCATGTCTCATGTCTCAACCCCCCCACCCCCCACCCCCCCCCACACACACAGATGACCTGTTGGAGGATCAGGCCATCAAAGTCTTCAGCTATCCGCAGTACTGCCGCTTCCGCTCCCTGCAGAGACGCATCCAGGACGGGGCGCGGGGGCCTGGGCTGCTGGACCCCCACTTGTTGGCCCTGGGAGGCATCAAGGTGCTGCCCAACACCCGGCTGATGTACTGCAGGGACACCTTCAACCACCCGACGCTGGAGAGCAACGCCAGCTTCTCCTGGCAGTTCAGTGAGTATCAAGGTGAAAGAACCGGACAGCTGAAACAAACTTCTTTGTGTTCTTTGGGAGAATCCATAATGATGTCCAGATTACATTTTTTGGTGACAGCAGTTCTCCTGGAGGAGGTTTGGGAGGTAGCATGGGTTAGCGTCGATGGAGCTCCAGCTTCACTTCGCCAGCGTGTTGAGATCCAGCACTAGCATCTTTACAAATATAAGGAAGTATAAGGAAGTCACGGGCGCTGAATATCATAAATGCTGCCTCGTGTGGGTTCACAACGTTATCCAGGGACGGATAATGAGGCAAACGAGATGACTTATGTTATAAAACATAATATTATATTATATAAACATTAGGCTTTGGGGACAGCTCTCTGGTTCGGGAGGGCGGGCGGGCGCTCGGATCGGATTACAGAGGCTGAGTCTCCATGGCGTAATGGCCACAGGTTTGATTCCATCTGTTTCCCGTTGCTGCCCTTCAACTCCCCTTCACTTTCTCACTTTTTCCTGTCAGTAAAGCCCGATGAGCCCAGATAGATTAAAAAGGCTTTCGCGTCGCAGTTTTTAATGAATCATGCTGGAAACTTTAACCTCAAGCAAAATAAGGCGGGTGATGCATGGAGTTCTCAAATCTACTTTAAGTGTTGCATTGAATCTCTAATGGGGCAAAAAAGAGATTTGCCAACTTGTTAAATGATTTTTTTTAATTTTTTTTTTTAACTAAAATGGTTTTGATGTGATCAGGCACTACATGGCTGAAAACCAAATTGAAAATGTTATTTGTCCAAAAAACAGATTGTAAAGCTCTTGCTTTGTTAGTATGAGTCATTTCATACGTTTTATAATATGTGTCGTGTTAATATCTGCATGTTAAAACATCAGGTGCTGTAGGTTTTGAGTGGTTGATTTGGGAGTTTGTTAGTTATTTCTCCACACATGATCCCAGTTAAGCGGTTACCCCCTCATAAAGTTTGAAATTGCATAAAGAGAGATATTTGGTTAACTTCTCTGTTATTTCTGGCTCTTCTGTGTTGTTGAATATTAATTTTGTGTTTTGTGCTTCTGGTTCGGCAGGATGTCCGTCTCTCAGTCTTCGAGGGCGACCTCGCAAGAGGAGAGGCCGAGACGGCAAAGACTCCCCGACCTCCAGCCAATCAGAGTCCTGGATCGAGAGGATGAAGGTCTGTAATATTTTCCGCTGTTTGTTGTTGTTTTCAAACAGAGACGCTTCATCAGGCTTCGGCTTGTTGGTGTAAACATCACAAATGATTCCCTGTTTATTTTTAAGCCTCCCTGGTGAAAACCGGGTCTAGACTTTCTCTCTGGTTGTCACACTGATTGTCGGCTTAAAGGTTGATGAGGGATGAACTCAAACCGGATCTGACTGGTCCAGGACCAGTTTAAGCTCAGCAGCAGTCTCATCTTCAAATCTGCTGCTGACTGCGACGTTTTCTGAAGGCCAAACCGCCCAGAACCTGCTGTTTTAATGTCTTTGTGTCTTTGTGACAGCAGTGAGGGTCCATTTGAGTTGGTCTCGGAATTTCCAGGAGCTGAAAAACAACAAAAATAGTCAAAGAGAGTCTCTAAAAAAACATTATAAACACTTTAAATTTCAAATTAAGCCACTTTGGCTAGCTTGGATGATTCTCACTGCTTTGGTTCTGACTCGTATGATAATAAGTTGATTGCTTTGGTATTTTGTGCAGACAAAACTGCACTGTATCCTGTTTTCAGCGTTTTAACCCGTGCAGTACTTCATCTTTTCATGAACACATTTCCTGTATCTGTATCATTTTGAGTTCGCCACTTCCCTTTTGGAGACCGGTGGTGCCGAACCGATTCATTCCAAAGGGAGCTTAAGCAACGATTTTAAATGATTCAACTCTGAATCATTTTTCACAATCCACAGACCTTCAGAACATTCTAACACAAAAGTTTTTTCCAGACCAACGTGAATCAGGAAAAAAAAGTATCTTAGTCAGAGATTTTATGTCTGTCAACTGTGACAATAACGACAATCTAGTCGGTAATTATTTATCAGTTTAGAGAAACAGTTAATTGCCTTATTTTCATTCAAGTCTGGTCAAAGTCTTAGAATAAAGATACACTTGATGATAAGAACAATTTATTAACGCTGTCAGGTTTATATTTAGACTTTCCCTGACTAGAGCCTTCCTTCAGTTTGTCCGATTTAAGATTCTGCACAAACATAAAAAAGGCAACCACACCCACTTATGGGATGTTGGCGTGAACCTCTTTATGCACAGTCGTTGTTAGGGAATCGTCATGGCCGCCGCGTCCGCTGCAGATCGTCGCACTATCTCAAAAACCATTTAATGGATCATTTTCGCATTTAAAACCCCCATAGGTCTTTGTGTGAAGGAGAACTGGCTTGATTTTGGGAATGATCAGGTGTATAGCTTTATCTCCAGGAGCTTTCCGGCCATAATTTCTCAAGCGTTGGTCCAATTTAATCGAAACCCTGTTTTTCTGACAATACGTCCTAACCATTTATCAGATTTAGTCCAGATTTACGGTAGGTACAGTCAGAACATCTTCAGAACTAACCAAAAACATTGAAATGTTAAGAAGAAAACCTCTGACGAACACAAACGTTACGAGCCTCATTTGATTTGTTTTTCTATGCGGCAGTGTTCCATTATTCATTTGTTTATTGTGATTTATGAAATGCCTGATAAGTGTGTGTTCCTGTTCTTACGCTGGATGTGTCCCTCTCAGGAGAACGTCATGGGCAGCGTGGAGGCTGGCTGCGAGGGCGGCTGGCTCCCTCACCCTGAAGAGCAGCTGTTCCTGGATCAGCTCTTCGCCTACATGGACCGTCAGGGCTTGTCCATTCACAAAGTCCCCAACCTCGGCTTTAAGAAGAGTGAGTCTCACTGCCGTTTTTGTTTTTTTGTTTTCCTTTTGTTATTCGTGTCTCAAATTCCTTTCATGAAGAATCATTTCCTTCCCATCATGCACTCTGCTTCTGGCGAAACCAGCAATCACATCCTCTGACTCTTCAGACTGGGAAATTCATCTGATCAGATAAACATATTCCTGAATGTCTTTAAAAGCAATAATCCAATCCTTTTTTTTTTAAATATTTTTTTTAATACACACTAAGGGAACCACTTATGCAGATCGGACATAATCAGAATATGACAAGATGACACCCGTAGGATTGCTCTGCCCCGGTGGAGGTATATTTAGAGGTGATAAATAACATTTATAAAGGTGGATTTATCAGAAGATTGAAGACGGGAATCTGGAATTATGATTGGATTTGTTGTTCTGTTGGCTTCACGGGGGAATCCATAAAATTCCAACTTCTTGTTTTTTGTCAATAATTAAACCAACAAGAGTTTGTTTCATCTGGATTCTCATCAACCAGAGAGAATAAAACGAAGAAAAATTTTCATTTCTCTGCTGAGGTTTTTCACGGAGCACCTTCATTCAAACCGATTGTTTCATATTACAATTCTAACCTCATTTCCTTTTCTCTCTTGTCTGTGCTTCACATTTGCACGTCTTGTCAGTTTCCACTCCTCCGGCCGCTGCTTTTCTAAGACATCTATTCTGTTCTGTCCCCAGTTGACCTCTTCCTCATGTATTCAGTGGTGAAGAGACTCGGAGGCTACAAAAAGGTGAGCCCCTTTCCTCCCGCTAGTTTGGTATTATGAGAAATGTGTTTTTTGTTGCCCGACTTTAACAGAGGTTGGCTTCGTTTTTAAAAATGAAAACCTACAAACTAATATTTGTCTCTTGTGAGCGATACACCGGGGTTCTGTCCATGACAGTTTGTCAACAGTTTACAGTAAATAAACACGACAGAAAACGGCTCAGGAATAGAACGGACGCAGGCGTTCAGCGCCGCTCTCTTCACAACAAAAGGCCTGTTCAGCCGTTGGTTTCATCGGCGGTACTGAAGCCGGCCTTGTACCGAACAATAGCGTGTTATTCAGTGCAGTGTTAGAGGCCTAATGACACGCTGTGTAATGTATGTTATTATTTCAGCCACACACACACACACACACACACACACACACACACACACACACACACACTGCACTCAGCATAAAAGCCTTTTGATAAATACATTTCCAACCAGTACATATTTAATTATGAAGTATAAATCTATTCATTTGAACGCATTCCACGTGGCTTATGGACATTTGCAGTGAAATAATACGACGGCAGCTTAACTGCAGGGAGAGCAACGATATTATTAAAGGGAGATTGCAAAAAGAATATTTGAAACAAGGTTCAACTTTGCTCATGATTTTCTCTAACCTCTTGGTTTTACTGCTTATAATAAAATGTTTCTCATGAGGTTAGGAAAATCTATGGAGTTTGTGAAGAACGACAGAAGCAAAGAGAGTTTGTGAAGAACGACAGAAGCAAAAAATGAGATTCGGCGGAGCGGAGAAGCAAAGAGAGATTGGAAGGGCGAGAGAAGCAAAGAGAGATTGGGAAGGGCGAGAGAAGCAAAGAGAGATTGGGAAGGGCGAGAGAAGCAAAGAGAGATTGGGAAGGGCGAGAGAAGCAAAGAGAGATTGGGAAGGGCGAGAGAAGCGATGACAGAGATTTTGGAGAGGGAAATAAGCAAAGAGAGATTTTGGTGAGCGAGAGGAGTAAAGAGATTTTGAAGAGCGCGAAAACGGAAGAGATCTTGAAAATAACAAGAAGCCTTGAGACATGAAAAACAATTCTTAAAAAATAATTACATAAGACATGAAGGAAAGGGAAAGATTGTGAATAGCTTGAGGACAAACGAGTGTTGAGAGAGTGAGGTGCAGAGAATGAGAGAGAGAGATTCTGAAGAGCCCAAAGTCATTACTACTGGGAAAGTGAGGGTTGTAACAGCCCCACCTACATTTGAGAGTATTGTCTGTGATGAAAGCTCCAAACGCGTTGAGGGTTTAGGAGCATTTACTGTGGATCACATGCGGTTTCCATAGGAACTATCCTGAAAGCACCGACCCCTCTGCTCCCCGTTCCTCCACGTCTGTTCTGCAGGATTAAAGCTGTTCAAATTTTTTCATCTTCAGTATTGTGTGCGTGTGTCATAGGTGACATTGGACCGACTGTGGAAGGTGGTATATAACGAGCTGGGGGGATGCCCCGGCAGCACCAGCGCCGCCACCTGCACCCGGAGACACTACGAGAGGTCAGATAAAAAAGAGCCTCAGAATACAGACGCTTGCCTCGGGCGAAAGAGGAGGATCTAAGCCTTAAACACTGTGTTTGTGTGTCTGTGTGTTTGTGTGTGTCTCAGGCTGATGCTTCCTTATGAAGAGCACCTCAGAGCAGGAGGAACCGAATTCAAAATCCCAGAATCCCCCATGCCTCACAAACCCAGAGGGATAAGAGGAAGGAAACCTCTTCCAAGAGGCCGAAAACCAGGACCTAAAGCCAAGGAGAAGAAGATGTTAGCCTCTTCTCCTCCTCTTCATACCGTAAGAGTCTGACTGATTTCAATGTTTAAAGAATGTTCGGAATATTCATTGTTTCTATATTTTACATTTGCTGCATATTCACACTTATTAGAGCTACTTTTTTAGACACCCGAGATTTAAATGGTGAAATGTAAATGATTTCCTTTCCAATAGTTGTTATTTTGCATTACTCAGCAGAACACAAGAAAATAACGATATAATCAAATCACGAGGGTAAAAGCAGAAATCACCTGGTTTCTCAACAGATCGAGACCGCCAACGGCACCATCGTGGTGAAGAGAGGGCGAGGCCGGCCGCCGGGCACCCGGAACAAGGCCACGCTGATCGCTCAGGCCAAGATGCTGGCTCAACAGCAGGCTAAAGCCAAAGCGATGTTTGAGTCCCAGCAGCAGAGCTCACTGCTTCCAGCCAGCAGCATGCACAAGGTAAGAGCGCAGGCTGCTGCACTGCAGGGGAAATTAGATTTACTGACTCACTGTACGGTAGAAATAAAGTCCAGAAAAATACAATCTCTGACATTCTTCTGCAGGCTTGATATGACCTTAAAATGCTACCAAAGGTGTAATGATGTCATGCAGAACTTCACTATGCATATGTTCATACTGAAATAATATAATGCCAAATTGGATTTTGGGATGGAGAATGCAGGGGAGCAGCTGTGGCCTGATCTGAATTACTCAGCAGCACTGATGTGAACAGAGTCCAGCAGATCAATACTTTCATCTTTATATAACCTTTATTTAATTTAGTCAGAGGACAGAACAGGTGAAGCTCCCCCTGCTGGCCGAGGAAAAGAAATGTGCTGCAGTGATGTCAGCATTCGACAACATGGAGTTGGTACACTGGCCCCTTACCCTGGCTTTATCATCTCTGCAGCACCTGGCAGAGAACCAAAGACTTTTATTCTGCTATTATTCACTGCAGAGTATTTTTTTGTGTAAGAAAAATTATAGTCAAACGATGCCAGAACCGCTGGAACTACAATTTTGGTTGAACTGACAGAAGATTGACTTTTGAATATCGGTTTTTCTGTCATGTGAAACTTCAGTCTTGCTTCATCCTGCGGGAAAACCCTTTAGAAATAGTAGCAATCAAAAAAAATCCAACCAAAAACCATGAGATAAAATAACTTAAGGGCTTGATACTACACTCTGTTTCTCCTTCCCCTGTAGACGCTGCGGTTCATCACAGGCGTCCAAACTGTTTTCCCCAATATTGCCAATTTCAGGAAGAAAAAAAAAAAATCAGAAAAGGGAGTCTTGTTATTCTTCTCTGGGAACGCCATCTTCATCTTTGTAAACAGAACTTTTGTTTCACTTTGCCAAATTTCCTGCAGAGGAGCTAATTTAAGAAGAAAGCTGGACTTACTGCGTACAATCTAAGCCACGTTGTTGTTTGTTTATTTTTTAAGACGTTCATTTCAGAGTCCTTCTGAAATTCAGATTCGTCAGGCATCGTTTATCTTGCGGCGCACGGGTGGCTGCGAGAGGCGATCAAAGCTTAACCAATAACTGAACTCCTAGATGAATTTCTGAGATGTCAGAAATTTAAGTTGGCCGTCGGTTTCCCACACTGCTCAGCGGCAAACAGACGTCACGACAGCAATCAGTTCAATCTAGTGACGAACTCACTAATGAACAATGTGACGCAAAACAGTCACCGCTGACCTTTGTTCTAATCCGTGACGACGCAGACGTCATTAAACACCGACAGAGACCAAATCAACACGTGAGGTTGTTGATCCTTCAGGGAGGAATCAGAAGAAAACTTGTTTTTGAAGGGTTTGAGGACGTTTCACCTCTCAGCCGAGAGACTCCATGTGTCCAAACTGAACTTGTTCTGTTCTCTGGATGGCGGCTGCAGCATTCTGGTTTTCTAGCTGCAGCTCAGAGTCTGGCAGTTTGATTAGCATGAGACAGTTAATAGAGGTCTTGGAGCAGAAACATCCTCAACCTATTATCAGGCTTTAAATGGGTAATAAGCCCGACCCGCTGGCTTCCACATCAGTACGACAGCAGAACACGTTCTATGTCTGGATGTAATCCATAAAGTCACATCATCAGACAGAACATTTTTTACAAAACTATAATTAGTGTCACTCAACTTGTTTTTAGCAGATAATGGTCAGATAAATCTCATGTCATATAAATGGAAAATGACTAAAATGTTAGTTTTGGTCTCGACCAGATTGAATGTTCATAATAATCCGATATCTGTGAAAAGAAAGAACCTATACTTATCTAATCTTAGGGTCCTCTTTGATATAAAGAAGACCGAAATGTCCTTTAATTGATTTAAATGTGACCCAAAATGACAAAATGCACATTTGTGCAATCTATACCAGGACATTTAGCTAGAATATCTCAAATTCTGCCTGAACCTTACTATCCAGGTCTTCCTCGCCTTCTTGGGGTCCATCTACACACGAGTCTCTCGGTTGTTGGAGGAGAGACACTCCAACTTTGTAGATTTGGTGACGTAGCTGCCAAACTTCTTTTTTGGTTGAAAAATGCCCAGAGGAATTTTCAAACTATCCGTTATCTTCTATTAGTCAGGAGGTCTCACTGGGATTAAACATCTGCCTGCAGTGAATAACCAGACCGGTCCACACTGGATCGGTTGGGTCTGGATTTCATGATGGAAATATGCAGTTTTAACACATTAATCTTGAGCTTTGGCTTTAGATGGTAGACGATCTGAAGCCGAGAGTCTTTCTAGACGAGTAGAGAGACTTTGAATGAAACAGAATTTCTAGAATCGTTCAGTCTCTACGCCCGGCTGTAATGTGAGTGATCCACACCGATAAAACTTCTGTCAGGTGACCTCCCTCTTTTTCTCTCCTTCTCCCCCCGCAGTCCATCCAGCCGGCTGTCCTCGCTGTCAACATGCCCCTCACCCCCGACCTGTCCCCCATGTCTGCCCCCATCCTCCCATTCCAGCCCAAAGCGAAGGAGCTGAAGCCGGACCTCGGGGAGGCCATGACTCCCGCTCCGGGCGTCGTCCTCTCAACTCTGCCTCGCCACTTTGTCGGGGGTTCTCTGAGCGGCTTCAGCCCCATCAAAGGCGTGTGTCCCTTGGATGTGTTCCGCAACCGAATCAGCCTACAGAGGACCCTTGAGAGCCCGGCACTCACACCCCAAGACCCGACCCAGCACCATCCGACCATCTACACCCTCCAACCCAAAGGTGGAAGCCCGGATACGCCTCATCCCAGCGGGGACCAGCCCCAGCCTCATGTCCACCAGCAACACAACCGCTGCTCTGGGTGCAATTTGGACGAAGGAGCCCGAGGAGTCAGTCGGGACGCCAGGAGCCGGCCCCCGCTGCCCCCTCTCAGGGTCCTGCCTCTGAACCTGGACTGCAGCGTTCAGGTGTGCCAGCTGATGAGGACTCGTCTGGGCTCGTCTCAGTTCCAGACC
Source organism: Lophius americanus (assembly GCA_037951165.1). Taxonomy (NCBI): domain Eukaryota; kingdom Metazoa; phylum Chordata; class Actinopteri; order Lophiiformes; family Lophiidae; genus Lophius; species Lophius americanus. The sequence goes on along the minus strand of JBBDHG010000160.1, from coordinate 144,607 downwards.
TTCACCCGCCGGCTCTCTGAGGCTCTGTCCCAGGACCTGAGCACCAAGCCCCCTTGCTCCCCCATCACCCCTCCCCCCGAGCAGGCGCTGCCTCTCAACCTCAGCAAACGCTTCACGACTAAACGGCCCAGCTCAGAGGGACCAGAAACCAGCCCGGCCCCGCTCAACGGAAACGCGGATCAACTGCCCTCCAAGAGACCCAGAAACGGCACGGAGCAGAACCAGGACTCCGGCCAGAGTGACCGGTCCAGCTCTGGAGGAAGCGGCGGAGGAGAACAGAACACGGAGATGAAGAACCAGGAGGAACCTGCAGACCTGAGCTCCCCCAGCCGGATCAGGGCCTTCCTGCTCGGGCTGCCACCCTTCCAGGTGAAATTCGAGGAGGATCTGAACGGAACCAGGTTTGGAAAATTTGTTCCTCCGGGATCTAAAGTGGAACCGCAGAGGACCGAGACTGAGAGAGGAGACGGAGGTGTAGCGGTAACAAAAGAAGTGAAACAGGAGGAGATGGTTGAAATAAAACGATCAGAAACTGACAGGTCTGAACAGGAGGAGAAAGATCCAACCCTCCTGTCTGGTCCCGGCCCGGCTGAGCTAAAGAGAGCCGGCCCGTCAAACACTGACACACACTGTTTTTAGCATTCCCTCTGTTGATAGTCAAACTGTCCGATCCGTTCAGGTTAAACTGTTTTTGGAATCTGGGGATTGGCGCTGGTTTTGATGCCGATCCAGCCTGACGTGGAGCTGGGAATGTTTCTTATCTTCATCTTTCAGAACTCGCAACATCCTTTGTCTCATGTTGTTTCATTTTTATTTCCTGCTTTTCGATCGCAGCGCTGATTGAACTCTGCGGAGGAATGACAACACGGAGACTCCTGACAATCACAAATCAGCTCCTCCTCCTCCTCCTCCTCCTCCTCCTCCTCCTCCTCCTCTCTGTTGATTTCTGTCTAAACAAACAAACAAAACAAAAAGAGAGTTAGAGTAAGACTCTATAACAAACACTACCAAGAACCTCCATAACACTATAACTCCAATATTCAATGTTACGGTTAAATATTGAATGAGATCTGTATTACTTCAAAGGAAACAAAAGACAATAAGACATCTATGGGTGATGCTATGCATCGGTTAGCATCTAGACTGTATCGTAGTTTGGTAGTTTGATTTTTAAATTGTACTCTACTTCTGTAGAGAGATAGTTATTTTCTGATAAAGTGTCTCCTGGGTCTTCACAGTATAGCTCGTTTAAGTGAAGCGTTTCTATAGTCCTGCTCGTTAGCTGAAATTATATAAACTGTTCTTACACGTATGTGCCTTAAACGGCCAGCGATCCGCGTCATCGCCGGCTTCAAACACGTTCAGCCAAAGAGATACCTTGGTTTTTCATTTTTTTCCTAAATCTGCTCCAGTGTAGGTTTTTTTTAAACGCTTTAGATGCTAATTATGACTCATACGTGAACTTGTAGCTCCAAACGCTCAGACTACCTCAGGTTTTTGTTTTTAAAGAATTTCCACCTGCATCTCTCTCCGTTTCGGCGAGGACGCAACCTTTCCCAGCATGCATTTTTTTTTTGGAGAGTAGGGGTTGGTTGCGTCCCAGTTGTACTTTCTGTTTGTGGTGAGATTTGTTGCTTCATGTGAATCTAGTCTGAATCCGGACACGACAGCGGTTCTGATCTCAAAGACGGTCAGGAGTTGGATTCAAAGATGGACGCCGCTCATGTGTGTACGTAGTATGAGCCATCAGCCAGTTAGCTTAGCATAAAGACAAGAGGACAGACACCAGTTGTCCATAACTGGTCCTCTAGACTTCACAATCTGGTCTCCCATATCTCACTCTTTTCCACTTTTCCTGCTTTCAACATCAACTTCTGGACAAAATGTTAACTTAGCCCCTAATATATCCCACCCCCAAACAGTTGCCATGGTAACGATACAATCAATGTTCCGGCTTCACCAGTCAGTGGTTAGAATGTTATTATCAACATCGGTGACTTGTAGAGAGGGTAGGTGGATTTTGGACATAGGCAGGCTAGATTTTTCAAGCTTTGATGCTAAGCTAAGTATCTCCTGAAGCCTTTAGTGTGCAGGAGAGATTGTGTTCACAAAACGCACCAACAACGTTTAAAATCACCGCCCACTGACCAATATAGTCTCTGGAAACCGTCCTCATCGCTCATTGAGGATCTCTGAGCCTTAACCTGTCAAAGGCCTTGTCCTCCTACTTTGTGTGAACAGATATCACCCAGGAACCCAGGGAAAGACTGAAGTTCTGTACTTGAACTGAAAAATCCCCGTTTCAATTTTTTATACTAGAGAGGCCAAAAACTGTCACGTCTCTTAATGAGTGAATGGTGGGAAAATTACATAAGAAGCATTATTCCCCTTCTTTGTGCTTCTTTAAGCCTTTAACCCACAGACTCCTCCAGGCGAAAGCTCTCGTGGCTTCATTGAGAAAACCCAGCTTGACTTATCCAGTTTAGAACCCCCCCTCCAGTGACACGGATACGTTAACCCTGGGTTGTGACACAGGGTTCTTGTGTTGGCGTTGGGACATGAGCGTTGCATCGATCCACTCCAACAACTTCTTGCAACAAAGCGAACACTTCTCTCACTTTGAATGTTCCTTTTCTTATTAATGCGGACTGTCGTTCAGGTGAGATCTGTTTTGTTTTTTTATTGTATGTCCCTGTCTGGTGAATTCCATCCATGTCAGAGAACATGTTCGCGTTTTCCACATGACTCTAAAAGTCAAACTCCATATTTTTAAAAAAAAACAACGGTTTTCTTTTTTTGTTTTTTTTTTGTTTCTATATTTGTTTTTGTTTTTTTCAGCTGGAAATTCAAACATCAAGGTATCTCTTTGGTAGCCGCCTTTTTCTTTTCCTCATCCGTTTCTCTGCCACAGACTTCGGTTCAGATTTGCACACCTACTGTACCCCCTTAGCTTCGTATTTATATTTTATAACTATTCTGTTGTTGTTGTTTGTTATTTTTACCGTAGTGGAATAATCGACTACGACACCGATCGTTACTGGTGCTGTTTATTCTTCATTATAGTTATGTAGCTATCGCCAGGTCGCTTGTTTATCATTGTCTAAAGCTGCAAACTTATTTTCATCTCAGCGAGTCATTAAATCTCAGAAACAAAACAGAAAAACAGCTGCGGGGGGGGGAAACTTTACCCCCCAGCACGTTTATTGTCCACAGAGGGTTGTTGTTGTTGTTTTTTTAAAAGATAATATTAAATTAACAGATAAGAGATATTATGACTTGTTCTGAGATTAGTTGCAGCTTTTTTTTAAAAAGAAAAAGAAAGTTTATTCCTGACGTTTGTGAGAGAGTGCATGAGTAGAGATGCGTATAATCCGTAGAGCTTAGCTGGCAAGATTCACCAAAGCACAGAACTCGCCACATCCGAACCTCCGTAACACATGACGCGCTCATGTTTCAGGTCACATTTCAGGCAGTTGCACCTTCATCTGAAGGGGAACATTAGTAGAAGACGGTTAAATACTTCTTATATCTATCAAACAAAGTGGTATTTTCATCAATGCTGTAAGATTTCATAGGTAACAACAGGTGTGATAAATGTATAGTCTATGTCTCACTCTGCTTCATAAACCTCTTATCGTGACGGGGAGGTGGTTCTGAGCGTGCTCAGTAACGCCTCGGAGGGAAAACGTCTTTACGGCGGCGACTGAAGGCAAGTTTGTAGGCGGTTCTCGCCGGCTGGGTGAAAAGTCCCGACAGGAGCTGAACCAAGATAAACGGAAGAAAATGAATTAATGGGTGGAGCATCGTAGGTTTCGGAGAGTTAGAATGAATAACGGACATGAGCGAGGAAGTACCAGCCCGTACCAGCAGGCGGCAGTAGACTATTCAGCAGATTTTTAAGCAACATCAAAGCTGACGAGCTCCTAGATGGCGCCATGTGTTAAACAGAAGCAGTCGTTTAAGTTTCTTTGAGTTTGACACAAACTGAACTAGCTGCTATTTAAAATCTCTGGTTTTGGGCTGCTGTTCTGTCAGAATGGTCTCAATTCTCTCCAGTGCCATCTAGTGGCGAAGCTCTAGATTGCACCTTACATCACACCTCTGCTCGCCCCTGATTATCAAAGAATCGTCTGTGGCCTTCAAGGGTCATGATGATGTCATCGTCTGCGACGGCATCAACGTAAGACAGATGTAGTCAGCAAATAGTAGCATTGGCAGTCATTGCGGGATGTGAGGTCCCTCCCCTCCCAAAGCCCCCAGGAAGCAGCGATGTCGCCCGTCACCCCATTATCCTTCCTATGTTGACCCGGCGTCGGTAACAGCACGCCACCCCGGACAAAATGCGCATTTAGTCAAAAGGAGATCCTTAATTTTACAGACTGCACCTTTAATAGGGGTACAGTCGACCATTTCCCAGAGTGCGACACCATAAATGTCGTCAGACTTTTCACCCCGGCAGCGTGGTCGCGTCTTTAGACAGGTTTTCCTTCAGTCGTCCCTCGTAAAAAGTTTACAGACTCTGGGACCGGGAGCCTCCCAGTCAAACCACATCTCCACTGGACCGGCGTGATCTCCTGTCTGACTCCTGAACATTTTACCTTTTCCTTTCCTCCTGCATGTTGGTGACCTCACGCCGCTGACGGCTGCTGTCACTCAAAAAGGGGGGGGGGGGGGGGGCTTGTCCTGTAGTTAAGCGGCATGTTAAACCCGTGTGCGCGTTTTGAGTAGGTGGTTTTTCTCTTCTTTGGTTATTTAAGCTTTAGTTTGTAAAAGTTTTTCTTTTAGGTATCATTTCATTTTTTTTTTTTCTTCCTCTCCTCTTAATGAGTTTAAATGTTTTATTTTTTAAATGTTTACATTTTGTTATGCATGTTCAGACAGATTTGTCCTATCCGGTGTTTTGCACACTACTTCAGCATCGCTCTCAAACGGCACTGCTCACCCGTGGGAAGAACTTCCGATCAAGTGCCTGATACCTGGAAGAGGAAAGTCCGAGTTGGTCTTTGGAAGCGAAGGAGAGTTTAAATTTCTCATCCGCCTTCACGCCATTGACTTGCAACGACGGCTCCTGTTGTCACGTGACCTTTAAATTGTGTTAAGCCTTCCGCGGGCTGATTGAGGGCGGGGCCGCCGGACCCTCGCCTCGTCTCTTGTCGGAGCTAACTGGACCTACGGGACTTGACAACAGGGACAACCTAGTGGCCGTCGGAGCGCTCGGTGACGTGGGCGGCGTTCATGAGGATCAAAGTAAAGGTGCTACATGTGACGTTTTAAAACACCAATCACGGCTAAGGAGACTGGATTGTAAATCTTATTTTTGGATTTTGGACGGAACATTTTGACCAGCTTCACCGCACACAACAGGAAGAGGGCGCTGTTTTCCCACAGCCAGCAACGTATTGTCCCTAAAACTGAAGTGTGAGTTGTTGAGTCGGGGGCCAAATTTTTTTATTTCCTTTTTTCTCTAATAATTAGAAGGTTGTACTTGAGGTCATTGTTTGGAAGCATAATTCTGTCCCACAAAACAAAAATGAGTTTCCCAATGAGAAAAAAATGTCTGGTTTTCAAGTTAGCATGTTACGCTGGGTTCATACCAAAAGTAACGGGAATGTTTCACGCAGGGTGATCCAACAGGAAGTCAGCGCAAAGACGCCGGGAAAACGCCAACTTGTATTACTTCATCATTTCAGTGGATAAAATTTGCGATGTTGAATCGTGTCAGCGTTGAGATTCTCCAAACGTCACACAGGAATAACGATCGCGTTATTCATGAAAGTGACGTAATTAAAAAGCTTGTAATTTGGACTTTTATGGTTATAACAATAGACCATTTATCTTTAAATGTTAAACGATTAACATTTTAATTTTCACAACTCACTTTGCAACTTAATTTTACTTTATGCTTCAACTTCCTGCTGGGGTGTAAATGTTATAAAACAGTTTTATATTCATATTTTCACATGAGATTTCTTTTTTTTTTATGTCACACAAGCCTGAAATATTTCACAGTTACGTTTTACAAATGTTTTAAATTTTCTTCTCTTTTGCATTTACTTGAAAAAAATGTTTTGCCCAATTTTTGCCATATGTAATAGAAATTTGGTTTGAGACGCCTTAAGACTTAATTCAGATTATTTTCTTGTTTATTCGGACAAACATGGTAAAAAACATTTATTTCAAGTAGACCTAAATGCAACAATAAGAAGAAGAAATTGAATGAATAGTCGTAATTTTCCAATTATTTTTGTTTGGTCAAAAATAACCCAAAATAAGGAAAATACTCAACATTCATTCAAAAAGCTGCAACTCTTCACATTTATGAAGTTTTTTTTTTACATCTGAGCAAAATATTTGAACGGGTTCAGCTGCTCCAACAAGAAAACATTTTTTTTTTGTTCATAAATTGGTTGAAATTTTAAACATTGTAAAATTTTAGTCAGTAAAAAGTGAATAAATAGATAAAAATGTCAGATAAAAAAAAAGAATTCACCTAGCTGGTAAAAATTCGATCCATTTTCACATTTCGAAAAATGAAACTGTAAAAACGATTCAAAGGAAAAACGGTTTATTGCTGACTAATTTTCTGTGACTCCACTGGTTTTTGGAATCGTGTCCTTTTTTTTTTTCTGTGTGTCTGTATTTGATGAGTTGATTGTCAAACAAACATTCTATTTTTTTAGTCTGTAAAAAGTGAATTAATTATGAATTTTTGGTCTGGCCAACAGACCACAATTAAAAACAAATGCACAATTTACAAAGAAATCTGAATTTCTCCTTGAAGAAACAAGAATATGCATTTTTAACATGAGTCCCAAAAAAAATTTAAATTAGTAAATACTTGTTTTTGTTTATTTTTATTTTTATTAACTGGATTCAGATTGTGTTGATTTCATTTGAGTGAGTTCATAACTTTGATTGGCCAACAATTATTTACTAAGAAATCCAAATAAATGCTTAGAATTCTCCAATTTTTTAGGCTTGGAATGAAAAATTACTCTGTTTCACTTTCTGTAAAAAGAAAAAAAAAAGCTGGAACAAGCACATTATATTATACATCGCAGCCAAAAACAATTTAACAAAAATCTGTCTGATGATAAATGAATCCGTAACGCGTTTCTTGTCGCCCGTTAAAAGTCTGTTCCTGGTTGTGAGACTTTAAATAGAAGCGTCTGAAAATGCAGACGAGAGAAAAATGTTGAAATGCAGCAGCAGAAGGGATTGTGGGCGATGTAGTCTGAATGTTGTGAAGCTTTAAAGCGTTTTTAATGTTGCAGATGCTGCATGTGGCACCTTTTTCCATACAGCGGGATGTTCGGCACCAGTGAATGTCAGTCACATCTTACTGTGATCTCATTTTACACCAACTGCTCAACTTTTTCTTCTTCTTTTTTTTCTTTTTTTTGTCGCTCAACAAAAAACGCATCAGAAACGGAGGCCTTCTCTTCGCTACAAACTCTTGAACGTAGAAGAGAACGGACACTTCCTGTCCCGCCCAACTGCGGCGATGGACATTAACGGGGATTTAGTTTCTCACCTTGACGTTTGTGTGATTGGACGACACGACGCACAAACTCCAGTTCCATTTTTTCTGTTTATACTGGTGGTCAACAGCTGGCAGTGTCAGGTACCATTCCATTTTAACACTGTATATTTATAATAAAGTAATCTCTTCATAAGACCCTGACTGGCTGTTTTTTTTAATCCTCCAGACACAGAGTTTGATTCATGGCCGCTCTTTAACGTATTAACCGTTATTTTACATAATACACTTTATTTCTACGCATAATTAGGAATTTTACATTTATTATCATTTTGATTGTACGACATTCAAACTCTTTATAATTGTTGTGTATAAATAATGAGGTTTTAATATTGAACTATGTTAAAAAATATCAGAATTTAGTTTTCGTCCTGAAAAAGTTGCTACTGTTTAAATATTGAGAGTAAATGTTTGATATCTGAAGCCGTTATAGATGTTTTCTAAGAATAAAAAGGTAATTAGAGGTCATTTTATAAAAGTCATAAATTCCATAGATTAAATACGGTCTCCAACATTATTTAAAACCATTTCAAAAATTAAAAAAAATAATTTGAATGCTTATTTCTCATAAAGAATTAAAATATATTCATTATTTCTCAACTTCATTTTTATCTGCATCTGATACCAAAAGACTTAAAAACTATGATTTGAGGATAACTTACATAAGTAAATTAGTAATCCTTAAAGAAATCGTGAGATTGAAGTAATTTGTTGTTATTATATAATAGAATTTAATTTCCTAAAAGTTTATTCTCTGTATTTAATAATCATTATTTTAAAGTTAAGAAGTCACTTAAGACATTTTAAAAGCTGGATGTCATAAATTATCATTTTATGCAAGAAGTCGGTTATTCTATAAGAATTTTTAGCAAAATAATTCTCAATGTCAGAAAGTGGATTACTACTTTAATATAATTGTGATTTTAGAGTTACTGTTTTTTTTACATGAAAAATCGTGTTATATTTTTTTTCATACAAAATGTCTTTATTATTCCATTCTCTGAACATTACGATCTCTGTACAGAAAATATAAGTTAAGATTATCTGTTTTATCAGTCCATATCCAAACGGCAACTTTACCGTCATAAATATATTATTCTGTTTTTGAAATACGGCCTAGTCAAATATTTATTCTAACATATTTTGAAGAAGCCTTTAGTGTTCAAGATTTTAATTAGGCTTGACTTTTGATATCAAGAGTAAGATTATTCTACTTAACATAAATGCATAACAATTAATAATAAGTATAAAAAACATATAATAAGAGTTTGGTCTCAGTAGAGATGAGTCAGCGTTTTTTCATACGTCCTGTAATTCCAGCTTTGGCCACTAGATAGCAGCAGAGATCCGATTAATGAAGATGTCATGGTTTCTATCTGTTGAAACAGGAAACATTTAAAATCCTACCTCGGTGCATTTATCCATCAGCTTTAGATTAAAGTGTTTCCGTTTATGTTTCATATAAACAAATTACTTCTGCTATTTACTCGGATCAGTTCCTCCAGAGATGTCCTAAGATGAGAAGAAGGGGCGTGCACCGTGGTCCTGGACTCCCCTCAGTGCTTGTATCCATCCAGAACTTACTGTTTAAAGATGGCCAGCACTGTGTTCGAAGGGGTTGGACATCAAAGCCATTGGTAGGCGGTTTTAGAGTGGAACTGAGCTCAAAGGGACGTTGGGATATTAAAGCTAATGGCAGACAGTTTTTAAGTGGCCAACACTCTGATTAAAAGTGGTTGGACATCAAAGTCATTAGAAAAACAGCTTTAGTGTGACAATGAGATCAAATGAGTTTGCAATGAGATGTATGTTGATGGAAGACATCAAAGCCACTACCAAACATGCCAGCCTCATCAGATGCTCACCTGAAACACTAAATGCCTTAAAATTATCCCAGGCTGCAAGAAGAAATACCATAAATAAAAATTATAACCTATCAAGATAAAATCATACAATGAAATTAGCAAACATTATATATTTCTGATCATTTTCCCTTAACCAAGGAAAAAAATATTTCCTTGAAAATTTAAATTTCTTTGTGGAATTTATTAATTTACTATTTTGGACAAACTAAATTTACCATAAAAAGAAAAATCAAGCACGTTTATTAAACTCTTAAATTCATATGTTTTTTTTTTTTTCAGACTGATGATTTGGTCAGTGTCAGTTTTGTAATATTTCCAACCATAATAAAAAAATAGCAGTATGAACAAACGGTACAATATTAATAAAGACTTCTGATTGAAGACATGTTTAGTTTTAAATAATATCGCAATAGTTTCAGACAGTTTTGTTTTTACATTATTTATGGCCAAGCACTGGGCCTTGTGGAACTCCAGAAGTAACCTTCCGTGAAACATCGTTTATGGTGACCTTTGGATCTCTCTGATGAAGATAACATCTCTTCCTCATTAATAAACTCATCTATCGTTTCGTCGATGCGTCGACATTAATGATAAATGTCTCTGCTGCTTCCTCCGATATGTTTATTTATCAGGACAGCGTGTTAAAACCGCCATCATCAGACCTCTACGGTAGGAATGTACGGATCGGTGTCCCGCCCTCAGAGTCCCGCTGTAGGTAACGGCGTTGTTGCAGCCGATGGAGGAATGTGTTCATTTCCTCTTTGGTGTGAATGTTTACACTCTGAGAAAGACTGAAAAACAGAAGTTCTAGAGGAAAGGAATGCACGGTGTGTGTGTGTGTGTGTGTGTGTGTGTGTGTGTGCGTGTGTGTTTGTGGGTACTTGCCTTTCTCATGAGGACAAGTCCTCATTATAGGGTGAGAACTGGGGGGGGGGTAAGGTTACGGTGGGGGTAAACAGAGATGTTCAGCTCGGTAAAGGCGGCGCCAATCTATTCAGGAAAGAATATTTTCAAATCGATCCTGTGACGGACAGGAAGTCAGTGGAGGGGGGTCCCCTCTGGGGTTTAATAAAGCGTCCGTCCTTCAGTCCGTCCTTCAGTCCGTCCTTCAGTCCGTCCGTCCGTCTGTCCCCCCCTCTTAGGGATCCTCAGGCGAGGGGCCGGACTAAGATCGATTCAAACACCCCGATTGAAAAGGCTCTAAGGGAGTTGTGGCACCTCGCCCGGACTGGGGGGACTGGGTCAACCTTCTGGAGCCAGACTCTGGAGGGGAGCTCGTCTGGTCACAGGGGCTTTTGTCATTTGGACCGGGCCGGTCCTCGGCTCAGAGAGACTTCACTCTCTGCGGGTTCACTACCAACAGGGATTGTTGTCGGGTTCAGGGGTAAGACGTCGACCCAGAATGCTCTGGAGCGATTACGTATCTCGTCTGACCAGGGTTCGCACCAGGAGCCCCAAAGGTGAGCTGGGGAGTGTCGCTGGGGAGAGGTATTATCAGAATCCCCTATAGTAACCGTGACCCGACCTCAGATTGTTGGAAGCCGTTCTAAGAAGAGGATCGTTCAGCTTTTGTTTGCTGCTGTTGAAAACGTTACCAACCATCCCGTTGTTGGTTTTCCGTGGTTACTCTTAAAGCCAGAGTCTGGTCAGTCTGCCCAGGATCAGGTTTGGGTCCAGTCCAGTTTACCACCTGTTCTTGAAATTCAGTGATGAGTCCATCAATAAGAGAGAAAGACTTTCTCCCACGGAGGCTACAGATGGAAAAGGCCGGGCTTATTTCTCCTTTTGTGTTTTATTCCCCCCATCTGTCCACCTGTCTCCCTCCCTCCTCTGTCAGAGACATCCCAGAATAGTATCTGATCAATAATCAGTCAATACCCCCTCTGGCAGGGAGGAGCAGCAAACAAAGAAGAAGTGGCGTCCTTTTCTTTTCCTCAAGGTTCCGACATTTTTACTCAATTTTGATGTCAAACGAAGTCGTTCCTCCTCTAGAGAGAAAATAAAATACATTCATTATCTGTTCACCACCACCTGGAATCATTCTTAAGTAGGATTCTTTAGTATTTACATATTTCTGCACCTTCACAGATAAACGGCATCAATTTCCCCCGAACAACTCAAAAAGAGGGAATTCCAATTTTTGAGCGTACTGTTCCTTTAAATAAACACCCTAAACGTTATTTAAGGGGGGGCATTTTTTTCAAGCAGGGCAAATTCAAATTTCGGCAATTTTATCGGACAAATGTGGCGTCTCATCTCAGACCCAGCTGTCGGGAAGGAGTTGCATTATGGGTAATGTAGGCAGCATCACCATTCACAAAGGGGAGCTTTTATTTTTTATTTTTTCTCTGAGCCGCCTCGCTATCTGTCGCTGATGTGTTTCCGGTTCTGATGTTGGTTCTGAGTCTTGACTTCGTGGAGGAGAATCCGAATGAGGAGACCTTTCTGTGGCCCCACACCCACACCCACAGTCACCAACACAACAAACAGAACCGCAGGAAACAACCCGGGTTTAATTAATATAACCCACTTAACAGGAGGGGGAGGGGCTTTGTGTCCTCGCGTGTGTGTGTGTGTGTTTGTGTGTGTGTGTGTGTTCTATGAGTGTGGAGCACACAGGAGTGAGTGTGTGGTACAAGCAGACGTTTTTCTTGACTGTCTGCTGTAACTGTGTCGTAAGAACCCGGGTTCAGCACCGAACATCTGAATGGACCATTTCACAATCTGATCTGGAGAATTCCTCTTATTGTGTCCCCGAAGAAAGTTGGGGATACAATATAATTAAACTTCAATCGAACGTTATACTCCACAAGACCTTGGTGAGAGGAAGAACTGCATTGATTTTGGCAAACGTAGGTTGTATGTTTCTGACACTAGAGGGAGCTTTACGTACAAAAGTTTCCCCGACATAATTTCTCAACCGTCGTTCCGATTTGGTGCAAAGTTGGTGCGTAAGAATCGACACAAGGAGATCCATCTTGGAAATGTCGTGTTTTATTCTAGTAGTTCATGTTTTTCTCACTATGGCGAGTTTTCTACCAAAAACATCCGAACTTCCTCATCGTTGGATTTTCTGAAATAAGACGTGATATAAAAATAATTACTAAATAAATATATTTTACTCATATTAAGACGTGTTGGGTCTCAGAATAATCCAGTTACTCTGAAAAATGTGTTTTTTTTTCAACCTAAAAAGTAGCTTTTTGTTTTTGTGAAACTTTTAGCATGTCAGGGATTGTTGTTGCACAGAAAAACACGTCAGAAGATAAAAATATAAGCTTAAAATCTTAAATAGTTCCAGTACGGGACCCTGTTTGGGTCAAAAATGTGGTTCTGGTTTTTGTCTTGTGCATCCTGATGCATGGTGATGTTTCAAATTCAAAATCAAACTCTTCAAACTGAAAAATTCTTCATCAGGTTCACCTTCGTCGTTGTTTGCACCAATCAAAGCGCCCACCGGCGCCTCCTCCCCCTCCTCCATTCTCCTCTGACCTCAGTGTGGAGCTCTGGGAGCGGAGGGGAAGGTATGTGGGCTCCATGCCAGCCCAGTCTGTGAGAAAAACAGCAAGTGTGAGTGTGTGCGCAGGGCGGGGGGGGGGGGGACTCCACGGCAACCAACCGTCGCCACAAGACGACGAAACCTCTAAATATCGGCTCCTCCAGGAGACGAATGAAAAGAAGCTCATGTTCAGTCCATCATCCAGGAGGGGCTCTGAGCCCTGTAGAGGGGCTCTGAGCCCTGTAGAGGGGCTCTGAGCCCTGTAGAGGGGCTCTGTGCCCTGTAGAGGGGCTCTGAGCCCTGTAGAGGGGCTCGGAGCCCTGTAGAGGGGCTCTAGAGGGATTCTTGGACCATCAGTGCTTTCAAATCTTTATTTCTACAAAACTCCCACCATGATTGATAGTAATGTCAAAACCAAATTAAGGTAATTGAATTTATAAATATTTAACTCCGATCGGAAACTGAAATTTAAAAAAAAATGAAAGGGATCGTTACAAAAGGGGGCTCCGAGCCCATCCTTGGTGCCGTCCCACCTCCAGCTTGAACCCATCCATTTTGCCTTTTTTTTTCTTTCGTATTCTTCGTCTTCTTTTTGAAGGGTTTTCGTCATTTGTAATTAAAATCTACGTAGGTCAACCTCTAATCTGTAGTTCCACCAGTGGTGGAAGAAATATTCACATCTGCCACTGAAGTATTTAATATCACAATGCCTCGCCGGCGCTCCAACCTCCTGCACAGCGGCGTCTGTGAAAACCTCACTGAGACTTCACGAGGATCTGACGTCGGAACCAGCCTGTGGGTCCTGGAGCTGAATGAAGAATAAGTTAATAGGAATAAGAATTATGAATAAGAAGGAGCAGTTCCTGCAGGAACGACGGGCTGAAGCCAGAAACGTCTGACGTCTTTCTTCTGTCCTGTCAGAGAACAACCCTCAGGGGGGGCCGCCGTAACCCACGCCAACACGGGTCTGCTCACAGGGGGGGCCACAGAAGAGAGACCCGGCCTCCTGGAGCCACTGTGGTTAATCGTATTTAATCACATTGGGAAGAATACTTTCAATTTAAGTTCACATTACATTCTGAGAGATGTTCAGCTGGGGCTGCAGTTCTGATGGTTCTTCTGGGTTCAGAAGACCCCCCCAGAGTGAAAAATAGGAAAAACTTGAGTAAAATATGATACAGGTTAGATTCGAGTCAAGTCATAGGCACCAAATTTGGACTAAATCAGACCAACGGTTCAGAATTATGGACCCCAAACTTTCAGAAATAAAGCTCCCACAGTTCCCCTGTGGGCCTGTACAGTTAGAAAATGATCCATTCATTGGTTTTGAGTAATAACGCGATAACAACAAGGATATGTGGAAGGGAGCGGCGACGAGAGTTCAATAATATGATGTCAGAACCGGCCTGTAGCTCCCTGAGCCACATGACTCCTGGGACCGGACCCCCTTCCTCAATTGCATTATGATCTAAGGCTGATGCTGATTGGACCGCTGTAGAAACCTTCAGCAGTGGAAAGGGGGAAATTTGTGATCAGACTACACAGGCTAGCCTTCAACCCCCATCTATCTGTCTATCTATCTATCTATCTATCTGTCTGTCTGTCTGTCTGTCTGTCTGTCTGTCTGTCTGTCTGTCTGTCTGTCTGTCTGTCTGTCTGTCTGTCTGTCTGTCTATCTATACCAAATCTGTTATCAATCATTGAGTTGTATACATGCTTGTCGGTGGTTATAATGTTATGGCTGATGGTGCACATACCATAGTTAGGCCACTAGGAGACGTCAGACTATTCAGACCTTAACACATCCGGCGCTAGGACCCTTCATCCACTGAGATCTCTTTGTCTCCACCAGTCAGCGCCTCCTCCCCCTCCTCCTCCTCCTCCTCCTCCTCCTCTTCTTCCTCTCCTCCCCTCTCTGCTCTCATTCCGTGCCTCTCTCCATCAGCAGCTCTCTGGATGCTGGCAGGGACACAAACATGGCTGTGAATCTCGGGAAGAACAGACTGGCCCTGCTGACCGCCTACCAGGACGTCATCGACGAGACCTCGGACACCGACTGGTGAGTCCCGCGGACCCCCTCTCCGCCTCCTCTTCCTCCCCTCTGTCCCTCCTGGTCGCGCTGTAAGGGGTGAGGATGCGCGAGGCTGGCGTGGGGCGCACGCACCGTGCGTCATGCGAAGTCCGGCAAAGTGTGCGCAGGTCCGCTGCGTCTTTTACGCAGCTCTCTGAGGCTGTGGAGAGTTTCTGCGGCGGAGTTCGGGGCAATCTGCGCACTGGACAAATAACTGTGCGAGAGGGAGAGCTTTGTTTCCCTCAGTCGGTCCACTCGGTGCGCTCAGCCGGGACCGGGTCTACCCGCAACCAGCTGGAAGCAATTTCCAGGCTTTTATGCAAAGCCTTGCAGCATGTAGAGTAACTGTGTGTGTGTGTGTGTGTGTGTGTGTGTGTGTGTGTGTGTGTGTGTGTGTGTGTGTGTGTGAGAGTGTGTGTTAGAGAGAGAGGGTGTGTGTGAGATATGGATGAGCCCTTGCATCCCCAAACCAGGGCGCAGCAGAGGAGAGGGGCGAGGCCAGGGTTGGGAGGAGGTGGGGGGAGGCTTCCATCATCACCCTTTGTGGCTTTTCCTCACGTGGAAGTAGTGCAAGAAGAAGAGGAAGAAGAAGAAGAAGAAGAAGAAGAAGAAGAAGAGCAGCAGTGAAAATCCTGCAAGAACACTGGATGCTAGAGAGAAAGTCCTGCTCTCAGAACACAAGACAAGAAACTTGATATATATTTTTTTTAGATGGTCAGCTTTTTGATAGTGTGTGTGTGTGTGTGTGTGTGCGTGTGTGTACATGTATGAGCTACAGTCAAAGCTGTGTGAGAAAGTGTTTGGCCTGGATGAGGACAAATGGAACCCGGGGTGATAAAAGTGAAAAACTCTCATGTAGATTAAAGTTCTTTAAAGAACTGATGAAGTTAAAAATGGATTTTAGAGACAAAAACATCAGCTGAAAGGAATCCGACCAACTTTATGGTCTGATATTATCAGACTCCTCCCACCCTCAGAATCTGGACTCACTTTGGTGTCATTATTAGTTTTCCTAGTTATTCAAGAAAAACCTCTTTTCACTATTTCGTCTGGATCCATCCTGGTAACTTCAGAAAACAAATTTGAGTGAATTATCTCACAAAAGTGAATTATCTGTGAGTCCCGGTATTTTTAAACACGCTGGATCACCGGACCTGGAATCTTACGGCTTATGAGTAACACGGTTAATTTAAAGGAAGAAGGTTCTGGGTTCAGATCCACCTCTGGTCTGTTTGTTTGTTCCAGCAGGTGATCCAGCTTTCATCCCTTCCCTCAGTCCAAAAACATGTAATATTATTGGATGCTTGTTTGCCTCTCTGAGGTTCGGCCCTGTGATGAAGTACATCCTCCTCTCAGTGTCAGCTGGGATAGGCTCCAGCCCCCTCTGGTGATCCCGAACAAGATAGATGGTAATCTGGGTCATTTTTGAAGACGTCAAATTTAACACCTTGCAGTGGAATTTGCTATCCTGTTCGCGGGATGG
This sequence comes from Lophius americanus, assembly GCA_037951165.1. NCBI lineage: Eukaryota > Metazoa > Chordata > Actinopteri > Lophiiformes > Lophiidae > Lophius > Lophius americanus. The sequence continues at coordinate 128,149 of JBBDHG010000160.1, read as the reverse complement.
GTAGGGGGCGGAGCCTATCTCAGCTGACATTTGGCGAGAGGTTGGGTTCAACCTGGATGAGACGCAAGAGACAAACAAGCGTTCATGCTCGCATTTAGGGTCACCACCACTTTTAGGGTCACCACCACTTTGGACTCCGTGAAGAATCCGGAGTACCTGGAGCGAACCCATGCATACATGGGGAGAGCAAACTCCACCCACAACCACCTGCAGAGTTGGATGGAACCCAACCCCTTCTCACCAAAGATAGTCACCACGGCGTAGAACTCTTTTATCTCACAATAGTACGTTCCTTTGATCCTTGTACATTTAAACACTCTGGATCGCCAGACTTTATGAGTTTTATCACAGCACAATGGTCGTGGGTTCAAATCCCACTTTTTTTTTTTCACTAGTTTGCATGTCCGGCCTAGTACTCCGGCTTCCTCCCGCAGTCTGAAGACCTGTGATAGTGGTGGCTCCAATTGTCCGGGGTTTACCCCGCCTCTTGACGTTGGATCCAGCCCCCACCTGCGACCCTGAAGTGGATAACAGGTGAAACTAAATGACGATGGATGAAAAAGGAACAAGGGGCTACCCAAGCTTTTTAGTTCCTGTCATACTAAATGTGACGCACATTTTTTTTGCGAGGCACCATTCCGTCATTCGTGTCACGTTACATTCTACAGACGTCACGCGTCAGGACGCCGTTATGACGCTGATGCCGATCGGGGCTGCCTGACAACACCTCCAGATAATGTTGTGAACCCAGACGTGACAGCGTTTGGTTTTTAGACGCAGCTATGTCTTCACAACAACAACAACAACAACAACAACAGTTGTTGTTTTTATGTCCGTTATGGTTGATGACGGTGTGACATGGTGGAAAGAAACATTCATATCGTTCCCAGAAGAGAGGGGAATATTATGAGGTCCCCTTCAGCGGTTATGAATAACCCGGATCTCAACGTTGATCAAAGTAGAGAGGACTTAATGTACGATTACATCACTATTACTACGCAACAGTCCCGCCTTGAGAAGGCTGTTTGGAAGGAGCAAATTTTTCAACTCCATAAACATGCAATGACACTTTTTGGCCACTTGGGGGTGGAAGAAACAAGTTGGGAGCACAGTTTCTATTTTAAACTCAGCGAACAGTAAGTTTTTCCCGATAGCGAGTGATAAGAAGTAAAAAAAAAGAATCAACACGACCGTACCTATGGAGTTGTGTTCACATCATGAGTCCATTATTAACCCTCTTGTAGCTCAGTTTTTGGTCGCCACAACCTACGGAAGGAAATCCTCCATCAAGTCTCTAAGGGTTTTTTTGGCGACTTGTGTTCTGTGGCATTTCAGAAGTTCTGTTTTTCAGAACGATGCCAGGAGAGCAGTGAGAGTGAAGAGACATCGTAACCATGAGCTGAAACTCCCTTCAGAGCTGCCTAAGCCCAAACGGAGCTGAGGATTCATGATTCGATGATGAAGATTCTCTCTTTGCGTCCTCTTCTTTTCATCTCAGTCATTGATATTATCCCTGAAAAAACAGGAATATTATGGAATCGTCATCCCCGCGGCCCCCGCCGGCCCCTCTTGTTGGCACGATAACACAAAAACTATTTCATGGATTATTTTCAAACTTTGTACCCCCTTTGACCTTAGTATGAGGAAGAACTGGATTGATTTGGGGAAAGGATGGTTGTATATTTGTACTAGAGGGAGCTCCGTCGCCAAAAGTTTTCGGTCCATAATTTCTCGACCGTTTGTCCAATTTAGTCCAAATTTGGAGCATAAGAATGGACTGAAGGAGAATAACCCTGTAAAAGTCTTTACTTTACTCTAGTAGTTCATATTCTATTCACTAGGGGGAGCCTTTTTTATGGAAAACACCGTTTTACAGAAATAACTCAAAAGCTATTAAGCAGAGATCTATCTCCAATAGATATTATATTTTACTCTTAATAGTCATATTTTAAACACTAAGTGGACTTTTTTATGCCGAAGGCATAAACTCAAATTTACTTTGAGGAGTTCGATTAGGGGAATGCCTGAAAAAATGCAGGGGATTGGGGCCTTCTGGTTGATATAGGCCTAGTTTATGGATGCATTTAGTTTTAAGTGGCGTTTACGGCCATCGGTACAGAATATGCGATTGACCAGTGACCTCTGATCGTAAACTCTCTGGAGGTTGAGGCGGTGTTTGCAGCTCAGATTACAGATCCTGTTTTGATTCACTTGGAGCCAAACACTCTGGAGTCCCCGTCTTAATGAAACATGAACCTGCGCCATCTGTTAGCGGCCATTAGTCTTAGCGAGGTCAGGTTGGATACACATGAGCTGCTTCTGCTTTCTGATTGTAGCTGTCGGGGTTTTGGTTCCCCATTTTGGTTCTTGTTGGCACGCAGTCTTGATCCGAAGGCTGTCGGAGCAGATGATGGTTTCTGTCTTGATTAAAAACTCCCTGTGATAATAGAAAATCACGATTGTCATAGTTTGAATAAACACAATAGATGACGCTTTCATTTTTTTCTGATGCGTTCTCTTATTTCCGTCCCTGGACCAAAGTTTGGATTAAAAAAGTTGGGCTTACATCCAGTCGCTCGTCCATTTTCTGCTATTGCTCAAACTTTGATGATGACTTTATTGATGACGCGTTTTCCGCCCACATTTTCTCCGGGCCTCTCCCAACTCTGAGGCTGTGAAATAAATCCGGCGCCTGGACCCCGTCTGTGTCGTTGACTGCGTCCCGTTGCTGTGAGTGACAGCTGCCAGCGTCCTTAGGTTAATATTTCCTTCAAACGTTTGCTTGAGCTTGTTGGGATGAGAGGTGAGGATGCTGGGGGGGGGGGCCTCAGGGCTGCCCCCGATTTTCACACTCGATGAGATTCGAACAAAAAGAGGAGACCTCCAAACACGCTAACCCAAATAACAGGGGATACCCCCACTTAATCCCCCCCCCGTCCCAGTAATGACGCACACATCCATCCATCTATCTAGGTTTACTAACAGGAAAAGCTTCTCCTTCCTAATCTTCATCAGGGTCCAGATCCACCTCTTTTTCAGACAGTCACGAGGTCATGTGACAGATTTCTTTAAGCTAGGAGGGAGAAGTCTGGACTCGGGATCAGTGGGTGGGACGGGTCTGGTTAGTTCACATTAAGAGGAACATTTATGTACTGGAGGGATTCTCAAAACCAGGGACTGGAAACTAAATTAAAACTGAATCAAAGACTAGTAGCTGAGGCTCAGGAGCTTCAATTCTGACCCGAGCCCGGTGGTTGGTTTGACCCAGGCCGGGGGCAAACCCATTACATTTTGGCGTCGATCCAGATTCAGGATTTTTTTTTTTTTTTTTTTTTTTTTTTTGCAAATGCAAACAAGGGAATGTGAAAAAAATAAGAAATAACTTTCATTAACTGCGGTGAAGCTTCACTAAAACGATTCCACACATCGGTGAACTACTTCTATTTGATTTAGCAATTTGATGTCTAACGTTTATATTTGTAAAGCTACAAACACTCGAAAAGTATTTAAGCCTAAGATTTAATATTTATGTAATTTCAGTTTCAGGTAAGATTTTTTTTTTATCCATTTGCCTTTTCATGATTTTAACCTTAAAAACTTTTATTTAGATTTAACGTGACGCGTTTTTGTGATTAAACCACGAACCAAACGAGTAGAAATGTAAGTTTATCCTGGGTTTTAAATCTATTATATGTGAAACAATCTCATAAAGTTTAAGTTCCAGTTAAATCCGGATTGTTCTATAGTCAGAAATATTTCATAGCTTTAACTTATTTTTAACTTAAAATGTAATTTTTTTCATAATTTCATAAGATTCTATGATATTTGAATAAATATATTTTCAATGTATGATTATTAAAGTAAAATCAAATAGATTCCATTAATCAAACTTAAACGATGCTATGAGGCATTTCTTTTCATTAGCATGTAAGCTAGCTTTCATCTTCAGCGCCTGAAGACGGCGGCTGACGGCGGCTGACAGGTTTTTTTTGATGGAGCGCTCACACCAGCGAGGCGACGTGAACCCAAACAATGTAATAAAAGCTCTGAATCTCAGCGCCTGAGGGAAGGCGAACAGAAACAGAACGCCGCCTCTCCTACCGCAAACGCCAGATTGTAGCGAAGGTGGCGCTGAGAAAAGGCCACTGGGCGAATCAGTGTTATCCAATATCAAACAACCTGCAGACGCTCAGGAATGCTGGGCGCTCCGTGGCGGCCGGATAGGCCCCCGGGCCGATGTCACATGACCCCGCGACTCCCTCCAGCTGTTTTGAGGGAGCCGTTACCTGATGACTCACCTCAGCCAGGCTGACAATAGAAGGAACGGGAGCTGGGTGAGCGGAGTCATTACGTGTTCTCCCACCCAGACGCTTTTTTTTTTTTGTGAGGTGGGGCCTCCAAGGATCGGACCACTAATAGATGCTCCATTAGATTGAGTTCTGAGGAATCTGCAGGCTGAGTCAGCACCTGGACCTGGTTGTTGTGTCCCTCAGAAGAATTCCTGAACCGTTTCTGGACTGGGTCATGGGCGTCATCCTTCTGGAAGACGCCACTGCTGTGAGGGAATACCGTTTCCTAGCAATGTTTGGCCAGGTGCTACATGTCAAAGTAACATCACATGAATGGAAGGAGCCAAGATTTTCCAACAGAACCAAGCCCAAAGCAGCACACTGCTTCCCCCGACTTATCTACTACCCATAGTGCATCTCTTCTCCTCAGTGTTGTTAATGTAAAGTTGCATCTTTGCCATTAAGTGGTGACATTTGCATCAAAGTAAGGTTATTGCCATAAAGTGATATCCTTGTCATAAAATGCTGATTTTTTCCTGCTAAAACTGCGCCGTTATCGCAAAGCGTTGTTGAGTTGAAGCTGTGTCATCGCTATAAAGTGGCGAGGTTGCTGCTAAGTGGTATCAGTCCTGAATATTGATGTCATTGGGGCAAAGAGGAGGTGTTTCTGTTAAGTGATGTCATTGCTTCAAAGTGGTGTCGATGCCACAAAGTGCATTATTGCCATAAAATAATGTCTTTGCTGCAAAAGACACATTCTAAACAAAGTTATTGGTTAAGAATTTCAATGAATTTGAAATCGTTGAATCCCTTTTGCTTTGTGCTTCCTTCATTTGACCCATAATTTTTGAGTAATATAGATTTGTTTATCAAATTATATAACATGTACTTAAAATTATATATAAAGATTAAAAAATATATAGTAACATAAAATTGCATGCTCAAATTAATTAAATGGAATAAGTTGTGAAAACTTCCTCTATTTCAATTCAATTTAATTCATATGAACTCTTTGCAGAATTATCTAACTGCAAACACGTTAAAAGTTATTTCAATTTATTACACTATTTAAATAATAATAATAATAATAAGAAGAAGAAGAAAAATGAATTTCCTTCCGACAGCAAATTATAACATACATACATACATTAAAATCTATTAGAGATTACTTAATAAATGTATTTCAGGTATTCTCGTGTTTTTAGTTCTCATACATCTCATTAATGAATGCATGAATAAACTAATGCAGACGTATTAAAACAGAGTGAAGCTCATTACCGATCGTTTTTTCAGATTTACTGCTCCCGACTGGGACAGAGACCAACATTATTAATGGATAGATTCTCCATTAGAGCGTCACTCCACTCAGCAGGACAGGAAGTGGAGTCCAGGCTTGATCTCAGACTAGAACGTCGGCCATCCCTCTTCTTCTTCTCCCTCTTCTTCTTCTTCTTCTCTTTTGCACAACAGGTCTTGTTTTAAGTCATAGAAAAGTCTGCGTCTTTATTTAGATTAGTCTTCATCTCTGCGCTGACGGCTCTCTGCACCCTCCCAGGTTAATGTGGAACAAGGTCAGTGGTACAACATGCGGAACGGGATTTCACTTTAATCACGTCTGCTGGGTAAACTCAAACGGACGCCAACCTCCCTGGACGATTTATCTCACCGCTCCGCACCTTAAAAGCTTCTTCTCTGGCGTGAGCTGATATATATATGCTGCTTTTGTTTGTTTTTACGTCTCCGCGAGGACTGAAACCCCCCCCGTCCTCCTGCTTCTCCTCTGACGGATGGTGTCTCGCCCGGACCTCCGTAATGGGGTTGTAACCTCCGGGGAAATGTGAGATCGTGGGTTGGACGGCGGCGTGTCGGGCCGAGGTCGGCGTCACGTTGAGTAATGAGGAGAATGGAGGCATCGGCAAATGAAAACCAGACAGGGACCGTCGGAAAGACGTGTTCTTCAGAATTCAGCAGACTGAGATAATCTGGAAGGAACTCATAGATCTTTGGCAAAAAATAATATTCACTCCCGTTGACGACGGTTGAAGTTCTTCCTGCTACTTTTCAACTAAGGCAGGGCTGAAATGATCTCATGTCTGTCAGTAGCTGCAAACCAACAGATTTGCCAAGACCAAAACATTACATGTATCAATTTTGGGATATATACCGGTCAGCCATTACATTAAAACCACTTGCCTAATGCCGTTTCCACGCAGAACTCTTCAGAACATCAAACTGCTTCTCCCAGCTTGACCTCTTCCCAAAAAGAATTGACATAATGTCAAAGGAAATGGGATTCACTCGTCTTCGTCAATGATGCCGTTGTCCCGTTGTAATGCTGACACGCCCATTAGAGGTGCATTCATGTCAGCATGGTCACTCTGACCGCTCTGTGGCTGTCTACCAGCACCACCATTAACTTTCCAGTAATTTGTACTACAGTATCTCTTCTGTCGGATCGGACAATACGGGATAGTCTTCCCTCCCCCAGAACAGAATTGAGCCTCGGCAATGTTCCTGTACTTCAGGACATATCCTTTACTTGCTGCCTAATATTTCCCACCATCTGACAGATTTAGTGGTTAGAAGATAATCAATGTTATTCTGACTTAACCTGTCAGTGGTTATAATGTTATGGCTGACTGGTATATATGTTATATGCCATCACATAGTTAGTTCAAGAAGTTAGTTTTAACACTGTGGAAACTTCTGAGTCCCATCTCTATGTTTTTTTTCAGTGTTCATGTAGTAAAATGAGTCCGACCAACATTGTAAAACCTAAATTTATCCTAAAACAGGTGATTAACGGAATCTAAACAATACTGGATTTAAGTTTTATTTATACTGAGAATGAAAAGGGTCTAAAAATAAACACCTTATGGGGACAACAGGAAAATTCCACTATATCTTTTCTGATTTTATGTCAGCGTAGGCAATATATAAATGTTTAAAGTTGTTATTAATTGATGAAACACGTCTGGAGCTAATTTTAAATTCAGAACAAACTGGCCATGGCGTTCAATCTTGTCTTGGGCTTTCAGAATCATTACTTAGGCTATTTTAGACTCCAGACACATCTTAGCAGCGATGATGAGTTCAATGACCTGTGTCAGAATGAGGTGCCCCAGGTGGACTTGGTGCAAATTCCCCCCGAGCCAACAAATAATGGAGGTTTCTGTCTTTATCCCATAATATCAAGGGCTGTTCAGACAGAGTTTATTCACAGCTTGTTCATTTACGAGTGTCACCCATCAGGAAATAACTAGGATGGGTCTCTTCTCTGAAACACATGTATCAGTCGAAGAGACCCAGTCGGTCCTTTAAAAGACCTTCAGTCGGTCCTTTAAAAGGTAATATGAGGTCCACAGTTTTTGTTTTAATTGGATAAAGTCTGAATAATTTAATCAGGGTCCTGGGATCTCCTAACTGGTCACATGGTTCCATAGTTCTAGGGTCCAGTGTTTTCAATAATGGTCCTATTTTGTTTGGGTCGAATATTCCTAACCCTAGACCTGGGGAACACTAGAACCTTAGAGTAAACGACTGTAAAAGTGTCTGTTTTTGGCTCTGTGCCCTTATAGGTGGTGTTTAAACACCATCAAACACAAACATAACATCATCGTTTATAATTATACTTAAACGGGATTCTCACCATTGATGAGCTGCTTCATTAGACTCTAAATCCAGAACTAAGTCCAAATCCATCCGATTTCCGTCTGTAGTTTCCAGTAGTTTTAACCTTCACAGGAGGTCCTTCTTATTTTAATCTCGGCTACTACAGGAGGATTTGACGCTAAAAAAGTAACAAACCCAACCAGGCTTTGGCCGGTTACCTGTTCTCCAGTGTGGGCCTCCTCCACGTCGTTACGGGTGAAAGTGATTAGTAGCCATAGTGAAACAACTTAGAAATCATGTGGTAGAAAGTAAAAGAGTGAAGGAGTGATACGAGAATACCATCCCTGTCTCTGCTTGTGCTACATGATGTTAGCTCTCCAGCTACCCATTAAACCCCCTAGTTAGTGCTAAGTTGCAAAGTTAGCGTTTAGCTTACGACTTAGCTTAGTCAGGCTTAAGCGTATTTTAGCACTTAGCATCTCCCATAATGCCCAACGGCATTATGGACATCTAGATGGCATAGCCAGGGCAAAGTAAGACCCTAGGACATGTAGGTGTTGAAGGGGGAAACTGAGAACCGTTTTTAATCAGAGAAACATCGACCTTTTGGATCATCGGACTTTGGGAGCATAAGCATGAGCAACCATTTTCTTCCATGATCAGTCCTCCTTCAAAACGGAGTCACTGAAAGAGGAATAAATCTCCGTTTCTGGCGAGCGCCAGGATTTCATTTGGACGCTGCCGTCAGAGGGTGTGAGCTGAGCCACGGGGTGTACAAGAGGGAGCGAGCGTTTTATGATCTCAAAGCCTTTTGGATCTTCTTTCTCTCTCTGTGAATCATTTGCACTCTGGCCCCGCAGTCAGATCAGAGGGGGGGGGAGGAAGAGAAAATTAGATTATCCGGGAAAGAGAAGCCAGTCAATTTTATTTTACTTTAGTTTCCACACGTAGGAGGAATTTAAAACTACAAGCAGAGTTACAGAACTCGTTCTTTTTTCTTTTTTTTTGTGCTCAAGGAAAGGATTCTGGAATCATGGAAGAGATTTGGTGTTTGACTCCATGGAGACGTTCCTCCTCAAACAGTCGAGCACACATCAGGTGTCGATTACAGTCCAACAAACAGAATCTAGCCCGGTTTCATCCACAGATCCAACGGAGGAGGTGCAAAGTTTTCTCACAGTAATGTGTTTTATTAGATTCTTATTAATCCTAGTCAAGAATGAGAAGTTCTCCTCAAGGAAGAGTCCCAACTGGAATAACTGAAGATTTCATTAAACCACATATTATTCCAATACGTGTTTTTACCTCCAGTTACCTGGCTGGGCTGAATTAAATCCATTATAAGAGCATAAAACATGAATAATAGGTCGATAAAGTCAGTTTCTAGAGGTGATTTTCCCACCTAGAGGGATCCAATCCATTGGGGCGGCTGTAGCTCAGGAGGAAGAGCGGTCGCCCCCCAAATTGGAAGATTGGTCGTGAAAGTTAGTTTGATCCTAACTTTGACAGTCCACATGTTGTAGGGGTCCCTGAGCAAGACCTTGAACTCCAACCTGCCCCCAAGACCGTTCAGGAGGGCTGCCAACTGCTCCTCAGAAATGCTGATCACATGATGCCTGATCATGTCTGATTGGTCCACGATCGGTCCATTCTTGCAACACTTTTCCTATTTTTTCTGTACATGACCTCGAGCGAACGTCTGCTTGAATGTTTGAACGTAGGAAATGTGAAATAGCGGAACAAAATACGCGTTTAAAGTGTTAAACAGCGATTCCTATACGAAACAAAAATGGCTGAAAAATGATACGTAATTGTTTCATCTTCACAATTCTGATACCGTATTCAAAACGAATACAACGCAAACTTTCACATGCCGCATTTCTAATGTTTTCTTCTTGTGTAGAGGAAAGTCAGCTCATCAGAGGAAAATCTGTAAAAACTTTTGTCAAACAACGAGCCACTTCTACAGAAATATCTGCCACGTCATTATTGGAAACACCGTCTGGGTCGTACTCTCCACCTGCAGAGCGGTTCTCCATTTGAGTACTGCATATTATGGTCTGGATGTTTATACAAAATGAAATACAGTAACTAACTAGGACGCAGATGTAATTAACTTACAACGGCGCATAAACCGTTCCTTATTGAGACCAGACATAGTCCATGTACCTGATCTTAGGAGGGCTAACAGTGGAGGAGAAGATCAGGGAGGTACTAGAGAGGTAGGGGGCAAGGAATCAGGAACATAGTGGGATCTCCACCAGAGATGGGTGGAGATCAGAGTGCAAGCCACTTGAGGTGAGCTGAGACGGGTTCGCAGGTCACCCTCTCAGCAAAGCCCACGAAAAACTGGGCTTCACAGGAGACCCAAAACCCCCGATGACTCCAGGATAAACCATTGGTGGTGTGTTCAAGTAGCAGCCAATCACACGCTTAAAAATACAACAAAGAATCCACAGTGAAACAACAACAAAACTATTCATACCTATGTTTCTATGTAGAACTGGCCCTCAAGTCCACTCTGTGTGGCGTTTGCATCTTCTCCACGTGTTTGCGTGGGTTCTCTGCGGTCGCTCCTCTCTCCTCCCACTGTTCCGAAACATGTAATATATGTGAATCGGTGACTCTAAATTGCCTGTGAGTATGAATAGTTGTCTGAAATGGAGAAGAGGTAGTTGCAAAATGACCTCAAAATTGCACCTAAATAACAGCACTTGAGTAAATGCTGTGTGTGTGTGTGTGTGTGTGTTTGTGTGTGTGTGTGTGTGTGTGTGTGTGTGTACTCATCTTGGTTCCTGCAGTCAGGTCAGAGGTGGAACTGTCACTTTGGATCCATCAGTGGAAAAATAAATCCCAGCTTGAGTCAGATTTACATGAAAACCCCGACTACACACTTACACACTTACACACTTACACACTTACACACTTACACACCTACACACTTACACACTTACACACTTACACACTTACACACTTACACACTTACACACTTACACACTTACACACTTACACACTTACACACTTACACACTTACACACTTACACACTTACACACTTACACACTTACACACTTACACACTTACACACTTACACACTTACACATTTACACACTTACACACTTACACACTTACACACTTACACACTTACACATTTACACACTTACACACTTACACACTTACACACTTACAGACTTACAGACTTACACACTTACAGACTTACAGACTTACAGACTTACACACTTACACACTTACACACTTACACACTTACACACTTACACACTTACACATTTACACACTTACACACTTACACACTTACAGACTTACACACTTACAGACTTACAGACTTACACACTTACACATTTACACACTTACACACTTACACACTTACACACTTACACACTTACAGACTTACACACTTACACACTTACACACTTACACACTTACACACTTACACACTTACACACTTATACACTTACACACTTACACACTTACACACTTACACACTTACACATTTACACACTTACACACTTACACACTTACAGACTTACACACTTACACACTTACAGACTTACACACTTACACATTTACACACTTACACACTTACACACTTACACACTTACACACTTACACACTTACACACTTACACATTTACACACTTACACACTTACACACTTACAGACTTACACACTTACAGACTTACACACTTACACACTTACAGACTTACACACTTACACACTTACACACTTACACACTTACACACTTACACACTTATACACTTACACACTTACACACTTACACACTTACACACTTACACATTTACACACTTACACACTTACACACTTACAGACTTACACACTTACACACTTACAGACTTACACACTTACACACTTACACACTTACACACTTACACACTTACACACTTACACACCTACACACCTACAGACTTACACACTTACACACTTACACACTTACACATTTACACACTTACAGACTTACACACTTACACACTTACAGACTTACACACTTACACACTTACACACTTACAGACTTACACACTTACACACTTACACACTTACACACTTACAGACTTACACACTTACACACTTACACACTTACACACTTACACACTTACACACTTACACTCTTACACACTTACACACTTACACACTTACAGACTTACACACTTACACATTTACACACTTACACACTTACACACTTACACACTTACACACTTACACACTTACACACTTACAGACTTACACACTTACACACTTACACACTTACACACTTACACACTTACACACTTACACACTTACACACTTACACACTTACACACTTACACACTTACACACTTACACACTTACAGACTGTAGGCGAACATCAGCTCAGTCACAGGAAACATCAAACTTCATATCAAATCCCCGCCTCTGGATTCTGGACACCGTTTGAACCCCTGAAAAACTCATTCGCCTTTAATTTAAAATCCAGCCAGAAGCAGAGACCCCCCCCCGTCAGTCATGGCGGCCCTGACCGACACTCCACAGTTAAAAAAATGCTTCGCTGAGGGATGACTGTGTGGGGTGAAGGAAAGAACGGTACTTTGCGTGATGTGTGTCAGCCAGCAGAGGTGTGTCGTTACAGTCACGGTAATAAAAGCCTCTCTCAAGGCTGACAGCGAATAAATGAATGAAACAAACTGGCGAAGACTCAACCGGGGTCGAGTCTGAATTCTGGGCTATTTTCAGTTATCCTCAGTCTAAAGCAGACAAATGTTCTGTCTCTGTTCATAAACTTCCACATGTGTCGAATTCCAGCTCCTAGATGTTCAAACAGGATAATGCAATAAGTTGCTGAGCGGTATAAGCAGGAACAGGAGTGAGGGCGGTGCTCAGAGTACGGGAGAATTCTCCACCATTCATCCTATCGGACAGTCGCAGGAGGAATCTGGCGTGGATATTTAGTCCGGGTTGATGTTTGACCCAGATTATTGGGTACGTTGAGGCGATCCAGTCGTAAAAAAATTCCCTTAAGCAATCACTTGGTCGTAGTAGTGAGGGAAAACTGTCTTCCCTCAGGCAGAAACACCAGAGCAGAGGAAAAGTCTCATGCTGCTTTTACACTGCAGACGTTTTTGGACGACCGAAATCTGGTCTTTGACCTGGATCAGGATTGATGTTGGGCTCAGGTTATCTGCTGGGGTCAGGCCTTTACCGATCCATTCCCAGACTTTATCCCATGAGCACACACTTGGCAACAGTGGCAAGGAAAAACTGCCTTTTACCAGGCAGAAACCTTGGAGCAGGTCCCCAATCTCTCTGGCTAAGGGAGAACAAAAATAAATAGATTCTGGATTTATCGTTAATATGTTTTGGCCAATTTCATCCTTGTGTATTTCCTCCAAACAGACTACCTCCCACAGCAGGAGCTATGGGAGAAAGAGATGAGTAGCCTTCACGAAACAACAGAGATATAAATTTGTTTAAAGCCAAAAGATAGAACTGAAGAAGGAGTTTAGGAGAGACAACAATCTACCTTTCCTGTTTCTGCCTGTGATATAACAGAAATCAGATCGATTACGCGTCTGAATAAAGATCGGAATCTTTTTGAAAATGAATCGCCCGGCTCTTATTTACAACTAACTTGGCAACAGTGGCAAACATAAAAAACAACTTTAACCAGCAGAGACCTTGAGCTGATTCAATTCCAATTCACAAAACCGGTGTGTGACGTAGAGTTAGAGCGTTACAGATCGGGTCTCAGATCTTATCTCTTGAAGAAGCATTTGGTGCAACGAAGAACTTCTATTTCCTAGGCAGAAACTTAGGAAAAGGTCCCGGTTCTAGATGGATGACACTCTGGTCATCCAAGAGTGAGACAGAAAGTCTAGTGCAAGTTTGATACTGTGGAGGTTTTGGGCTGACTTGCTCCCAATTCTACACTTCTCAACAATTGGATCAGAATTCTGTTCTGGGACCTTGATCTGTATTGGACTCAGACTGTCTGGAAATCAAGTAGGATTCAATTTGCTCAGAGAATCATCTGGGCAGCACCGGTAATATGAAACGTGTTTTATATGTAGAAGAAAAAAAATCCAGACGTTAGGAAAACGGTTTTCCAACGTAGAAATTTGAACCATATGGGAAACACAATTCAATTGTAGGAAATATTTTTTGATTAATATAAATACACAACTCTGCAAATGATATAAATGGGTTTAGTCATTTTAAGAGAGAGAGTTTTGTGTGGAAATTACACGGTATGTTGAACCATGATTACATGAGACTCGTTGGGACAGAAGGAAGTGAAGACAAAACCTCTGTGGTGGGTTTAACTGGGTTTCTTGTGTTATTGATTAGAAAGCCATCAGACCTCAAGACGCTGCCGCCGCCGCCACCGCCGCCTGTCTGAGCTCTGACTGGATTCAGATTGGAAGTCAATGTCCCACAGTTTCTGACCTCCCCGTCACGACCTCTCTTCTGACCTCTGGACCTAATCTCATGTAGTTAACCTTTGAAGCCTTCGAAGTTGACGAGCTGTTTTTGGAGATTTCTGTCTTCTTCATGGGATAGACGACGGCAGAATGTCAACTCGCATGAAAAATCTACCTACTACAGAGAATTCAAGGCATCTAAATCTCATTAGAGCACAAGCTATGTGAGGTTCTTTAATGCTTGGGCCTCCCCCCTCTTCTTTCTCCTCTTCATCCTCATTTCTGTCCTCATTCTCCTTTCACGTCACCTGCTCTGGACTCTTATACAGAAGGTGGTCTACGTTTTAAAGAACGCTCAGAATTTTAGCGTGGATCTGCATTAATGGGTGGATTTATTACTTTAAACGGCTAATTGACGTCACAAATCTCCTCAGTCCCATTTCAGGTGGTTTCGCAGAACATTTTCAGGCCCTTGACAGTCACTAAAAAATCCTCCGCATTAAGATTTTACCTTTTCGTTTCAGATTTTAATATCCTAAAGGAAAATACGGGGCAGAAAATGGGGTGTGTTTGCTACTCTCATGGTTGATGGCAGCGGGAACTACGCTTACCCGTCATCACTTACGGCAAAAGCTGTATCCTGGAGAAAAGCCCCCAAATCCCCTGTGTTGTACAAGCAAACCCCTGATTGAAATCCTAGAATTAGATGTGAATTAGAGAAATTATGGTCCGATGATTTTTCGGAGATAAAGCTCCCCCTATTGTCAGAAATATACAACCAAACCTTCCAAAAATCAATTCACTTCTTCCTCGTACTGAGGTCTATCAGGGTATAAAATTCAATAATTCTAAAAATATGAAAATGATTAGATTAGTTTTTCATCTATTGCTTTGATTTTTCCATAATATTTGATTAATTCCATAATATTACCAACTTTTCGGAGATATAAATAGTAAAAAGAAGCGTATTTATTGTTTCCTGGAAGAAAGGCGCGTATATTTATATGTTTATGTCACTCACATGAGCAGAATGACCAACGTGAACCAACAATGGCGTCTCAGAGAGAAGGGTCATCTTGGCGGCGCTGAGATCTCTAAAAAACGTAAAAAAAAAGGGATGAAGACTCATGATGTTCATCTGAGACTGAACCTACAAACACTGAACACACAGTTCATCCATGTCTGTTTAAACAAAGGATGAAGGTGAGTGTTTGTTTTTCTCTGGACCCTCTGAGAAACCGGGTCACTGCCGTGGACTGTGATAGAGAGACATAGGCAGTGAGAGAGAGAGAGAGAGAGAGAGAGAGAGAGAGAGAGAGAGAGAGAGAGAGAGAGAGAGAGAGAGAGAGAGACGTCTGCGTGAGACGAGACCTCATGAGACGTTATGATGACATCACTGTGCAGCGTTTTTTGTTTTTTTTAACCTGACCTTCGTCTGCGACCCAACCCAAAAACTGCGGCGTAATTAAATGCGTCGATAAGTGTAGCGTCCAAATAAGAGACTCAGACTGCGTCTGAAGAATTAGTCACCGAATTTATACAATTTTAACTTTTGCATAGAACATTTTTCTTTCTTTAGTTTAACTTTGTTAGACTTTCTTTATCGTCATTCAGACTATCCAGCAGACATAACGTTCAAACAACTTTATGACATTTCATCTGAGTCCATGAGAAGAAGTCAATAAAATATACCTGCGTGAATAAATTTAAATGTAAATGAAAAAAAGTTTTAGGGCCGATAAGAACTCTCAGTTAAAACTTAAGATTTAGCTTCTTATTAGTTTTTGTACAAAGATAAAGAGGCTCACACATCTTTGTGTGCGTTGGTGCGTGGAGTTAATAATCTTTGAATATTGCTCTTTGACAAAGATTGAATGATTTTAATTAAAATAATTTTCTGGACAATTTTTCAGCTTCATAAAAAGCAATAATGTTCTTTGACAGAGATTAAATGTTTTAAATGAATCAAAATCTTGGATATTATTTATAATCTGATTATTTTGATGAGTTGTCAGATCGTTTTAGGCGTTCTTTTTGTGCATTAACAACTTATTTCAATGATTATGATTATTATTATTATTATTATTATTGCTTTTTGTGGAATGCATTTGTGCAGATGTACGACAGGTGTGCAGATGTACGACAGGTGTGCAGGTGTACGACAGGTGTGCAGATGTACGACAGGTGTGCAGGTGTACGACAGGTGTGCAGGTGTATGACAGGTGTGCAGGTGTATGAAAACTGAAAGGTTAAACAGACGTGGTGGAATACTCTATGGTGTAAAGAAATGCCGATTCATGCTGTTTTAGAGAGAGGAATAAAATCAGAGGTGCGCCGGGATGCAGTGAGGCATGATGGGGGATGGGACAGGGGAGATTTGGAGGGAGCTGATGAGGATTTGGGGCGGGATAGAAACTGAAACCAGGAGCTAAAGAGGTTGATGGAGGGGGGAGTAAATACCTAAGTACTGTTGATAACAGGCCAAATAGGGCTGTGTGTGTGTGTGTGTGTGTGCGTGTGTGTGTGTGTGCGTGTGTGTGTGTGTGTCTGTGTGTTTGTGTGTGCGTGAGTGATTGCTCCATGACTTTTTTTCACAAGATTATTTGTCATTCTGGACATTTTTTGTCAGGTTTTGTTTCAATCTTTCACAGAGTTGAACTCATAACTATTGAATTCTTAATTTAACATCCATTTCATCAGATATACATTCAAATGTTTGGAGAATTTAAATGTAAATATATGTTACATTTTAGAAAAAAAGAAACTTTCAATGCCAAAATATAAAATAAGATTTAGTTATTCTGATGAATCAGCCTTCTTCACTTCAACCCAAAAGGGAAATACCTACATAAAAAATATGATAATATTTAATAACTTAGTATCTTATATAACTTATAATACTAAATATCTCAATCTCGTCATTGATTCTAGTTGTCCATTTATATTTTCCCAGATGTTTCCAACGATATTTCAGCTCATATCTGTAGATTTTATTGAAGTTAACGGTAAATTTCAATTGATCTCCTGTCAATCTAACTTCACATTACAATTGTTAGATATACAAAGTTAGAAGTGTAACGTTTCACCGGGATTATTTGTCAGATTTGTTGCTGCACCATTCCGTTGTTTAACTTCTCATTAGCTTTCAAGCTAATTAATGATAAGAGCACACACATTTTTTCTTTTTAGCAGAAAAATAGCAGGTTGTGTCGTGGCTTTGGCAGCTAACTCATCAAACCGATGACGATTTTTTGAATTTATTTTGCTTGTGTTTTCTTAAATTGCAGCGTTTTTGCCATCTTACCCGTCGCCATACGTGACACAAAGTTGAAAAGCACAAACTGAAGTATTAAAGCCTTTTGGATTGATCTTTTCTTTTTTTTCTTTAGAAGAGACCGTTTGCTCTCTGAATCTTCTTCACTTTATTTCACCACTATCAACTCATCCGGCTATCACCTCATACCACGCTTCACATCTTTCTCATTTCCCTTTAATCAACACCCACTTCACACCAGAGTCTGCCAGCCTACATCCAGTCGGCGAGGAGGATTTTCTGGGACCAGGGGATTTGATTGGGACGGTTTAACAGCCAGATGTCTCTGACATGCTCATCCTGAGATTCTCCTAAAACCTCTCACCTCTGGCCGTGAAGATTAGACCGGGATCTTCTGCTCGGGCTCAAGGACTGTATCTTAGTGATATTCAGTTTACGGTCCTGCGGGAGTCTCAGAGGCGTTTATCGGTGAAGCCCTGTTACATGGAGGAGAGAGTCAACATCCTTCAGCCCTTTTCTTCCTCTTTTCCAACTGTTCAGCCAAAATCAGTCTGCCGTTGATGTAAACGCTGGCTAACGTTGAGCTCAAAGGATGTCATTGACTTGGGTTTGGGGTCATTTGCTTAATTCTGGTCGTGAGGTCGGTACCGGCCTTCCTTGGTCTGTCAACCATCGGCTCATGACTCCTTCTGATGGGTCGTCACATGACATCCCGGGTGAACCCCTACCTTTTAGCTTGTAGCCTCTCTGCTACATTTTGGAAGCTTAAAGCTTGGCTTACATTGTACGATTTTAGAGTCTTGGCTGTTTGAGTCCAAACGGTTCGAATGTATCATTGGCGGAAGCCCACGTTTGGTGTGCTCCAACTGTACGGTCGGTTCGTATCGCAACAATTGACTGATCATACTGTACGGCTGGTCGGCTCCGTACCAGAAGTTTGTTTGCTAGCTGCATGCTGGTGCCAGCAAGTACAAATGCTAGCAAGACAGAAATGTGCTAATGGGCTATCTTGATCATTTTCACCATCCTTTGTATCGAAAAATCTTAATCCAATAGACGCATACGGACACGTATGTGGCTAAATCGACGCGGACAGTGTGAAGAGACCGCGAAGTACGCTAGCTACCTTTTACTCTATACGGTGTAAACTTGATAGCTAGCATTTCTCTCACAGCTAAGGACCTTCATTTTTCTTCCTTGCTGTAAGGTTGCCACTAGCCAAGAACTTCATTTTACTACTCCACATGAAGCGCTATGTTGCCATGGCAACTCAGACACTCAATAATCAGTTTGTACAGGCGCAGTGAGAAAAGAAGGCGCTGACGTCAGCCCATCGATTTGTGGCTCCGACTCGGCCGACCAAAATTTCTGACATGTCGGCAAAATCTGATTGGCCCTCGCAACCCTCCATACACTAAATGACAAACGACGCCTGATGAGCCCCCGGCAGTAGGGGGCCCGGTGGGGAGCCTCATGGTCGGCCTCAAATCACAGAGTGTACGTCCGGCTATAGATACATATGTATAAATATATAGCTATAGATTGAAGGGCTTGAGGCTACGGCGTCTCAATCACGTACAGATGCTGCTCGGAGTCCTGCTCCAAATTGTTTGAGATGATTCATGGTGGAAACTTGAGCTTCTGGCTTCCTCCCGTAGGATAGATTCCCTTTTAAGGGCGTATTTTCTTTCTGTCGGTTTGAAGGCAGTGGCGTTTGCCGGCGGAGGGATGGCATTCTAAGAATGATCATAATGGGCAGAGAGTAGGCCATCACGCCGCCTTAAATTCTTCTGCAGACCTCGGAGAGAGACGAGTCTAGACCTCATGGTGAACCCCGACCATTTAAAGCAAGAAGTGGAGCTTCGTCAGTCAACCGTGTTGCCAATTTATCCCTGCTGCCAAGAATAGTTTTCCCCAGTGGTCCAAACGCTGTGAAGACTCCGGCACTGTCAGGTGTGAAGAGGTTTAGAACCGCGATGTTTTAATGTCGAAGGGATTATTTGTGTTTATGCTGTAATACACATAAAGTGACGAGTCGGTAAAAGCCTGATTATGCTGAGAACTGAGACGTTAATTTCATCTTTTGTGATCGATTGTTTGGACTATAAATCGTCAAAAGTTGTTACGTCTGATCAAAAACCAGGTGTATATGTTTATAACGATAAATATGTACTGTTTATATTATCCGGATCATGATCTGCATCCAGAACTTTTAAAAATGAATGAATTGATTAATAAACAAACAATTTGAGTGCGATCGATTAAATAATCATTCGTAATCTTCACATTCATGATAAATTATGAACTTTTGCAATCGTTAAACTATTTGTTCCACTTAGATATTAGATCTTAGAAGATTACTATGATTAAAGTGTTTTATTTTAACATTGTGTTGCATTGTGGGAAATGGGAAGTTACAAGACTTTTGCGTTTCACTTGATGCATAATGTTACTAAACAGTAACTATATAAGATCCAGCACACATAAGAACTGATCTGGATCCAGATCTTATCCCAGACCCGCTCTGCCACAAGCTTCAAAGGTCTAGAGCGTCAGACCGGACAAAGATCAGTCTGTAGCTGAAACCGTTCCGTGTCTGCAAACATCACTGGGATGGATCCGGTAGAACACTGAGTGAAATAATGTGATTTCAAATGGGAGAGGAGAGTTTTTCATGGTCGGTGAGAATGGACTGTTGCTTTAAGGTGTGATGACATCATCAGGAGACAGAGCGGAGGTTAGCGGTCTCTGAGTTCTGCTTCATTGTTTGACTATTTCACCGTCATCAGGGCGTTTGTATAAAGACTATCAGTCTCGGACGTCACATTGTACACATGTGGAATCTGTGTGTGTGTGTGTGTGTGTGTGTGTGTGTGTGTGTGTGTCTGACCGGGCCTGACCTTCATCGAGGAGCTATCGCAGCTGCTAAAAGGCCTTCACAAGTATAAATCAGTGTGTTGAGGTGAGACTGAGGAAGACTCCCAGCTGTCCAGCCTCTCCCACTGCAGCCGTTATCGCTTCCACATGCGTTCTTCTCCGGACGGACTTTTAGTGTCCTGTGAGGACCCGAATGAAAACCGCAGCCAAAGACGCTCTGCGAGGGAGTCGTCCGGGCAGCTGAAATAAGTCTCTCCTATGTTTACTCTGCTGTAATGGTGCCGGTCCAAACGCAGCATGTGTCCGTTAATATTGGTCCAACTGTGGTCTGTCTGCGAAAGAAGACCTGGAAGAAGGCTTCACCCGTGGGACTCTGGGGTTATTGATGGAGATTTATGATATAAGACTTACAACCTCCTGCCTTTTAACCCTCTATTTCTGTAGCTCGTTTTAAGACACGTCACGCAAAAGCGCTCTACGATGAAATCGTTTGTTTACACTTTACAAAACAACAACGGAACAACACCGCCTCACTCCACCGACGTTCTCCTTAAAGCACACTTACCCAGAACCATGCTTCAGTTTGATCCAGACAGACAACGTCTCTTTGTCCAACAGTTTTGTCTGTATTTGGATTCACACCCGCAAAGTGTGAAAAGTTCCGATCAAAGATGATTGGAGTGAAGGCGACGTTAGAGAAAAGTAGCTATGAGCAGAAAAGAAGAATAAGTTCACGGTTGTTGTTGGACGACCCGGGATTTGAATGTCCTTTAAGTCGCTACCTGATACTTATTGTGTTAAAGTACCAGGATGTTGGAGCCAGTGTAGCTTCAGGCTCCTTTGATGCAGCTTTGTAATCTGATTTAAGTTCAGAAAGGCTGAAGAGGAAGTCCATTTAACATTAAAACACCCACTTTACAAAAATAAACCCCATCATAATTAGGAATATCTTGTATATGGGTTTAATTAAAATGTGGCAATGATGCTGCTTAACTTTCCCTTTGGACCAAAAATAAAGAGTTTTCTTTATTTTTTCCTGACTAAAACAGCTGGAAACAAGGGAAGCTGTTGATGTGGGTTTGACTTGTTGTTGTTCAGTGTCGTGTTGTGAGTAAAAGCAAAAGACACTGTAAAAAAAAAAAAAAACAACGATTAGAGTGTCCAAACTGAAATTTGTCCGTAGCGAAATGATTTATACAACATTTCAAAACCGCTTTTCATGTGTTTTGTCTTTGTGTTCTGGTTATTATAAAAGTCAATCTGGAACCAGTTTCTCTTTTCTGCTACAAACAGATTTGAGCCAGCATTTGCTACTAAAAGTTTTCTTTTAGAGATGTGATGGTTGATCCGGCGGTGGTGAGGAGTGGGATGTAGAGGGGATGGCGACGACGCGGTTGCTGAATGAATAGGTCAAACTTGGCAGAGAGTGGCTGGCAGCATAGCTATATATAGCTATTTTTTTACTGAACATGTTACACACTAAAGGAATAATCTGCTAAAGTATAAAGTCTGTATTGAAATTTTCAGGAGTAGAAAGTTTAGATATTTGTAAAAATCTAGAGAGTGAAAAAAATAAAACTAAACTATGGAAACCTGAGAACTCTACTGAAGTACAAGCAGGCAAATATTAAACAACAAATGTGGCTTGAGAATGTCCCGCTAAGAAGTTTGTATAGAAGGAGGAGGACCCTTAAGGGAGTTCAAGTGATAAACCATAACATTAGAACCACCTTTTCTAATATTGTCTGGGTCACCTTTTAACAGCAAAAACACTCATGTGGTGCATCTTTCGATCCTGGTTCATCGATTTAGCTCCTGTAGGGGAGTATATATTGTGGGGGGGGGAGGGTCATTAGCTCCCAATCCGCAATCAATATGAGCTTGGACACCCATAACCCTGTCTGTCCGTAAACCGGTTTGGTTTAGTCCGGGAACATCCAACAAGGCCTGCAGTTCTGGACCTTCTCTGACCCAGTCTTCTAACTATCACCAATCTGGCCCTTGTCAAAGTGGCTCTGATCCTTCCACCTGATAATTCGTCCAGCCTCCAACACATCAACTACAGTTCAAACGTCTCCCTTTCACCCTGATATATCACACCCACTGTCAGTTGCCGCGGTGACGGGATAATGGCGGTTACTGTAATTTCACCTGTCAGTGGTGGTAATGTTATGGCTGATCCGTGTTGCAGTTTTCACCGAGCTGAAGTCTGAGCCCGGAGCCATAATTAAATAGATGTTTAGAGTGAAATGGGAGGTTTTTCTACGAAGAGAGACCGGATGAGCGCTGTTTAAGTCTGGGACGCTCTAATGACGAGGTTGAAGAGGAAACTCAGCTGCGGTCAGTCTGGCCTGCAGCCTCGCAAACGTCCACCTACCGTATCACCGTCTGATCGTTGTCTTTCCTGGAAGAGCGGTCGCAGTCCGCTGATGGAGCGGGCCGGTTGCCCGGTCCTTGTGTTAACAATTACTGCTGTGCTGTTTACTTTCCGGAACCAGCTCTCCTCATCTGATCCCTCTCTCGCTGCAGCGATAACAACAAATGAGGTGGTCCTGTTTATAGGGAACCTTTTGTCTGCCAGCTTTAATGTTCTTCCCCCCCCCCCCCCCCCCCCCCCCCATCATAATATGTGCCTCGGAATGAACAAAACAAGGTTCTTCAGGATGCTCTGTTGAATACAGAGACCTGAATGTCAATATGCGAGTGGATTAAAAGTCCATTATCAGCGGTTCCCTGCAAATCAGCAGATCAGGGAGGCATTTGTTGTGCAGGAGCCTCAGCTAGCATAGCGAATTAAAAAAAACGTCAAGAATCCTTCCATATCGCACTTTAGTCCCTGAAACCAGAGTGAATAATC
This sequence comes from Lophius americanus, assembly GCA_037951165.1. NCBI lineage: Eukaryota > Metazoa > Chordata > Actinopteri > Lophiiformes > Lophiidae > Lophius > Lophius americanus. Next base: position 104,812 of record JBBDHG010000160.1, on the reverse strand, counting down.
CAGCATGACAGTCTGCAGCTGCAGGTGATGATGGTTTTTTTCTCCAGAACCTTCTATAGTTAGATATCCACAGCTGAAGTCTCACTTCCTACTTTCGATCCTCAGATGCAGTTTTGGCTCCGCGAAACGTCTTCTGTCGCAAGCAGGGGGAAGAAATCACGATTTTTAAAGGATTTGCAAAAAAATCCTCTGTGTTGGAATGGCGATATTGAGATTTGATTTTCAAACCCTGAATTGTGTCCCCAGCAGGAAAACACAGGTGACAGGATGACGCAAAAGCTGTGTCATGCGTCGTTTTCAAATTTTATGTCCCCAGAGACCTTAATCTGAGGAGGAAGTGATTTTTGGTAAAGGACTGTTGGATATTCTCAACACTAGGGGGAGCTTTATCTGTAAAAATTATTTAATTTTATTTATTTTTGGTGCACATGAATGGACTTTCATGAGATGTATATTTTATATACTGTATATTATATTCGACTCTATTAGCTTTTTTTATGAATAAAAACACTGTTTTTTGGACATAACCTCACACTCTTCAGGGATAAACCCTCGCTGTTGGTGACGAAAGCATAGGTCCCTGAAAAAACGTACTTTTAGGGTCATAAACTTCGGTTCCAACGTCTTGATCAGGTAACACTAGCGGTGTGGTGTCCCACCAGGCTGTCAGGTTGTGAGCCTTTGAACAGGAAGCAGGTAATGGACTGTGCGGTTTCCTTAACTCTCTCGGAATTAGAAGGTCAATTTGTCAAGCTCAGTGTGCCCAGTGCTGTTTGGGTTTCAGGTTTAGCTTTGCTTCCATCGGTTAGCATTATGTATGTTTGGCAGCACCTGAGGTGAATTCATCTTCGCCTCAGGTTCATAGTTCATGGTATTCCCAGAGTATTTTACTTTTATAGCACAATCCTTGTACCTCCTCTAAAGTCTTCTGGAATAGATTTATAGATTTAATAGATTCTTGATTTAGCACTTTGAGATTTGATCCAAATGTAAAGTGCGTTATAAATTAAATGTATTATTATTATTAGATTTCAACTTGATTTATACTCGTCTAAAAAGCCTTTTATTATCCTTCCCGACCTCTAAGATCCTCTAAGGTTGGGATTTTAAATACACTACATTGTACATTCAAGAAAAGAGGCAGCAGAGCTCTTTTTAAAACTACGTCATACCAGTTATCTAATGTTTAAGGTTTTAATGTGCCCTTGTTTTTGTAAATAACTTTGAGCTATAGCCTCTGTATGAGAACAGTGCTCCATGAATAAGTTTTATACTCATTTTTCTAATTATATCTATCCAATTTTGATCTTTTCTTGTAGAAACAACCCAAAACGGGGACAGAAGTTTGATTTAAACACAGGTGGAGACTGCTGATTTCTTTCCCCGATGCTTCCATTCCTGCTTGATTAACCTCATCTTCGCTGACCTCACAAGAAAAAAAAAGAAGTCCATATATAGCCCCATCCAGTGGACTGTAAAATAAATATTCTTTATTACTAGTACCAAATATTTGAATTTATGTTCGCAATTCATATAAAAAAAACGATTGATCCAATTATGCCACATTAAAAATGACATGATGATGTATTGATTTTTCTTCATCCCCACCCCTACTGATGAGTCACTGAGGTCGCTGCTTTTCGTTCCTATGATAATTCTACTTCATCATCAGGTCATCTTGAACTCAGAGAAAAAAAGCTCTCTGGCTGTTATGGACTCTTTTTGTTTCACCTCAAGATCATCTGGTGGATTTCCTCAGGAATTTGTGACATCATAGGCCATTCAATCTGATCCCCTCCCAGGAATTCCGGACCTGTCAGCTACTTTGGCGTCGTGATGAATTTAGTAAGTGTATATAATGGATGTTTGGGCAGATTGTTTCCCTTGGACAAAGGTTTGAGCCGAACTACTGTGGAAACCCAGTAATTAATAATTCCTTAAATGTCAGATTTCCACTTCCTGGCAGACAGAAAGCTGGCAACAGCACACCTACAGTGTAAAGGCAGAGGAGGTGATGGTGACAGGTTTTATATGAAAGCAATACTGAGGGATGAAGTGTTTCCATGCAGCCATCCTTCACCTCCACCTCTCCACCTCTCCACCGCTGTCACACTCGGGTCTGTCACGTGGGAATCGCAGCTTCCTGTTTCTCTGCTGCAGAGATGAGCTGCTCTCAGAAAATACCCCGGGAGGTTCACGAACCCTGCCGGGTCTCTCTCGTTATTGTCATCCCTCATCATAATCCATCTGTTTCTTCCTCCACATTTTCCTCTCTCTTGCCTTAATTTCCACCATCATTTAATTCATCTTGCTCCTTTTTTCTGTCTCTCAGAAAGATCAGGTTCCAGCAGAAAAAAGCCTCCCTCCACTTGTCGTGCCTATTAATGAACCCCAGGTGGAAAAATGTGCTATAATCCCCTGAAATGCACCCGTGTTCACGCTGCTGCCCCCCCCCACCCACACCCCCACTGAAACACTGTCTGCTGATGTGCTGTCCTGGATGACAGCGAAGGTTTAGGGATTTACGGGGGTGATTTATGGATTGGAGAATGTCTTAGAGCCTGCGGATTGATTCAAGGATATTTTCTTACCCTCCCAGTAACGAGTCTAGCAGGCAATTATTCAGAAGAATGAAGGGAGGGGCTCCGGTTTTAGGATGGAATTGAATTTTGAGGAGGTTTTGTTCAGTGGAATGCAGCATAAATCAGTCGTTTGTACCGTCTGATAGTCGCTACCAGCACATACCTGTAAGAAACCAGTAAGTTTTCATTCTTGAGCAGTTCCATTTAAGACATTAATATATAAACAGTCACAAATTGGAAAATGAAGTATACCATACTTTGGATTTGGTATACTCCATTGAATTAGAGGTGCCCTGATTACCCGTTCTTATAAAGTAGGACCTCCCAATAACGATTTTGGATGATTCTTTAAAGTTTTAAAACCATAATGATTAGTATATTAATATAAATATATAAATATATATGATTGCAGTGGCAAAAAGGCCGTTTGGCATTGTGTATGTGTTCTAACTCATTGAGGGATGTACGCTCCGTTTCTTAAACCAATTGTATGACATTTAAAAGTCAAAATTAAACTTTGTTGTCTTTGTTCAGGGGCTTCAGGGTTTGAGGCTAGCTCTGTGTCGTCGATCTCTCTAGCAACTGCGCCAACGTTAGCTTCTTGAAACGTGTTATTTTCCTCGTGGCGCTTCATTTTGAAGTGTCTGATTAAGGTTTTTGTGCCAAACGTTTTCGGGGTTGTTCCGCTGCAGCTTCTTTTGTGTCTTACGCTATGAATCCATAATTGACGGCGTACATAAATACATACATACATACAGCGTGCTCGTGGCTAGCTTTAGCCGCTCCGCTCACGTTAGCTTCTTGAAACTTGCTATGTTCCTCGGGGTGATTAAATTTGAACTGTTTGAAAACTCATGTTGTGGCAAACGCTTTGGGGTTGTTCCACCAGGGCTTATTTTGTCCTTACTAGTCTCACAAACTTTCAGCTTTGTGTTTTCTGGTTTATTCTGGTTTGGCAGCTCATGCTTGCTATGCGTGTTACCAGCACTAAATCCGATGGGAGCAAATATCTGCTTCCAGTCAGGGCAGACGTCCTTCGATCACAATCTCCCTGAAGAGTCTTGAGACTTTCTGAAAGACAAATTATCAATTATCACATTTATCTTTCCTTCGTTCTCTTCTGCGCCTGATCGAAATAATGTTTGTGAGTCTGAGAGTTCTATTCGTGAGTTGCCTGAAAGGACTAAAGCCTATAATCTTAACGCAAATCAGTTTTTAATTGTTTAGTTTGGTTTTACGACAGGAGTTCAGATGGGAAATCCTTATATCTGATTTAATTGTGAACCGCAGGAAGACTAAAATAGCTTTAGGGCAAAGCTAATGACAACTAAACAAACAAACAGGCTGCTGAACAAGATCGCACGACATCATCGGCTCAGAAAAAGAGATACTATAGCTACTTGCCCCAAAATAAACTGAGCCTGTGATGAAAGTTAATTTGCTGTTTCTGTACGATGTATCTTCTCATGAATAAATTCTAAATGAGGATTTCCGTGATGAGGTTGCATCTATCAGAAACAAAACAGGTATTCCAATCAGCAGAGATTAAAGGTTTATTCAACAAGATACTACGTGATAATTAGTCTTTCAGGAAGTATTTAGTACTCTGGCTCTTCCAGACACTGGTGGTGGTGGCTGATGACTCTGCTGGGACTGATAGATGGTGGATTTGCGAGGACTGGATGGTGATGTAAGTTAAACATTACAGCGGCATTTAAGACATTTTTTGTACGTAGCGATTACACAGACTGTAACTTCAAAGTGAGGAGTCGGAAGTAGAAATCGTGGAACGCAACGGACAAATTTGAGATTCCAATTTCAAATTGAGTTTTGACTCGGTAAAGTTTTGAGTTTCATGTTATGTCTTGAACGGAAAATTAGTTTTTAAAAAAACGGTGAAATTCGCAAACAATTGCTTTAAGACGTTGATGTGGAAGTGGAAGATTAGTTCATCTGAGCTTATTGACTTTGCGCATATTTGCAGGTTCATGTTACTCTCCCGGCGACCTGAATGATCCCAGGTGACCTTTGCGCGAGTAGAACACAGCATGATGATGAAAGTGTGTCACCGTGTCATTGGCGAGACGTCACCGGTTGACGTGAACAGCGAACATCTTGTTCTATCAGGACTTCCCCACGATAGAAGGAATCAAGACGAAGGGTGTGATAAGTATACTGTGGCCAAAGTGTGCAGAGGAATAGTCCACCTGACTCAACTTTGGCCATAACCTAATTTGTCTGAAGAGACATGATTGACTGACGACGTAAAAACACGATGGGTTCGAGTGGAAGAGAGAGACAGCTACGGTTTTAACCCTGGGTGAACTCCAGAGGTGCAGCAGTACCAGATCTTCATATACTATCAATACAAAAAAAAAATATCACAGTGTTATATAAGTCGAGGTCACATCTGGGAAACATTTTCCATCGACTGCATTTTGGTGCTACGCTTCAATTATTTAGTCCTCCTCCTCCTCCTCCTCCTCCTCCTCCTCCTCCCCTGTACTCCTGTGCATCGGTGCATGGTTCCATCTGTTTTCACGTAAACGTCTAAAGTCAGACGGTCATGAACCCTGACGTTCAATAATGTTCAGTGTACCAAAATATGACCTTTCCGACCCCCAAGAGCACGTCAGGCTAGGTGAGGGTTAGGGCATCAAAGCTCAGACAGTTGTGATGGAGGCGGGTACATACATGTTCATCCATAACATTACAACCACTCAGATCATCTCGTTGCCTGGCGGTGGGTCGGATGTTATCAGGTAGAAAATTACAATTTTGTACTGAAGTTGAGTGTTGGAAGAAGGAAACGGGCAATCATTACGATCTGAGAGACTTTGCCAAGAGTCAAATTGTGATGACTGGGTCAGAACTTCTCAAGAACTGCAGGTCTTGTGTGACCAAGGTTCCTGGATGTGCGTCGGGAATGAAATGTACAAAACATTTATTAACTTGGCAATGATGAATAGTGGGCGGTATGGGTAGAACCGCTGTCTCTCAGCAGGAAGGTTCCGGGTTTGAATCCATCTCAGCCCGTCTGTCTGTGTAGGGTTTCAATGTTTGAGTTCTCTCTGGTTCTCCGGCTTCCCCCCCCCACGTAATAACAGTTATAATAGTGGAATAATGATGTAATACCATCACGCCTACGAAACTTCTCAGCACATTTCTGCAGAGCAGTGACACAGATGTCCATTCTGTCCACATGACTACCTCTACCGGCGTTTCAGAGGCCAAAACAACTCGGACTCCTTATTATCCCCCCAGAACGCTCGTGCAGAACTGAGGGGCCCAACAAAAAGCTGCACCAGCCCAGAGCTGAAAAGGCTTTAACATCCTGGATCTCTCTGCTAAAAAAAAAGAGACAACAACTGTGTATTATTTCTATTTTTGAGAAAGGTTTTGTGAAAAAAGAAACCAGCACTGATTGTAAGCTGGACGGATTAAAGGCAAAATGAAAAACATATGACACACATCAGCGGAAGGAAAACAAATATTGTCTGGCTTTTAGTGACTTTGGGGATTATGACAAGTGCAAAGAAGGAAGTCATTCCGCAGAACGACCATATCAGGATGAGGAAGGTTTTTTTTTAATACCTCAACCACGTCAGGATTGATGTGTTTAGTCAGCATGTCATCAACTCGGGTGACTCTAGATCATTTTTGAGTCTTTATATCAGTATTTTCTCGTGGACAAAGTCCCGCAATGAAGTTTCTGAAAGTGTGTTAGTACTGAAATAACCAGGAGGTTCTATGTCTCATGTAAACGTGGCAGTGAGATATTATTCCTTCACTTGCTGCTGGTCCGTGTATCCTCTGGTGGTGGTTCTGGTACGTGGGGGCTGAGGTCCGGTGGCTGGCTGGAGTTATGTGGGTTACAGCGAAGAGGCTGTGATTTGAAAAAAGTGTGTGCGGTCGTTTAGTTCCGCCGTGGTTCTATCTGTCCTCCTTTCTTTGTGCCTCTTGTTTGACTCATACATATTCATCTCCCTGTCCCCCCCTCCCACTCCCCCCCCCCCCCCCCCCCTCCTGATGAGGTAATACTATTAGAATGTGTGTCAGTCAGTCTTTCCTCCAGCCCGGATCAGGAGAGACTGAGCAGAGCTCCACTGTTGGCCCCATGTGAGACGCAGTTCCATTATTTCACCCCGTTAAATAAAACAAAGGTACGTTTAGAGGAGACGTAGTCATTCATGAATGCAGATGTTATTAACTGATTATTATCGGTCTCCAGAAGTTTTCTAATTATTATTAGAAGTGGTGGTAGTACTACCGACTTTTCACCGACTAGTACTAGTACTAGTACTAATACTAGTACTACTAGTATTAGTACTAGTAGTACTAGTAGTACTAGTAGTACTACTAGTACTACCATCCCTTCTAATAATAACTAGAAAACTTCTCTAGAGATTTGGATACATGGCTAATGGTGAAATCGAATCACCTGGACTGTTTCACTATAAGAACCTGGACTGTTTCACTATAAGAACCTGGACTGTTTCACTATAAGAACCTGGACTGTTTCACTATAAGAACCTGGACTGTTTCACTATAAGAACCTGGACTGTTTCACTATAAGAACCTGGACTGTTTCACTATAAGAACCTGGACTGTTTCACTATATGAAACTGGACTGTTTCACTGGATGAACCTGGACTGTTTTACTGTATGAACCTGGACTGTTTCACTGTATGAACCTGGACTGTTTCACTGTGTGAACCTGGACTGTTTCACTGGATGAACCTGGACTGTTTCACTGGATGAACCTGGACTGTTTTACTATAAGAACCTGGACTGTTTCACTGTATGAACCTGGACTGTTTCACTGTATGAACCTGGACTGTTTCAATGGATGAAACTGGACTGTTTCACTGGATGAACCTGGACCGTTTCACTGTATGAACCTGGACTGTTTCACTGGATGAAACTGGACTGTTTCACTGTATGAACCTGGACTGTTTCACTGGATGAAACTGGACTGTTTCACTGGATGAACCTGGACCGTTTCACTGGATGAACCTGGACTGTTTCACTGGATGAACCTAGACCGTTTCACTGTATGAAACTGGACTGTTTCACTGGATGAACCTGGACTGTTTTACTGTATGAACCTGGACTGTTTCACTTGATGAACCTGGACTGTTTGACTGTAAGTGAATTGAGTGTTAAGCCTTTTCTGGCCATGTTGACCATGTTGCCATGGTTACAGCTTGAGCTCACTGAGCAAATCCCAGTTGATATTCTAAAGTTTTTGGAATTTTTGCGAGAACAGTTTTGCTAACTGTTACTGAAACAAATAGTAAAGTACTCCTGATGAAGATTCACATTTTGTATAATTACGTATAATTTGCTTACATGCTGTAAAAGCTGTGTGACTAGATGAACGCCTCCAATGGTTATGAAGAAAACATGGTGTAGTAAGAAGAGGGTTACTGAATGAAGTGAATGCTCAATAATACATTAAATAATAATACAGAGGGATCGACCTTTAGTCCAAAGGAAAGATACTCGACATTACATTTAATTTAACAGTCGAGCCTTGAATGTTCTAAATGTTCTGTTCCGACATTTCATTTAAATATTTCATGTCGTTGTTGTCGGTTCGGATCAGGGGAAAACCTTCCTTGCTTTAAACGTTAAGTAATAAGTGGAATACAAAGTCTGACCATATGTGTCTCCGAACCCTTTTTATCTAACTGATCCGAGAAATGATCTGACCCGTGACTCAGTGCTGTGGTCCAATCTGAGGCGTGGGTTCTGTGATCCTTCACACCTCACTTTTCCTGTCGTCTGAGGAAACTCGGACCGAATCCGCCAGCAGCTTTACGACTATTATAACTGTCAATGTAAATGTCAGTGTCATAAACTCATTCATTCCAATCCCATAAAACCAACAGGCGTTCTGGCCCAGCAGCTGAACACAGCTTGACTCCTGCTGTCCATAAAGAGCCAGAACTCCTCTGTAACAGCTACAGTCCACTCATGTCCTGTCCGACTCCATTACACCACTATATCATAAAATCCTTTTCACCGATGTCGTTTTTTCCCATGATGTCCCATAATTCTCACTTTGGACGAAGAACCAACATTTGATATGGAAAGCACCGGATATTATAAGTTCTGAAATTATCTAACGCAGACAAACTGGAGCCAAAATGCACAAGCCAGATATCACGAGAGGATTATTCGCGGTTAAGAGGGGGCTTGGGCCTCATTGGACGAGAGACGGGGTACATCCTGGACAAGTTGCCAGTTCCTCACATTCACACCTAATTCAGTGTCATCACTTCACCTGTATTGTATGTTTTTGGACTGTGGTAGGAAGCCAATCCGCCTGAACATGGGGAGAACATGCAAACTCCAGGCTGAGGGGCCGGATGTGGAATTGTGGTATTGTGCTACCAACCACACCAACATCCTGCTTGTAGTTTAGTTGGGTTACGGTTAGGGGTTTGGGCTCATCGCCTGCCCATCCTGCTAAGCCTGTGATTAAGTGGCCAATTGTCCAGGGATTGGTGTAAATAAGGAAAATGCTACATCTAGCAATATTTTATGAGGAAATTCCAAGATTAATTTCCTTTAAGCGATCGGCACCAATCTGTCATGGGTTCAGGTCCTGTCCACCATCCTTCCAAGTCTTGTAGAAAGCCAGAACTTCTTCACCAGAGGTAGTAATTGCTCCTCAAACTTCTCTTTCATGGCTTTTGGTTAGCAGCATAAGCCCTGGGGGTCTCTCCCTGACCCCCCCCCCCCCCCCTACTATACACAGGATGGAAACCATCGTTTGGTTGTCCTCAATCTACCCAAACCCTCATGCAGACCAACGTAGCTTGTAGTACACTCCAAAAAAAAAAAAGGTTACGGATCCAGGCAATAATCATGTTTGACAGAAACGGCCAAATAAATGCGAACCATAAACATGTCGTTTCTCGTCAGGAGGTTGTTATGTGGGGCACAGTGGTGCCAGTTTGCCTTCCAGTTTGTTGGCGAGACTCAATCTGCATGATTTAGCTGATGCTGTCTCTTGGAGAGAAAAAAACCATGGCCTCGATTCGCTTTCGCTTCCAGACAGATGATCCCCTGCCCGTCCTCATGTCCGTCCGTCTGTCTCGGCTGGAGACTGAAGGGGAACTGAAGGGGCTTGATTGTGATTGACAGGAAATTTGCTCCAATTAAACATGTAGTCCATTATTCTGTCCTGTAAAATAAATGGTTCCTCACATGTCGACGCTCTGTGCTGCTCCACAGACAATGAAACAAAGCCCGGATGAAAGAGGGGAATCGTCTTTCCACCTCTCTTATTCTGTGCCTGCAGGCTGATCATTTTTCTCTCCCTGTAGAGCGAGTGAAGAAAAAGGGAATCACTGCTCAGCGCCGTCTCGATGGCTCAGGTGTATGAGAGAAACACACCGAGGAAGATGGATGAAATGATGTTCAAATACATGCATGTGCAGCTGTATGTGTGTGTGTGTGTGTGTGTGTGTGTGTTTTTGTGAGCTGCGATGGTGTTTGATGGTCGAATCTATTGTTTTGAACCTTTGAAGGCTCCTTCCATCGGTTTCAGAGGATTCTGCCGCAGGCTAGGCTGTCTCAGTTTCACCAGAGAGACAAACTGTGCAGTGATTTTTTAACGTAATTCAAACGAACATAGAATAAGAAAAACTTTATTAATACCCCACGGGGAAATGTAGGCGTTACAGTAACCCCAACGTAAATAAGGCATAAATATGACCCAGGTGGATTTTGATTCAAATCCACCTGGGTCCCCCTTCTGCGTGGACTGTGGATTTGTCTTCCCTGCGTCTGCACGAGTTCCTTTGAGGTGTCTTCCTCCTACAGGCCAAAAACATGCGACGTAGGTGAACTGGTGACTCTGAATTTCCCCTCTGTGTGGAGGGACATATGGAGACAAATGTGTCAGCGGGGATTAGCCTCGGCCCCCTGCGACCCCGCAAGGATAAAGAAGTAATTACAGAAAATGAACAGAGGGGTTGACAATTTCCCTACAATTGTTTTTCATACCAGAATATAAAGAAATCCCCATCTACCATGCAATGTTACGCACTTTAAAATGTCGGTTCTGCTGCCTGGAGTTATTTGAACTGCCTCATTGTGTTCTCAGAGATGAAATGATGCACTTGGGATCCTTGCTGTGGCTGCAGCGCCGATGTTAAGGGGATTGTTCAAGTGTCCTGCCAAAGGATCAGTGTGTCAGGGGAAATCTATCGCTCTCCGCCTCTCCCTCCTCCAGCCTCACCCCCTCGCCGTTAGTCTGCGAGGTCCAGGTATTAAGGGATTTGAAAGGCAGGAGTGGAAGCTTCCTGCTGCAGGACGGGAGACGGAAAAGGGCTTTATTTAAGACACGTCTCTTATTTGACACTGCGAATAACGGGTCACTCTAGTTAGTCAGGGATGGAGTAGAAGGTAAAAGCAACATTTAGGCCATAATTCGTTCGGACTGCTCCTCATTTACTAAATACGTTTACTAAACGCTCAATGGATACTCACCTAATTTTTTAAGATTCATAAGACAAAACACCTCATGGTGCATTTTGGTTTAAACCCTAAAAGTAGGAAATCGCATTAACTATGAGACAACATTCGTTACCACTAGATCATCCGTTTTGGCACATAGCAAATATCACACAATAAAAGTATTTTTTAGTCTTTATAAATGTGGCTAGCTCCAATCTCCTCTCCTAAAAGAATCATGTTGACATCCATAAGGATTTTAAAAATGATGGAAATCCCCTTGACTTACAGGCATGCGGTAAGATTTGACAAGTATGTGTGCAGACTCCACCAGGAGATTAGTGGCTTAAAGAGAAACTGCAACTAGCCTGACACTGTAAACTGCTATATTGCGATATCTCTGTTGTCAAAATGCTCACGATGTTTAAGACAGTGGATTATTGTTATAAACAATTGAGAAGCTAGAATGGTTGTCAGCTCACATCTTCATCATAGTCCAACAGTCCCATTTAGTTCAATCAAGCCTGATCCCATTTCAAATAAATCTAAGGGGATGTAGTTTTGCCCAAGACCCATCCTCCCAGTAAATGTAATGGAAGAATCAGTTTTTGCATAATTCTGATGACAAACCAACAAACACAAGTGGAAATGTAAAGTATGGTAAGGTATGGAAGTTTGCTTGCATCAGTTTTATTGTACAGAGTTGTCATGTTTTATTTGTGAGCAAACGCTTTATTTACACATTCAGCAGATTTGGAGTAAAAGGTGTCCGAGGGGAAAAAGTCGTATACTAACCCTCCTTTAGCTCCTTTAATTCCTAATAGAAACCGGACAATTTAGCTACTAAATGATCCGCTTAACACCAGCTAGTTTTTTATTATAATCTATAATATAAGGGGGGCAACCATTGCTCAGAGGAATAGACTCGAGTTTTGCCAGCAATGTCTATATTTAAATGGTAGATCTGTGGAGCATATGCATTGCTAAAGGTCTCCTGATTAGACCCTCCAATCACAAGCCAGCCCTAGAGGTGACCCTACTTTACGATTTGCTGCTGTAGTTTTGGTTGCTCCCAAATCGGGCTCACCTGCCTTTATGGTCTATCTGACTGAAATCATTTACCAGTGTTAATGAAGTGACTCATTAGCACCAAGGAAGCACCAAGGAAGCACCAAGGAAGCACCAAGGAAGGCATTAGCGGCTGAACTGAGAACGCTGGGGTCAGACTTAAAGATTGGATGAGGATCTTGGTCATTGGGAAGGAGCCCGGAGTGGAGGCACTGATCCGTCACATCGAGAGGAGCAAGTAGAGGTGGTTTCAGATTAGGATATCTTCAGGGTTTCTTCTCTTTAAAGATTTTCCAGTAATGTCCAACTAGGAGATACGTACACCAAGAACTCAATGGAGAGATTTATTTTTCATCTGACTTGGAAAAGCCTCAGAATCCCCATGGATGAAGTGGAGAGCCTTTCTGGAGAGAGAGAGAGAGAGAGGCGTTTGGAATACCCTACCCTGCCTTGATTAGACCCCAGATAAATTGAAACGTAGATGGATGAATGTTTTTATTAGAAAAAATAGTTCAAGCTTACCTCCTGGGGTCTGGTTTTCTCTGCGCAGAAACCAACATTTAATCTGGCTTGTTCTCCTGTCCATACCGGTCTTTATTCTGTGAGTTTGTTTGCTTCTGGTGGCCAAGTTCGGTCTCGGTGTGGTTTCCAGTTGACGTAGAACAGAACAATTTGCCTGGGATAGTGGGGGTAAATCAACTGCATGCCTCTGTAGCGTTCAGCCGTAATATTTTAGCCAGACAAAAAAACTTGCCCACCGATTTGATTCCACAGGGATCCAACAACAAAATGTTCTGGAACAGAGCTTCCTGTCAGGAAAAAACTAGAAAAACCACCACAGGTGTTAGGCATTAGCTGCCGCTTTGAAGGTCTGATTCACTGCATTGGTCATACGTGTAGATTACGTAACCCAACAAAGCGTTGGTCCTGGGCTGGTCCTGGGTCCTGGGTTGGTCCTGAGTTTGCCACCAGTTAATCCAAAAGAACCACCATGGTGACCATCTCACTAATCTGACATCTATGTCAGAGTCAACACCGTCATACTTGAATAGAATGTTTTAGTATTGAGTCAGAGTTAGTCTCCTCTTTAAAATGATCCAAGTGTCAAAGAATACATCCTCCCAAATGGTTGAAGAGTTCTGTACCCAACCATAGATCTGAACCTAGAGCAGGTAACCGCTGGTCTGGGTTGTTGTCATTATTTAAACTTTCCTAAAACAGTAAATGCATGAATTGATGCGATACAGTTTAAGTCTAGATGAAAAGTTAGAGAAAATTCCCATCGTTCTTGGATCTGTCCCCTATCCGAAAAGTTGCCCACCGAGCAGGAGACATCTTTGGAGGCACACAACCGGTCGGGTTTCTGTTTGTGATTAATACCAAACTACGTTTCAGACACAAGCAGCGGAAACGAGCCTCAGATGTACGGTGGCTTTGCAAAGGACTGACACTTAAGTTGGGGACCCCGGACTCGAGCCGGTCATCGTTCCTGTCCAAAGGAGACAGTTCAGGTTGTCAAGTGGTGAACCCAAAACTCTCTGGACCGTCTCCATCTGTCATCCAGCCTGGGAATGCCTTAGGGTCCCCCAGGACGAGCTGGAGAACACAGCTGAGCAGAGGATGATGTCACGTCTGTTGAACCAGGCCATTACTGTGACGTCAACTGACAATAGGAATTAGTTGATAAATGAGTCCGAGAAAAAAAGTTCTGCCAGGCCCAGTTAGCTGCATGATGATGAGCCTATTATGTTGATTTTCACAATGTCCAGAAAATGCTTTCCTTCTGACTCATACGTTAAAGTTGTCCTGAAAGCCTTCTGGACGACTTCTCTGCGCATTATGTAACGCGTTCCTACCCGACCCATTCCCTGTCCTTGTAAATAGTTTCTGGGAATCCATTCAGTAGTTCTTGTGTAATCCTGCTGACAAACGAAGACGACTAATGGACCTCCTTTAAAGAGGAAATAAGATAAATTGTCATCAACTACAGGAAAGGATAATGGTAACAATAGAACCAGGAGTCTGATGGGTCCATTAAATGTCTTTGCCAAGAAGCTCTTTGTTTTTGCCCACGGATGGTTGGTTTGTCAGCAGGATTACGCAAAAACCGCTGGACAAATTTACAGAACACATGGAAGGATGATTCATGGGTCAGGAAACCATTAAGTTTTGGAGCAGATTCGGATTAAGTGTAGAACCAATGTAAGAATTCCATTTTTTTTTTTTACCCAAATCCAACATTGTGTGACGGTTTTAAACATTTCCCCCATTAATGTCGAACAGATTTTCACGAGTTGCAGAGGGGTGGGGCTTAGATCGGACCACCTAAACAGACAGCTATGCATTCCGTTGGTGTGACGCTATGATTAATATAAAATTGAATGCACAAGACGCTTTAGATGTTGGATTCGTGAAAACAATGCTACATAAATGTTACAGCACAGTTCAGAGACAGGAAATACTGACGCCCACGAGGCGAAGCCAAGCGACGACCGGGAGCGACAGCAGCTCGGTCTGCAGTTTGCCGAGCTCAGCACTCTGCTTATTGCAGTGTTTGAGGGAAGGGAGGGCGGCAGCTCATGCACAGGACTCCACAGAGGCATCGTGGGTAGTCCCCCTCACAGGCTTTCTTCCTGTGCCTGCATACAAGAAATGAATCCTTTTGCCATTTTATTTCTTCCCTGAACTGATTATGACATACATAAAAGGTGTGTCAAATCAATTTTTAACCGGCTATTGTGTTCTTGTGTCTTTGTGCTGTGGCTATTCTCACAGCCAAAGCCAAAGTGGACCCACACGGTTGGGTTACTTATGTATGATGTTTAAGTTTACATAGATTTTTAAGAAAAGAAAGAGAATTTGTTTAGATTGTAAAACAGGAAATGTAGAAGTAGAAATACGTCACACCAGCAGTCGTGCTGAATTCTCAAGGTATTGGATGATTGACAGGTACCCCAGCCAATCAGAGAGTTGTCAGAGAGCGCTTGGTCAGCGTATGTTTAACCTGCTGTGTGAAAGTTGGGCGGAGCGAAGGAAAACGGCTCGGTGTCCATCCGTTTACAGATGGAAACTGGCAAACTCTCCTTTCAGATAGCTGCAGCTGTCAACCAGAGCAGACATGCAGTCATTCTCTCTTCTCTCTTTGATGAATCCTTTTACTTCTGACACTTAAACCCGTTTCTTTAAGTTGTTTATATCTTGGGTTGTATTTTTCAATCCAAGAGCTGCTTAACCGCTTTTCATAATCCCACAATGATGACATTACAGTATTATCTATCTAATCTTATGATCTAGTATCTATCATAGATTGTTTTTATTTTTCTTAAGTCCCGTTGTGATAATCCACTTTAGTAGAAGCTGGTAATGGTTGTGGCGGGCTTAGAGTATAAAGTATTTATATCTGTTTTACGTTGACAGAGTTGAAATCAGAGAGTGGCGTCTCGTGTTGCCGATGGAGCAGTGGTGCCAGGAAAAAAAGAAAAATGTATGTTTTCTTCTGCAGGAGCAAAGGAATGATGGAAAACCATCTTTTTATTGGATGCTCTACCCACATGGAGTCCCGTAGGTGTAATAACCTCTATCCTCATGGAGGCTGATGCAACACAGCTGATGTTCCAGCCCTCCAGTCTGAAGGCCATCGGACCACATGTCACTATCCATTAACATAAAAGGCGGAAAAAAAACAAAACCCTGCAACCGACGTTTTCAATCCCCGATCAAGAGTCACTGTCGTCTGGTGGAGAAGAAATTTACACACTATACATATGCTTGGATTTTTTTTTTTTTCCATATTAGCTCCAACGGGGACAACGTCTTCTGTTCCGAAAAGAGCGAGAACGTGTTTGGACAATACTTGTTCAACCGCATCCTGTGTTAATATTCCGTCACAGCGGTTCCAATGAAGCGCCTTACACAATGAAAGACCAAACAGAACCAGCTGGGTTTAAACCCGGCTCATGTTCTCCTCCTTCTCGCTGCCGAGTGAAGACAGCTCCTGCCTGCAGCTCCCAGCACTCGGCGGTCTGCTCTCTCTCTCTCTCTCTCTCTCTCTCTCTCTCGCTCTCTCTCTCTCTCTCTCTCTCTCGCTCTCTCTCTCTCTCTCTGCTTGCTTCCAATGAATCAGGCCTCGCAGCTATTTGAGCGCCAGAGCGACCCAAAGAACAGGAGTCCCGTCCAGAGCAGGGGAGAACGCTCCATGTACACACTCCCTGCTCCTCTGCTTTCAATATTTGATTCACTAGAAAATCTTTTATTTTGAGTTTGGCTTAATTGAGTTTTCTCTCTTCTGGGCAGAGCAAAAAATGAGTTTAGTTGTTTGTTTCCCCCCCCCCCCCCCCCCCCCCCCCCCCCCCAGTCCTTTTTGATGTGTTCAGAGGCAACGATTTCAAGGACGCCACGGAGAGATTCAGAGTTAATATTCCCGGTCCTGCTTTCACCCTTCGCACGTTCCTCTCAGACCATCTGGGTTCTAGCCGGGGAACAGCTAACCCTGCTGCCTGTCTGTCCTTATGCCTGACAACATCCCGCAGATACAAAACACTCCGCTGTGAAACAACGTCAGGGACGAATACTAAATGGAGGCAGGAAGGATTTAAGCTAAACGGGAAAAGACAAACAATCAGTTTTTACATGTGTTTACGGCACATTACCTATGATGTCATATCAGAATCAGCATCATTGACCAAGTATGTTTACGGTATACATTAGATCAGGAGTGTCAGACTCAATCACAGGGCAAATTGATTTTGTTGTGTAAAGCACTTTGTGTTACCTTTTATGTATGAAGAGTGCTGCATGAATACACACTGAGTGATGAAGACGAAGTGCCGCTGGTAGATGTTTTGCCATCCAAGGTTAAGTTGTTTTGGCGTGCGGTGTTCTGGAGCGCCTGCCAGAGGGGAGACGACGCTCGTTTCCTGACCCTGGACATATTTAAGTCCTGATTGGTTGGCAGGCGATGGGTAGAAGTGGACCAGCAGAACTGGATCAACAGCTGTTGATGCAGGTTGAACTTACTGAGCTGGCGCAGGAACGTTCAATCTCTCCGCTCTGCCATTTTGCCATTCTATATAAACGCAATGAAGGCTTAATGAGGTTCTGAGTTCTTCCGCCGCTGAGGCCGCAGCAGAGGTAGTAACAGAGGCGAATATAATTCCGTATACATTTCAGGCAGTAAGGCAGGGCGGTGATGCAACATTTTAACAAAGTATTATTCCGACCGTTGTAAGGAGTACTGTCACAGTTTTCTGCAAAGTTATTGGAAAGTTATTCAGGGTCTTCTCTCTAATGAGCAGCAAATGCTGAGAGACGCACACAGGATTCTGCAGGACCCCCCTCCCACCCTCATACACTTTAACCGTGACTCTCCGCTTGACCTTTTCATGTGTTTAAGACCTTATTGTGTGTTTTTTGACTCCTCTACATGCCTTTAAGTGTCTCTCTGGGGACAAATAATCTGTCTTTGAACTTTGTAGCATTTAGCGGCTACATCACAGAGGAAGCAAATCAACAAGTTTAGCTTAAGTTTGAAGACTTCTAACTAACCTTATCTTGCTAGAATATTAAGGATAAGGTAACGATAAAAAGATTGTTGGTGCTCTTTAGATGACCACAAATCAAAGTGAATCACTCATATTTTTTCTTTTTCTCTTCTATAATACCAGATTAACATCTCATATGTTATTCACACACAATATAAGATCGATAAAAAACAAGCTGCCGTGTAATAAGTGTGTTAAATAAGGAAAGAGAACAAAAAAAACATTAGAAAAGCGCGACTAAGAGATCTGAAACGGTTCACGCTGCTTCAGAAACCAGTCAGAAATACATCAAATGAGAGCTAGAGACTTAAATAAAAGAACTGTTTTCAGTTTTACAGACACCGTAGGAACCGGTGTTTAAATCCTGTTATAAAAAAAGTATTTTTAAATCTCTCCCTCTCTCTCTCTCTCTCTCTCTCTCTCTCTCTCTCTCTCGCTCGCTCTCTCGCTCGCTGTCACTGAAGATGGTTTCATCTCAAACTCCCACTCTTAAAGAGGGATTATGTTTTTTCTTTCTGGGAAAAAATGGAGCTGAAGCATAACAAAGTAAAATGTCATTAATGTGAGGTTTACTCTGCACTCTGTACAGTTTGTGCCGGGGTTCGTTTCGTTCTCACACACGGTACGTGAGCAGGTATCTACATCCTTTTAAAGGTCATACCAAACTCATTTTTGTTTTGTACATCAACGGTCAGAATGTCTATGTCTTTGGAACCTTTCTGAGACAAATTCTACCATTTCACGAGTTTTACTTCATCGCCACGACGATTTTTTTCATCTAAAAATGACAGGAAACACCGTTAAGTTGCCAAATCGTTGCAAAACAAGGACATATTTGATTGTTAGTTGGAAGCGATGCAGATTCTGGTTTCAGATGTCAGGCTGAGAGGAGGCTAAAATAAGCAGCTTGTATTGATTCTACAATCCGATACCGAGACCCGCTGAGCGGATTTCAACGTGACTTATTTTCAGCTCTTTCGCACAGATCCCAACGAATTCTTGGAGAGGAGTCCGTTAATTATTACTGTAAGAAGCACCGACAATTTTAGATGTTTCAAATTGATTCACTTTTGAATTCTGGTTCAATATTGTATTCCGTCAGAAGCGATTGGTCCTTGCTTGCTTTCTGAGCAATAATAGAGCTCATGGTTTGTGTAGCTCTCACCCCGTCCACATACTTTTGTACACTGGCCAACAGTTTGTGGTTTTTCAACGCTTCAAATCCTCTGGGCACAGAGTCTGGTTCATATTGGAACTAGAATGGCTCTCAGAAAAGTCCATCTCTGCCAGTACTGAAAACCCCCTGCACATGTCTGCTAGCTTGACTGAGTCAAATCTAATCCCTGACCCAGCATGTCCAACTGCTGGAAGTGGTTCAGGGCTTTTTGCATGCGTCAGGGAAATGTAGAAAAAAATATTATTTTTTTTGCAAAGGGTGGAAGAGCATTTCTTTATCTTCCCTTAAATGTAGTTCGTTCTTTCCGTCAACGATCCGTGAGCGGCCGTGACTCAGGAGGTAGGGCAGTCGTCCATCTTATCGAAAGGTCGTCAGATCGATTCCCAGGGCCCTGCAGTCAAGATGTCGAAGAGTCAAGGAGCCTTTGGTACTTCACTGCCCACTGCTAATTAGTGAGGGCTGGAATGCAGACAACAAATGTTGTTAAGTTGTACTAAGTGTATAAGTGTATAATTGTGTCTGATAGAAGTAAAGCGTCCTTCTTCCTCCCACAAGGCTGGGTGGAAATCCATCCGGGGTTTTCGGCCATCATTTCTCAACAATTGATCCAATTTAGTCCAAATTTAGTGCGTATGAATCGACTCGAGGGGATCCACCTTCTTCATTTCATATTTTACCCATATTTTAATCCAATAGTTCATATTTTACTCAATTTTTATTTATTTTTTTTAAACTAAAAATACTGTGGAAATAACTTTTCACACATTTAATTGGAAGAGTTTTCTCAGGGGGATTGCTTGTACAACGGAGGGGATTGGGGAGTTTTCGGCAATATACCGTTCTTGATGTAGTTGGAATATCTCTTTGTAAATTCATGAAATACCTTTCCTTGTATGTGTCACGCTCAGGTGTGGGTGGGTGGACACGAGAAGTTGCTGCTTTTTTCAGGGACACCCAAAATGGACTTACCAGAGCCAGAAATGTAGAAAAGGGGGTGCTCCCCACTGCTGGAGATGTTGATAGTACATCAACTCCTTTGTCAATCTGGTTAGTCTCAAACAGGCACTGGAATGTTAGATATGCATTTCTTTTTCAGTCAGTTATATTTCATGTTGTGTTTCAGTGGATTAAGGAATTATTCGTCTGTGAAGGTGGTCTGAAGTCAAAACAAAAGGTGATCTTAGGATCCAAAGGGTTAATGGTTTGGCAAACAGTGTGCTGTTGAAAAGACTGGCTTCCTTTTCTCTATCCAGAATGATTCAGCAGTCAAGTATCACGATGGCAGTGAATTCGTAATAAAACTTATCGTCCCAGGCTTAATTTCTAAGATCATTTTTAAACTAGTTGGGTGACTTTTTAGTTAAGCTTTCACCCATCAACAAAGAAAGACGCCAGTCTCCTGGTCTAAAACATACTTAACACCGGCCGCGACGACATTCCTAGTGGAACATTCTTGTATACGTGTTTAGGGACTCTTGCGTTCTTCTTTGGTGGTCAATGAGTTCATCGTAAAAACTGAACTCACTTCGTGAACAATTACTATACTCATAGCTTTTCCATTTGGCTCCAACAGACCCTTCTTGGATCTAATAAATCTGTCTCTCTGTGCGCTCTCAAACTCTTGGCACCTGATTATATTATCATTGGGAGAAAATTCTCTCTTTTTCAGATTGATGACTTTATGGTTTGACTCTTAAAAATGTTTCTGCTGTCTAGACATTCGACCAGCTCTCCACAAAATGTTGGACGCCGACTGTAGGGATTTGTTCCCACAAGCGAGTTGATGAGGTCCAACCATGTCGACACCTTTAGCCATATAGTGTTATATTTGACTCTAACCAGTAGATGGGTCCAAATATTGAGTATTTGTATTTTTATGTTGGGGATTAATTACCTTTTACAGGAAGTAAACACCAAATTAGTAATCTTCAGATGCTGGCCTGGTTGTTCTCTGACCTTCATCCTACCTTCATTGAACCTGCAGCATCTCCTTGATTGGCTTCCTGTATTGGCCTCTAATCTTGAAGTGCATAACCATCCACACGAGCTTTAAAATCTGTTATTCCTACTCTCCTCACTCCCACATATCCCCTCAGATATCACAGGAAGAGAGGCGTTTTACTGCAGCCCTGCCCCCGTTTAAATCATTTAAACGGATGCTTTTCCTGTTTAGTAAAAATTGAAGCTCATTTGCGGAGGTAGAATATTCTAGATTGGAGCATTGGTGGAATCTAAATGTAGAATAAATAATAGAAAAGCTGGAGGATGAGACGAAGCATCTGTGACGGACTCTAGAGCGTACAGATGTCCCTCGCAGGCTAAAAATAACACAGCAGGATCGTACCTGTAATTGCAAATGGATGTCATTGTCCCTGTGGTTCTGGAGAAAAGGTCAGACACGAAGACGAAGGCAGGATGTGATCCTCTGCAACCTTGTTTTTATTTAGTCTTTCATTGGTTCCTGCAGGGATCACATGAAGGTAGAAGCTTCACGATGACGCTAAAAATGGCTGCTAGATGGAACGACTCCACAAACTGAATATAATATCCTAATGGCTCATGGTTTTTAGTGATTTCTTTAAATGATTTTTTTCATGTACAATTAAAAAGAACCTTCTTAGTAGCGTCCTCGGGTAGACTTGAAGCTAGGACCTTTAGGGGTTGGATTGTGCATTTCAAGAATGATACTAAATAAATTAGTTATCCTGTATAGATTAGTCAAAAAAGGACTAAAATGCACAAAATTCAACAAATTGGTTGATATAATCATGAGTGGCTTTCTGCTACAAAGAGGGACCGGTAACGATCTGATTGCGGAAACTTTCTTGATCTGACAGAAGTACTTCTTAAAGTACATGTGGGTACACAGCATCAATGTCTCACATCAGGATAGAGGCTCCGAGTGTCAGTCAGGATCAGGATGGAGGCTCCGAGTGTCAGTCACGATAAGGATGGAGGCTCAGATTGTCTGTTGGATGATGGCATATCGCATCTGTCTTGAACATGAAGGCACAGAGTTTCTATTAGCAGGGCCTTCTTCGCAGGAAGCTGTAACAAGGCGTTCTCGCCTCAGTCGCAAGAATCCCGAAGATGCGAGACTCGGCTACAAGTATCCTGAACGTTGTGGAGCTTCTGCTACAAGACATATGAAGGCCCAAAGATACCAACCCAAGCAGCCTGAAGGCACAGAACCTCTGTCGCAGGTATGGAGAAGGCACAGAGCTTCAACTGCGAGAGGCCTTCGGATGGAGAGCCTCTGTCGTAAGACACCTAAAGACCCTCTGCCTCCATCCCAAGCAGCCTCAAGGCACAGAACCTCTGTTGCTGGTAGGTGAAGAAGATCTGACCCAAGCAGTTAGGAGGAGCTGAACATCAGTCCACTGATCTAATTTTCAGAGCCACACATAATGGAAGGATTTCCAGAGATGTCTGCCGGATCAGCTCATTTTCTGGTGGCTCGTTACTTTCATCAGTTGACATGTTGCTTCCAGTCAGCAGAAGAAACCCTCATGTTTTATACGTGAGATGACATCAGCAGGATTTTATCAGGATGTTGCAGTTCTGATGACACTCATTGTAGCCCCGCCCTGTCAGATCAGAGCTACAAGGAATGGATGCCTTGCTCAGGGGCACTTCAGCTGCTTCAAAGACAAACACTGCGTCATCCTGTTACACCCATAATGTAGTTTTACTTCTGTGCTTTTATTTGATCGTGTAATGGCTCCACTTTGCCCTCAGGGTTCGTCAACATTGAAACCATTCAGTGAAAGTTATCGACTAGATCTGAAAGGAGTGGAGGTGGAGAGAGAAGACTGCCGCGAGCTGCTGGGGTCAAAAGTTCTTCTTCTGTGGAGGCTTGTGGCTATTTTCCTGCAGGACATTTTCAAACGGTACATGCACATGGTGAATTTGAGTGGGCCATCAAATACTATCAGTAGTATTGGTTTTATGGCGCTCACCAACGTGTTTCATGTCGGAACAACAAGGTTCCTGCATAATATCTTCAGAGCTATAATGAATAACATCGAACCAGTTTCGTCGTAAACAGGCTAGTGTGGCTCTTCGATAGTTTTACGAGAAAAAATGGAGACCGTTTTGGTACAAACTCCATGTTTACTGCTGACACAAAACAAAAAATACAGAACATCACATATTCCATGCTTGCTCTGAAGATAAGAAATGTACTTCTATGCGGACTTTAAGTTTGTTGTTGGGAAACGGCAGTAGAAAAGCCACAGGGTTATCTGCTGGCCTTATCCTCTGAGCTCTGACCCTCGCCGCGCCACGCAGCCGCTCCGGTGATGTCCAGCACATGTTAGTGTTTACGCAGCAGCGCGCATCAAAGGCGGATCTGGGAGATCTCCGAGGTCTGGAGCGCGGAGATAAGACGGCGGGAGAGCTCGCAACGGTCACGCTTCGCTGCTGCTGGAAGGCTGTCTTTGGTTTGTTTTCTTGGCCCTTTTTCTCTCCGCTGTTTGTCGGCCTGCTCAGTTATGAGAAACATAAAACATGTTTCTGTTTTCTTTTTGGCATGACGCATGACGCCGCAGAATTGGACTTGACGGTTTAATAAGTCCGTCCCCGAGCGAGGAGAGGAGGAGGAGGAGGAGGAGGAGGAGGATGGATAGATGGAGGCAAACGGCGCTTCCGTGTTCAGCTCAGTAACTTGAATTTCCATGGGTTTAGTCATCGATTTGTCACTCAGACGAAATCAAAATGCCTTTGAAGTGCGGCATGAAATGCACAAACGCATTAAACACGCGCGACCCGCCGTCCCCCCTTGAGACCCAGATACACGCGTTCCTCGAACATCCCAGCAGCACAGTCCTCATTACGGCGGATCAGAGGTTAATATAAAGAAGAGTTTAAATATTTATGTCTGTAAATTAAAAGTTTCAAATTATTAAAGGTTCAAAGTTAATTTGTTACAAAAATCTCCAGGAATACTCAGTTTTTCGTTTCGGGCTTATTTAGTGTCGGTGAGTAATTATTCATGACATCATTTCATCCCGGCTTTATTATCTTCTCGGTGTTCATCACTAAATCCACTTTCATTGATCCAACATGGAGATTTTTGGGCTTTTAGCTGCACAAACATGAGGAGAAAACATTAGCAGTGTTCGCTATCAACTTCATCGGCTTCTAATCGCTTCCAGAATTTTCGATCAATATTGTATGAGTCATTAAATGGATTTTCTCTCAGGTATATATATATATCTGTGCTCGCGCTGGAAGGTACGAGGATGTAGAGCTCGACAGGAAACGTCTCGATGTACATCTAAAAGAGGAAATAATCTGGCTTTTAACTTTAATCTTCTACTGGATTCTGATTTGCTAGAGGGTGTCAGTTATTTCAGTGGACGGGCATTAGTAAGATAATAATAATAATACATTTAATTTATAATGCACTTTACATTTGGATCATATCTAAAAGTGAACGTAAATCAGATAAGAGCATAAAGAAAAAAGAAAAATAATAACTATCTAAAAACCTGACCAAATAGCAGCAATATTAATTAAAGTTATAGGTTCTGCTAAAAAGGAAAGTTTTAAGTCCTTTTTTAAATGTGTCAGTCGTCTGTGGAGCCCTCAGATGGTCAGGAGGGCATTCCACAGACGAGGGGCAGCAGAACAGAAGGCCCGATCACCCATCGTGCTGAGCTTAGTCCGGGGAAGGAGGTGGTTTCAGTGGGTAGAACGGAGGGATCGTGTTGAGGTCAGTGGGCTGAGTAGTTCTTTTAGGTAAGGGGGTGCATTGCCATGGATGTGAGTGAGGAGAGAGATCTTATAATCAAAGATGGGCACAAGAACATCTCAACATTAGAGATATGTTGTACTGATTGTTGGATTGTATATGAAGGCTTCTTCTAAATTACATTGATTAAATGCTATATTTCAATACTGAAACCTTTCAGTTCGTCCTCCTTACCGCTGGATGACGCATATTGCGTCAACCTACTGCTTCGGGCTGTTGTTGTTGTTGACGTTATACAAGATTCATCACTTGTTAGCAACAATGTTGACAATGAAATAACAAAATATATTGAAAATGACATAAATAATCAAATTCCCATATAGCTAAGACACGAGGATCAATATTAAACCCCATTAGGTCCAGTGTTTAAGTTTGTACTATTATATTCTTTCCAAATACAAAGTTAATTTTTATGCTGGTGATACCAACTATTGGTATTAAACTTATTTATCTTTGGTATTTTTTTTAAATTATAAAATAGTTACCTGTAGTTTGCATTTAAAAATAAAAGACCACGTCTTCAACGTTGGATCCTGTGCAGGGTCGTGGCGGTACGGACTCTAATCTAGTTGGCATTAGGGCAAAGGCGGCGGCCATCACATAGAAACACACTTCCATTCATGCTCACTTTCATACCTGCGGGAATATTGCTAACTCCCGTGTTTGGACTGAAGCCACCCAGAGGGAACCTCTTCAAACACGGATTAGTCCCGGATCCCCTTGTTGTTTACGCAGTATTGTGATCTTTGGATCCTGCTAGCATAGCATGAGCTTTCCAGCTAATACCTGAACCAAAAGGCTTCTGAGCTGTGTGGACACATTACCTGTTGCCAAATCATATCTAAATTTAATCTCCTTTACTGGCGTAGTGGCCTAGCATATAGACGTATGGGATGTTAGAGAATGTTCCGTCATGATTTCTTAGTTCTTTGTAAATTTTTTCGTAACAAATGCGTCAGCATCATCATCATCCTTCGACGGCAGCTGAGATCTCGCTTTTACATCGGATCTTTTCGTCAATTATTGCTCCTAATACTAAGAATGTGGGCCCTGCGTCCATTGTTGTGTGTCAGGATATGTATAAGGCCTGTTTTCCCTGGCAGAAGTCTCCATTATTGTTCCAGGTGATGCTCACAATGATCATAAATCCAAGTGGAATATCCTAAAGTGTTATTTTTCTTGCTTTGCAAATAAACTTATTATTAGTGGCCCAAAACCTACCTAATAAAAGCATGCAAGTCAAATAATCACCATGTTATAGTGATTTCATGTTTGACATTATATGCTCTGGATTTTATCTTGATTATTTTCCTAACTTCTTTGTATAAAATTGGCCACAAAGTCTGTGTTTTCAATACGACATTGTATATTTCTTGTTCCCTTTTACATCTGCTGGAGTGCCGTTTAAATACTAATATTAAAACTGTCATACCTGTCATGGTGCTGGAAAACTAGTAGAGAATATAATTAGTCAATTATTTGTTAAATATCACACACACTGTTCAATAAATCTATCGGTCAGTAAGAGAAATCACTGTTATGGCTCTCCAGTTACATTCCATCGCAGTGAAATCAGTACAGCTGGAAACACATCTGGGAAAGTGGAGATCTATCCTGAGAAAGAAAGAAGGGAAATAAACTATTTTCAGCCTCCAGACATAATAGAAAACACTAGAAATATGCAGTTATTTTAAATTACCCTTAGAAAATAAGTTTAATGGAGTCTCAGCTATGTTCACAGACAGCTATGAAAAGCATCGGAAGAAAATTGGTAGTTTGAGCCACAGGAAAGAGCAAACCTTAAAAAACACCCAGTGATGAGGAATATTGATTGTCTCTTGTTGGAGCAATATTGTAAATCTGATATTTAGAGAATGGCTGTTTGGCTGTAGAACAATGTTGGAAGTTCAGTTTTTAGTCCCTTGAGCAACATGAGCTTTTTTCTTTCCCTCCAGAACTTGGAAAATATCTGGCAACATATAGTTTCCCTGTATAATAGACGGTTTGGCATCCAAACCCATGAAGATGTCCATGCAACAATGGAGTGATAAGAAATATTAATTCACTCTCGTGTAGGTTTGTAAATGGAGGATTTCTGCTGACTGAAATGATTCACGGCGTTGGACGAGTGCTGAGGGAAATTTAACATAATCCGCTATATAGTAATTTAACAAAACAAAAAATATGTAACTAATATGGATCCTATTGGGATATATATATAGGTATATATATATATATATATATATATATATATATAGGTATATACCTATATACCTGCACCTCTTATACCACCTCCTGCTCCAATGTTAGCTGCGATAGGCAGTCAAGGAAAAATGAACCGAGGGCGTCTTAAACTTCTATAATTCACTATATACCTGTTTTCAATCATTCATTCATTAATCATCTCCAACAGCTTTAACCACCTATTTTATTTCTGTGAAATTGCAGTCGGATGGAAATGGAGCATATTTCCCTGCGGGGGAACGTCGCTCTAATCCCCTCCTAACTTCTTAAC
Source organism: Lophius americanus (assembly GCA_037951165.1). Lineage (NCBI taxonomy): Eukaryota > Metazoa > Chordata > Actinopteri > Lophiiformes > Lophiidae > Lophius > Lophius americanus. Next base: position 77,706 of record JBBDHG010000160.1, on the reverse strand, counting down.
TGCTGCCGTAGGATTTAATGACAAGATGTGAAAAGATACTGAATCACTAAGTCTTTTATCTTGTCCTCAAACATCACTACAAAATGTTGTTGTCGTTTTTTTCCCCCCCCTCCACATCTAAAGCCAACAAACAACCTCCTCCGTATTTAAAGTCTGATCTCACTTTCTCCATTCATAAACTAGAGACTTGCGGCTCATGCCACCATTTCTGCAGATTCACACCAGACGTGTGAATTAACAGAAAACAAAGTCATTTTCGTGGCGAAGGTTTGTTAATCCCCTCTGAAGGAAACAAGATCTCGGCTTTTATGCTTGACTCGTTGTAGCTTCGGGAGTTTGTTTTATAGACGTGTTGTTGCAGACTTAATGGAACGCCTTGTTCAGACATTATTTAAAGCAGAGTAACGACTTCTAAACACTGCGGCACTGGACGAACTTCATCCTTTCAAGTTGAGGCTTTTAACGTGACGCAAATGCGACTCGATGATTACCCCCGGAGATGTTTTCCGTTATTCTTATAATGGTTTGAAGAGAAATTATGTCATGCTAAGTGACATTTGAGCTAATGGAAACTTTCTTATCAGGAATGTTGTGTCACAGTAATAATCACAGAAGGCGATCCCTCATCACACAGAAGGACGGGCGACTCGTTTTACAAGAAACGCTTCTTCTACTGCAACCATTACCGTTACTATCGTAGCACGACTTCAGTAAGCGACGTCGTCTGGAAGCCACACAGCCGCTCTTTTGTTGTATTTTTAAAAAAAAATACTGCTGTGGGAGTAGAATTAGAGGTTTTAACTTCCTTCGTCTTTAAGAGGCAAAAAGATTCCATTCTTAACCTGCTACAATGAAAAAAATTAACAAGACGGCGACAGACGCAGCCAGACGCCTTGAATATTTTTTATAATAATGCCTGTGGATTGACGGGAAACATTATGTGTTCATTCGCTTAAATCAAATTATTTGTATTGTGTAATTCAAGGGTGCGTCAACCCTCGGCAGCTTTGGTCAGATTAAAATGAATCCTGATATTTAGAGGATATTTTGCCATATTAAAGCAGGCGAGGATCTACTAAAGAGGAAATAACTTGCTGCAACCAGAAATCATTTCCCCACATTTTTCTTTCTTGGTGTGGACATGTAGGGGTCAATGTCTCTAAAAGAAAATGTAATTTTAATGATTAACTGTCAACTGGTTGACCTGCGGCTTCCTAATGAAGACTTGAAATGTGTTATTACAACTACTTGCACTGGCTGAGAGGAGTAATTAGAGCAGAGGGAGAAACAGAACCATGAAGAACATGGCGATGAGGCAACAGCACCTCCTGATCCCAACATCGCTGTTGTGCGCTGAGGCAGGTAATCCAGGATCCCGTCATGATGGACTCTGGCCAGCAGCTGCCCCTCTTCTCCTTCTTCGCCGTCCACATTTGCCGACACAAACAAAGAAAACATATAGCGCGACCATCTGTGAGCGGGAGAAACAGCATGTTTGGACCTCATGTGGCGTCGGTGTACGAAACCCAGCATCTCTCTCTGTCTGAGGATAAACTACAGTCAGACAGAAATACTTATTTCTCCGTGACACAGTGACGCTGTGGGGCCGGAATAAATGAGCTTAATTGCTCTTGTTGAGGTTGACAGCGAGAGGAAGAACTTCTATCAAACCCTCCAGAAAACACAGAGAGCCACTAAAAGATAAAACTCTCCAACCCCTCCTCTCGTCCCTCTATCTCTGTATCCACTCCTGCAGACACGATATCCCAGAAGGCACAGGGTTTATCTGACTCAGTCTTAAAAACATCTCGACACATATTCTCCTTTTCTGGTCACCGACTCCTGTCTGCTCTGATCTACTATGCTCCGGCCTGTCGGGGGAATAGCGAGGGTTCTCCTTCTTTCAGCGGAGATGAATAAGTTCTGCTGCTAGCGCTCTAAAGGTCCCGTTGCTAAGCGCTGATTTGACCTGTTTTTAAGTGAATGGTGGATGTTATTTGACTGGAGCTGAGATGATGGAGTGAAATATCTCCGCAGCAGCGATCTGACTGCCTGTCTAGAAGCAGCCGGTCTTGAATCTGTCCATCTTGGCACGTCGGGTCTACATATGGAGCTCAGAGGCTTGGATGGATGCAGCTGTGAATACAGAGATGCGTGGTGATTCTCCTGGATCCGACCAACGCACAGACAGAAGAGCAATGACTGAAGATGATGAACTGATGAAGGCTCTTAGATGAGAAGTTCATGGAAGAGATGTCTGTATCCTCCTCCAGATAATGGAGTTCAGGGACAGGGATGTTTGTCAATAGATATATCCATGAGAAATACAAAGCATCAGTTTACTTTGGTCGTGGTTCATAAGATTTAAATAGTGGGGGGGGAAAAATTCAGATCGGAGGAAGATCGAAGTAAGAAATTGCATTCAGTCCCAATATTTTGTCTTTCAAGATTCATGTCGGGGATAAGATGATCAGTGTTACGTTTAGGCAAAAAAATTATTTGCTACGTTACCGCAACAAAAGAATTCTTGGATAGGTTTAGGCATCCAAACTTCTTAATTAGGTTTAGTCAACAAAAGTTATTGGATCCTGACGTATAACATTTAGAGAGTCTAACTGCTGATATAAATTCATGTCAGGAATTTCTAGAAAAAATTAAACAGTTTGGAGCTTTCAGAGCAAAACAGCATCGCAACAATCTGACGCGCAAATGACGCGCAGATATGCCCTAGACACCAAGAACCAGAACCATGTCCATGAGAAATGCTCAACACCAAGCTTTTGAAATATAAGAATGAACATATATTTTACATTTTAGAACAGAAAAGGCTCCTTTGCAACCCAAGATTAGGCAACAACATTTTTTTTTATTAGGTTTAGGCAACAAATATTCTAAGTTAGGTTTAGGCAACTAAAGTTCTCGATTAGGCCTGAACAGAAAAAAAATACTTTGTATGGTTTAGTTAAAAATAAATTCTTAGTTAGGTTGAGGCAACAAAAATACTTAGATGTATCTTCAAACTTGATCTAGACATTTTAAAGCCTCAGGTGAGTTAATACAATAAAAAAATTGTATTTTTGCCCCAAATAATCTATTTAAAGGGTAAAATCATTTTTTTAAATTGGCAATACCTCTTTGGCTTATCTTCACGAAGCTGTAATACCGATGTGACGTTATAATGGAGAATGAAATGCCTTTATAATGTGACATTTGAATATGTGAAGTGTCCACGTTAAGAAAGGAGTATTCCAGTTAGCTGGTATGAATTAGTAGAACAAATGCTGATGCTGATGACGGATCATCTTGAAGCTGGTCTTCCCACTCAGCACTCTATTGCTGAATTATCCACCCACAGTCACTCAGAAAATCCACTTCATTTCTTCAGCACTGAGTTAGTGATGTTGCTTTAAGTGCTCATCCTGGCTACTCGTCAAAGGAGAGTCAGCGATGAGTATGTTACTCTGTGTTACACACTAAACCCTCTCTTGACTGAGATTTCACGGTCCACTCATGTCTGCATTTTCAGTTTGTGGAAATATTCGCTACAATAGTGTAAATGTAAAGAAATAAATGCAGCATGTGGGTCAAAATAAGATTCTCTCTTATATAGCGACATTTTAAACGCTGTTACGAACACAAATAAAACCATCCCAAACGTACAGAGAATAAAAACAGAAGATTCAGAACATAAAAATTAATTTAAAGAAAGGAAGAATTAAAACACAAAAATAGAAATCAAAGAATAAAACATGACATCATCAAGAATTAAACAAATGGTATACTGTTCAGGTAAAATAAAGAAAGGTCTTTCGGTAAAAGTAATTTGCTAATATTAATGCGATGAAAATACAAAATAATTCCAGGGCACTTTCCTTTGGCAGCAACTTAAATGCATTCATCCTCACGGTGTAGAGATTTCAACCAATTAAACACAAACCCCAATGCTTTTCTGCGTCATGCCCTCATCAGTCAAACATTTGACCACGCCTTGATTATAAAGGCATTTTAGCTGTTGTTGTAAAGGAAAATTCCTTGTATTTTCTTCATGAGTTTCATCTTCATATATATGGAATGATGGTGACGCAAGAGGTGGAGTCAGTGGTTCGTTCCCCTTCAGTATACATGTCAAAGTATTTTTGAGCAAGATACTGAACCCCAAGTTGCTCCCAATGGCTGTTCCATTGGTGTGTGAATGATGGCGTGAATGGTTACTGCTCCTGTTGAGCAGGTGGCGGTTTGCTAGAGCGCCACTGGCATCACTTTAAGTTTTTTGAGTTTTTGTGTGAATGGGTGGATGTTGGTTCGTCTGGTAAAGTGCTTTGAGTAGTCGAGCAGGCTAGAAAATTGCTATACCACGGACCATTTGCCGTACTGTTTAACCTGATCCAAATAGCATCTCCAGCAAGGGAATTATTTTTGAGTTCAGGAAATGTTCCTGTTTTTTTAATGGCACAAATCAGATTTTTGCTTTTCTCTTTTCCCAACGACCCATTTTTTCATTGTCGTTTATGGCTCTAGATAGATTGCGTTGATCTTTACATCCTTTGTCATGCTCACTTTTACAGCATCTTGGACAGCGTACAAATGAAACGAAAGGTGCTCTTTAAATGAAGTTGGATTGATTGTCCGGCTTGACGCCACTTTCCTCTTTTGTTCCTACCCTTAGCCATTTTGGGAAGAAGAGACAGTAATGAATATTTTAGGTATGATATCAATACTTTTGGATTGCTTGCCTTCATCCAGCAGGTAACATGGTGGTTTTGACCATTGAAGAGGAAAATTGTTGGGAACGTGAAGGAAAGAAATAAGAAGCGATGACGTGCGTTCAGAGCTCTCGCTCCTTTACCGCGCAAATGTCACCCGGAATTATACGCCTCACTCCATCAGCTAACGGGCGGCTGCAAATATTCTGCCTTCTCTTCTGTTTCTTTACCATCAACCTTGGATTTTATTGTTTATTGTTTATTTATTTATTATTTAAACGTCACCGTGCTAGAGTTCACAACATTATAAAAAGAAAGACAGACACTTACGATAAACTCCTCCTCCACTTACGCGTCGACATCCAACTGACGTCCTGACGTGTAACATTTGGAGAGTCTCACTGCTGATTGAAATTCACGTCACACGGATTACTTCAAAAATTTAAACTTGACTCAATGAGGCAAATGACGCAAAGGAAATTGATATAAATTCATGTGAAGTTTTCTGTGTTGTAAAAAAAATGTTTAGAGCTTTCAAGGCAAAACAGCGTTGCAACATTCTGACGCGCAAATTACGCGCGGATTCTTGATTTTGCCTTCACCTGCTGGCGGCTTCGAATTGACTTCATATATAATAGCGTCTAAATGAACAGAGATCAGAAGAAGCAGATTTCAGTCCGGCATCTAGTGTACGTCTCTCTAAATTTCCTACACAGAGCTTGGGAGACACATTTTTTGCAATGGCCTGGCACATCTTTGAATAAAAAAACATTTTGGCCATTGTTGGCTTCTCTTTTTTTGTTTTTGATCCCTGCACTCTTTACACTCAGTGGTGTGATTACTTTGTAACTGAATAACCTAGTTGGGGGTGTTAGCTTTGGTAGCTAGGATTGTTTTTCTGCAGTGTTTTTTGGTTTCTTTTTCACTGAAAAGAATCCGCCAAACCTTTATTTTTGCTCAGTTTGTACTGGAGTCATCCGTGCCTGATTGAGTGATGCCTTCAGGGACAGTTAATGAGATCAACATTGGGGAAAGTATTAAACCAATTAATCTACCTGAGTATAAAAAGATTAATTGCTCAGCCCTATACAAAACATTTCTGCATTAAAATGTGTAAAATTGTCTCCACCACTTAGATCATGTTTTTTATGTTTTATTATTTGTCGCGTTTATACTAAAGCAGCATAATTGTAGGCTTTAGCATTCAGCAGGAAAGACCGATAAAATTCTATATTTTAGAGATACTGGGGAAGATTTTTTTTCATTATCGTGTTTTTCTTATTTCATTATTCTCAAGATGAGAATGAAAAGCAAGAACATTGGAATGAATCAGTATATTACGACGACACACATTATTAGAAATATGTTGAGAATAATCCTCTGTGTGATGTCATATTGTGTTTGAAGTAAACTTACAAATCTTTCTTATCTCTCCTCTCTTCTATGTTTGAATCTCCTCCTGCGGCTCCAACTGATCCTATCAGGTAAGAAAACAAATACTTTAATTTGTTCACAAACACTCGGTAAATGCGGTAAATGTGGAGAATGGGCACGTTGTGCGTTTTTTATCGGGTGGAGCAGTTGCAGATTAAATCTGAAGCTCTTTTGAAGTTCTGCTGAATTCCAGTGGAAACTGAGGGTGTGGAGATGGAGATGCATGGAGAGATTGTCTCGGTAGCTTCTATTTGGTTTGTGTCGGTGCTTCTCGCTGAACAAGAAGAAGAAATGTCATCCGAGTGGAATATTCAATGCTAATTCATTAAAAGCGGAGGGAATTGAGTTTGTGTTTGAAGCTGCCGTCAGAGGCTTTCATGATGTTCTGATGCTCGGATCTTCTTACCACAGGGTTGGGGACATTCAGTGAGCTGCAACTCGCTGAATTGCTTTTGTTTCTGGTTTATCTGCAAACTTGTTTTACCGCTCGTTGTTTATTTCTAAGATAAACCTCACCTGAATTACACCAATAAACTTAAAATAGCTCCACCACCGTTTGTTGTGTTTAAATAACTTTGATGTCTCTGGACAGGTAAGACCCAAAATAATTCCTTTAATGTCAGTCAAATTGTACCTGTGTTTTTTTTTGTTTTTTTTAGATAAAAAAAAAGCTATAACTTTAATATGTTTAAAATTCTAATGAGAAAATAAAGAAGTGTCAGTTATCCTGGAAAGATTATGTTGAAACAAGTTGCAAAAGGAGAAAACAAAGAGTTTTTTTTAGCTTTCTTGTGTCTTTTGAGGCAAGGAATCAGATTCTTCCCCAGTTTTTACATCTGCAGTCTATGTTAAGTCACATCAATATCATTTTCTCTGGCCCCAATAATATAATATAATATCTTTTTTTGCCCTCAAACCGGAGATTTAACAGGAACCGAATTTAACAGGATTAAACTAAATTTGGAGTTCAGTCCAAGATCAAATGAGCTTTTAAACAGACTTGATTCCTTGTTTTTTGTATTGTTTTTATTGTTGGTACAGCTGATGCCTTGATAAAATGTTTTGTAATGTTTGACATGGAGCGGCTGAGATGCAATAAGAATTACTGACATGTCTTTCAAAAAAAAAGTACAGAGTGAGTGTATAACTCTTTCATTACAAATTTAGAATAATTTTCATAAGTGAATTTAAGACATTTTTTATAATACAATACCACAAAGGTCATCTTACTCTACACAGTTTTTTGTCAGATATGTCCATCAGGACTGTCCATTTGGCACACCTTGACCTCAGTGGGGGATTTTGGCTGAGAAAATACCACCTTTGTCCTCTAGGGGCAGCTATATGAACATATTACAACCTTTGGCTGTGACATAAACCCTTATTTGTATTAAAATATGGCATCGTGCACTGTAAAAGAATATGCAATACTAAAGCCCAATTATGGGCCTCTTGGTTAAAACAGGTTATAACTCTATTAAAAACATAACACCTAATATTGACGAGGGATTTTTGAGAGGCAGCTGGGCGACCATATGGGAGCAACAAGAGCTCTGATTGGTCAGCTGCAGCCGCTCATACAAGGGAGGAGAAATTGTTATGAGGTGAAACAAAATGCTTTTATCACCACTTCAATCAGGAGAGGCGGAGAATGAGGTTAAATGCGAGCGATGATGCTGAGCTTTTGACCTTCTCATTTACAGTTTTCCTCCATTTCCGATCAGCCGGTCTGTTTAACACCTCCACTCCGACTCCCCTCGGAGGCTGCAGACGGTTCACAAATTATTCCTGCGCTCTGGGTGTTCCTGCTGCTCCCTGCACTGTGAGATTTACTCGTTTGCACTTCCTGCTGTATCTTTAAGGGCCTTCTCTTTCCCACAGTGCTGCAGCTCTCAGCACCATTATCGACCCGAACGCAAACCAGAGCCGCCGAGCTAAGACTCTGAGGCTTCAGTGGAGCGTCTATTATCTGTTATTAAAGGTGCAGTCCGCGGCGCCTTTGGTAGCCCAGGTTTTTATAAAACGTACCAGAGGGGAGGCATGAAGCTGAACATCACAGCTGGAGAAAAGAATACATTTCACACTGAGGCTGGGACTTATTATTATTATTATTATTATTATTATTATTATTATTATTAAGTAAATAGTTGGATAGATATATTTGAAGTATGGAATTGAATAAAATCTCTATCCTATTAATAATAATTGTTGTGACGCAGGGTATGTCGTTTTTTTATTGATATGTTATATAAATATGGAAGACGATAATATAAAGAAATATTTTTCTTACGATGAAAAAGGAAATATCAATATTATATAAATTATAAAAAATATTAGTTATTGCTAGATGCTGTAGGAATAAATGCATGTGAATCCTAAAAATAATGAAAAAATGAGATTAACATAAAAATGCGGACAATTGTGATTAAAAGTCTATAAAAACGTTTTTTAAAATCTGTAATTAAGATATTATATGTGATCTGAATATAGGGTAAGTTAAGAAATAGAACATTTAAATACAATACAAATATGATTTAATCAAAAGAAAATATAATAAATAATATGAAAATAATCAAATTGAAAACTAAACTATTAAAATAAATTATTTTAGATTAAAGTATAATCAAAATTTGTATTAAATTAATATGTTTAATCTGACAAACACAAAATATATTTAAAAAAAAATCAAACCAAGTAGCTTGTAAATTAGTAAAATATAATATAAGAAACAATGCCGAATATAATATATATAAAAAAATCAGGATCACATTTAAAAAAAAAAAGAATAATAGAATTTTATAATTAATATTTTGTATTTTGGCCCTCTAAAGTATTTTTTCCCCTATGGTTCTACGCCTCATGTTATAAAATCAAATGTGTTGCGCGGCACAACAATCACTCCACAGGCTTTTTAAATCAATCAATTAATAACGGCTTCTGCTCCCTAGAAAAGCAGAAACATGAAGGTTGTTTTTTCCTCCTTCCAGCATCAGCTGGTGCATCAGCCTCTGATAGCAGCTATAGACAAAGTTAACTCGGTTAAAAGGCGGGCCTGTTTGGACAGAACCGATCAATAACCTGCACTCAGCCGCTGACAAAGGGTGAAAGGTTGTTGCGGCTTTAATGTTTCTACGTTTCAACTGTTTTGCTGTTTAGAAGTGTCTCAGAACGTGCAAAACATTCAGTCAGACACACAAGAAAGGATTAAATCAGGACACCGTGTTCTTGATTGTCTATTGCGGTACATATTGAGTCGTTAGCATAATTTGAGTCCAGTTTGGACTCAATTGGTTTGTTGTTGGATGGTCGCTTTGATGGTTCAACATTTGGTTTGTTGGTCGGCTGGCTGGTCGGATGGTCGGTTTGTTGGATCATTAGTTCGTTGACCAGTTGGTTTGTCGGTCAGACAGTTTGGGACTTTGTAATCTTGATTTATTGGCTCGTTTAACGGTGGGTTTTTTGTCTTCGCTGGTATGTTGGCTGGTTTCTTGGATGCTTGGTCGGTTCACTGATTCACTGAGGCTGCTTGATCTGTAGGTTGGCCGGTTGTCTTCACTGTTTCGGTTGGCAGGTTTGTTGATTGCTTGGTTGGTTGGCTCACTGGTAGTTGCGGGATTTGATGGTTGGTTGGCGGGTCGTAGGTTTCCGTTGGGTTTTATTTCTACTATCTTTTTAAAGCAGAGTTTCTGTTCGCTGTAAAGGAGGAATCAGAGTGTGTTGATGTCACGCGTTGGGTGAGGTGTAGGCGGGAGAACAGTGGTGTCACAATCAAATTATTATAATTATCAAATTATAACATAGTTGGTATTTAAACGTCAGTCAAACCCAGTGTGTTTCAGAAAAATGAAATATTCTCATCCTCAACAGCAGGTCGTCTGGTACTGGTCTGAACACTTTTTTCACTTCCTGTCCTCTCTCGCCTTCCTCTCCGTCTCGCTGCTGCTGGTTTACAGTCGGTGAAACGTTTCTGCGTGTGAAACTCCTGTTCCTGTTTCTGTGCCTGTCAGAGGAAGATGATGCAGCAGGAAGATTCTCTTGCTTATGAGACATAATGTAGAACATGTTTGAGGAATTTTTAGCTCCTGATGACTCCTCTCTCTCTCTCTCTCTCTCTCTCTCTCTCTCTCTCTCCCTCGCTCTCTCTGTCTCTCTCCCGCGAGCGATGACTTTCATGTCAGACTAAATCTTGATGCTGGCGTTCCATTTTCTCGTCATCACCATTCTGTCGGGACGCCGCCAGCTGGCTGATGCGTCTATTTAAAGCGGCCATCCTCCCGAATGAAAGATTGAGGCTGTTTTTGCGAGTGCTTCCTGTTTGTCTGCTCAAACAACATCACTATCAAAAGCCTTTCTGTTAAGGTTAATGTTCTGATTTGGACCCAGAGGGCGGACTCAACCCGGTAGAAAATGAAAAAGGGTTTTTATTGTCCGGGTAAGGAATCTTCAGCGAGGTCAGGGAGGCTGTGACAAAAACCAAAATGTAATAATAAGGAATTATTTCATTGCTCTCTTGTAACTCAAATATAATCTTTCATGGACCATTTCTGGATTTATACCCACATAGACCTTAGTGTGAGGAAGAAGTGGATTGATATTGGGAAATGTTTGCATATTTATGTCATCAGGGGGAGTTATTTTCTTCAACTATTGCCAGTTTAGTCCAAATTTGGTGCTTATGAATCGACCCGAGAAGATCTATCTTATACATTTCGTATTTTCATTCTAATAGTTCGATAGTTACATATTTTTCTCACTAGGGGGCGCTTTTAATGAAAAACATTGATTTTGTTTTTAGATAATTTCTCATCCGTTGGTCCTATTTAGTCCAAATTCGGTGCAAATGAATTGATTTGAGGAAAGCTATCTTGTAAGTATCATATTTTTGTGTAGTAGTTCAAATTTTACTCTAATGTATCATATTTTACACTTCTGCAGAAAGACCCAAAACGGCCGGAGCAGATTTCTCTGAATGACTCTGCTGAGACTATTCCACTTGTTTACTGGAGTTTAGTATTTGTTCATGCACTTTTAAAATATGACACAATTGCGTATTTTACTGTAACTTGTATCTATATTCATTGTATTTGTACACCGTGTAGTTCAATGTGTTATTTATGACGTGTACTGCTGCCTTCTTGGCCAGGTCAGGATTGTAAAAGAGATTTATTTCACCTGGTTAAACAAAGGTTTTATAAAAAATTTAAAATAAGTTCATATTTTACTCACTAGGGGGAGCGTTTTCATTTCGGAAATAACACCAGATATAATTTGCGGAGTTCAACGGCGGGGATTTCCTTGCACAACGCAGGGGGGCGGAGTCTTTTCGGGGATATACCCTTGCTGTCAGGGGCGACAGTGTATGCCTAGTTATCATTACTAATCAGAAGTCTAATAATGTGATCGATGTGATTTTATCTCTTTTATCTTACACTTACACTGGTATGAAAACAGTTTGGGTTTAGTGACAGTGATTATAAAAAATCTAAAAATAGAACCAAAATTAATGATATAGGTTGGTGCAGAGTTGCGAGAGAGCCGGGGGTTGATACACAGCAGGTGATGATGATGATGTTGATGAATATAGTAGATTACAGATTGTGTGGGGAAGTGAAATAAAATCTATTTAAAAGAGATTTAGCTCATAAGTTTATTTTTTAATCATAAGAAATCCAGTCCAGAGCGTTTTTCTGATCTAACCTTGATCTGATGATGTCGACCTTTGAGATAATGTGAATGGAATGGATTCATCTTATGAAGAAGAATATCCACACGTGTCATTTTCAGATTTTTCTAAATCCATACCTTCAGTCACTTTGGACTCTAATTGTTCTCCGGCTGCTTTAGGACCTGAGGCGTTTTCACCACATACAGTAAAAGAACAGTGATGGATTATAAAATCTATATTATCTGTAGCCACTGGCCCTGATCCAGAGTCTGCAAAAAACAGGGTTTCCCAGAGCCGAAGCTGCCATTAGTTTAAGACGGAAATTCTCTCAGAAGCATTTAGATTCCTTCAACACGATCGTGTGACTCATCTCCAATTTCTGTCATGAAGACGAGTTCAAATTTAATCATAGCAATTTCATATCCACGAAAGTAAAAAAAAAATTCTAATACCATCATTACACCTGCTGAACCCACATTCTCCCAGATGTTGAGTTCAGAACATGTGATTGAGAATATCAGAGAATCCAGTTAAGAGCCACTGAAACACAGACGCTGCTTCTGAGGAAGACCACTGAGTTTCACCACCTCAGTCTGACTCTTCGTTAATCATTTAAAAAATAATCAATATAAGCTCTGCTGCTGCTGCTGCTGTTGTTGTTGTTGTTAGTCCTTAAATGGTAAACAGGAATTGGGTGAAGCTGCACACTCACACCTGAAGGCGGTGTGTGTTTGAGCCCCCTGTGGAGATCAGTAATTGTAGAGTGGGTGAAGCAGGTGGTGCTGCCCATCTCGTTGAAAGTGTGTGTGTGTGTGTGTGTGGTGTGTGTGTTTGGGCGGATTGCCTATTTTCTATGGCTGTTAATTACAGTTCTTCACCGTCTGCGTCACTTCGGGACAACGGCGCTGTGAGCTGACAGCCCACCGCAGCTCGCCCTTCCTCTTCCTGCTGTCTGAGGCGGAGGAAGTCCTGCTGGAATCTTACACTGATGCGATCAATATATTTATCACGATTAGTCACTGATTTCAAGAACTGTTAAGCTCCATTGTCCAGTTTGACCAGAGGTCAGAGGTCAAGTGACGGAAAGCGTTGGGATCCCCCTCGACTCACCCTCCAAGTCTTATAGACGGCGCAGGTAAAGCGACGTTGGAAAACATCTTGCGATCTGAGTTAATGGACGATTAATATCGGGTTTTTATTTCACACACATCTTTCACCTAATGGAATGTGATGTCATCGATGATGTCATCACGTCCTTGCGAGCTGAATTAATGGACGATTTATACACTATGATGATTCTTCTTCCTCACCTGCTCCTCCAGACATCTGAACCTTTGATTTAACTGAAACCAAAGAATATATCAATTACAAAATGAGGTGTTTTTAGGTGTTTTTTCATGTCCTTTTTATTTGCTTTGTCAGTTGTAGCTCATTTTCCTCTTTTGAACAGGCGAGGTTGTGAAGTTTGGGGGATTCACAGGAAAACCGTGACAAAGTAGAGTCAGAGTCTTAGTCACGCCAGACTCTGTTGAAGCGTCCACTGACTCAGAGTTGGTGAATCGACTTATGATTCGGTGCAGATAAAGTGTTGTTTGTCATCAACTAGCGGCTACACGATGATATGGCCCTAATTTATCCGTTATTTGTCCTTACTGAGATCAAAATCTCTTTTCTCAGAGGGAATAAAAAGATCTGCTCTGGCTCAAAAGAGTGAACCTAAACCTGTGTCTGCAGGACGAATGCAGCTGTTCTGGATCAGCGCAGGCATGAGTGTGTGCCTGTGTGTGTGTGCGTGTGCGTGTGTGTGTGTGTGTGTGTGTGTGCGTGGGAGGAGGCCGCATATGAAAAAAGAGGAGGTGGGATGAGTATCACAGGCGTTTTTTCTTCCTGTCATGCCTGATGCTCTCGTTCTGTCGTTGGTGAGCGGCTCAGTAATAATATTATCATCAGGAGTGTCAACAAACAGATTTGTAACCATGGCGACAGAAATATGTTTTTGCCAGTTTGTCCATTTGAAAGTAATGTGGTTTATAATTTGTCTCAGAGCATTTCAATCTCACTTACCCTCGGACATGAAGGCCACATTTAGGCCATAATGTTTTTGCTGGAAATGGAAAGTTTTTTTTCCCCCTTTGTGCTGACCTGCGACAACGTTGAGGACACGGATCTGCAAACGATGATGATGAAGGCTGTAGTGTGCCTGCCGGGCAGCTGGTGTCACCTTTCAAAACCAACAAATGAGATAGTCCACCATTGTTTTTGTTGTTGTTTTGTTCGCCTGTGACTATCAAGCGGAAAACTAGTCGATTTTGTGACGCCGCTTTGTCAGTTTCCCCTAGAGTTGCAAATTTCCAGGTTATACGGAAATGTTAATGGAGGCCATTTTGTGTCATCAGGGGGGCACGGCAATTCTCGATTATAATAAGATTCTGGTCTTTGGAACAATGAAACCGAACCAGAACATTCGGTGCCTAAGCATCAGTTTTTGGAGGAGGTAAAACGAGGCATATGCTGAATAGAAAACCCTGCATTGAAAAAAATGGCAGTAGCCCTCCTCCGTCACAAATCATTGAACATTCCAAAACCACACTGATCCAAAGCAGACCTCGAAGTCCAGCGAGGCACGGCTTCAGGAGAAGTCCTGGAACATTCTAGAGCGGGCGTGAAAAGACTTGAATGAAAATCCCTGGTGGGATTTTGGAAAAGATGGTTGTAGCATGTAAACCAGGGATCTATCACAGAAGGGGAGGAGTTTCTCCATCAGGAATGATTCCAGGAGTTGGTGTCTGGTTATGCATCATGGAAGCAGAAGGTCCTAGCTGCTAAAAAGTCCCACAGAAGTCCCTAAAGATGCTCAACATTAAGGCTGGAGTCATTCGGAGACTGCAAACGCAGTAAAAGCAGCATTTTGTGCTTGATTTGGGGAAAACAAACACTGTTTAATCTGTTTTATAGAGCAGCTCTGTTGTGATTCGGGTATCATAAACAACTAATAACTAAGTCTTTGCTGCCTCCCCAGATAGCAAAGTTATATCGCCGGAAAGTCCCCCAATCCCCTGCGTTGTACAAGCAATCCCCTCGATTAATTGTGAAGTTTAGTCCAAAGAACAGTGTTTTGCTAAAAACAAAAGCTTCCCCTAGTGAGTAAAATGTGATATAAATAAGATATATCCCCTCGAGTCGATTCTTATGCACCAAATTTGGACTAAATTAGCAGCATTTTTTGTAAAAACTGCTCCCCCTAATGAGTCAAATATGAATCTTCAAAGTAAAAAATTATATAAACAAGATATGAAATCTTGAGCGTTTGAATCAACAGAAGATTCAAATGCCCAAGATTCGGATAAAATCAGACCAAATTATGGCCTGTAATTGTTTGGAAATAAAGCTTCACGTAGTGGTGAGAATATACACCCGACCCTTTCCAAAATCAATGCAGTTCTTCCTCGCACTAAGGTCTATCAGTGCATAGAATTAGAAAATGATCCATGACAAAGTATTTGAGTTATCGGATCGTTCTTTAACATGAATAGATCTACGTTGGTGACGATCCAATTAAATCCCCGACTTTTCGGGGATATAAATAGCAAATTTTGCTGGTGAATCAATTAAAAAATAGATTTGTTTTTCCAGATCATTTTATTCAAACTCTATAAACAGGCTTTCTCTGTCTTGATTTAGAGCAAGACATTTTCTTCTCATCTCTTCACAGACACGGATAGATGGAGTTAATGAAAAATACAAAATGTTGAATTAATTATGGCACTAGATAAGAACTCAGGGGATTCCCAGTCTTTGATATTATCCCTGAAGTAAATCTGTGAAACTTTCTATCCAAATCTGCCCAAATACAAAGACGATTTCATGACAATCCATTCCATAATTTGATTTATGAAAATGTGCTGACATAAGCATCTCTGGAGCAAAGCTGCTAGCGTGGCTAAAGTTAAATAAAGGGGAAAAATCCGCCAGTCACAAACAAAATCAGCTGTGCCTTTCTACAATATGGCGCATTTGCGTCACATAACTTAATCATGTTTTCAGCGGTTGATCCATTTGACCAAGAAATCCATTTTAGGGCAGGAACTCCGGGGAATCAGATGTCCTAGATGGCGTTTTCAAGCCTCCGGCTCCATTTATAGCCCTGCATCGTCTCCACGATGTGAAATATGTTTATTCATATGTGTTTTAATTTGTCCTTCCTGCCGCAGAGTGAGAGTTTGCTCAACCTCACGGCATCTGACCCACTTCACACTCATCATCTGTGCGCTCACTCTCCATTTGTGCTTGTGTTTTTGTGCATGTGATGTGTGAATCGATTTGGCTCTTCGCCGTCCGTCTTCACGTACACACTGGAAATTACATTTGGAGAGAAAGAGGGAGAGGAAAAGGGGGATGTTGAGCAGGAGATGGAGAAGTAAAAGAGGCAGGAAAAACAGGGTGGAAGTGTTTTAAATGGAGAGATAATAAAAAGGAGGTTGAGAGACATAGGGTGTGGATCAAAGAGAGAGAGAGGCATCAAGGATGAAAGGCTTCGCTGGCCGACGGCCCACAATGACCACCAGAGATTATTCGATCTCAACTCACAGGAGATGAAGTGTGTGTGTGTGTATGTGTGTGTGTGTTACTCCTTTCTACACAGGAAACTCTGTTTGAGGTTACTACAAACAACCAGATGAGCCTGCAGCGTCTGAATGAACAGAGACATGGCTATAAAGGCTACCGCATACGTTTAGAAAGATCCCCAAGGGTCAATCAGCCTTAACGTTAATACCACCTGCCCAACATTGTGTAAGCACCGTTTGTCCCGACACCTTCCTATCAGAACCAGCTTCAACCTTCTCAGCAGTTTGTGCCCCAGTAACTCTTCTGTGGGATCAGTCGACACGGGCTAGCCTTCAATCCACGCGCATCAGTGAGCCTTGGAGCCCGTTCTTTTAGCATTACCAGACTGGAGATGATGAAGTAGCGTATCAGAGGCTTAGGCTTAGATGCTCCTTTTCTGTAATGTGGGTCCAATCATTTGCAAATGCTTTCTTCTCAACAAAACGCCCAAAGACATTTTGCCACCATTCTCACTTCATTAAAAAATTCCAAATTCTTACCACTGCAGACCAGGAACCCCCAACAACAGCTATAATACTTCAGCCGATAAACTGATCCGATCGTCCAGCCATCACAATTTGACCCCTATCAAAGAACCTCCAAATCTCCAAACCTCCTCCAGATTCCAAACAACATCAACTTCAGGACAAAATGTTACCACCCTGTCTAATATATCCCACCCACTGGCAGGTAAGTCTACCAATGAAATAATCAATGATATTCTGACTTTTCACTTTCAGTAGTTATAATGTTATGGCTAATCGGTGTTTGCCATAAAGCTCCATTCTTGTCCCAATAACATAAAATAAAAGTCAACAACACCTGTTAGACATCTTGTGTTGACATGGATTGAAGTTTGCAGAAAAGCTTGAATTAAAGCGCTTCAAAATAAAAATAAAATAAACTTAAAAATGCTTAAATCTGCAGACGTAGGTCCTTCATCGTCATGAACATGAATTTCTTTATTCTCACTCAATCCTTCATCCTGCTGCCACAAATACTCACTTAGCATTCTGGCTTCCAATGTGAAGACGAGTGTCCAGATTCACGAGATGAAGAGGAAGACATTTGAAGAGGGCGTTCCTGCTTTGGTAACACCGTGACCGTTCCTAATCTGCCTCTTAGTTTTCCATGATGATGACATAAACCTTCACAAAATCAAGAGAAACGTCGCCTCAAGTCAAAACAATGTTGAGTCAATACCATCTCATAAATAAGGCTAAGATCTAAACACCTACCCGCCTCCCCGGGGTCCACAAAGTATTCTTTCCTGCGTTTAAAGACGCACAAACAAACAACACCCATCACAGAACCGCCTCCAACGCTCGTTGGCGGAGGTAATAATAGGCTGCAAGCAGAAAAACTAGAAAACTAGACCAAACAGTCTTTTTTTATTTAAAGATTAAAATTAAACACAGGTATAAAGGTCAAAAGACGATGACGTAGATGAAAGAGACGTCCTCCAGAGGCCCACAAGGAAAGACGGGGAGGGTTCCTCCCTATAAGAACAAAAACAGCAGCAGTACATTAGATTATAGTAATTACGATAATAAAATGTTTCATAATTTGTCCAGAGGCAGACCACAGTCACCTCCACCCACTACACTGCTGCCCTTTGGCGTCCTTCCTCCTCCGCTGGAGCTGGAGTCTGTTCGTGGCCAGAAGCAGCTCAGCACAAGAAAACACAGAAGAAGAAGAAGAAGAAGAAGAAGAAGAAGAAGAAGAAGAAATGCTTGGTTTGCTTTTTCAAGAGTACCTGAAACATTTTCAGATTGGATTAATTGTGACACCGGCCAATATGTTTGTTCCTAACGGGACAATGACATCATTGGGTGCGCACAAGATATTAATCCACCGGCGTCTCTTGATGGACAACGCCACCATATCAACATATAATAGGCTGAGCAGGGCTCACTGAGTTTTATATTCACTCTGAAATGCCAGAACACATACACAATGCTCATCAACATAATAAAACTGATTGGTTGAAGTGATCCGTGTCGCTTCACCAAAGCTGTGTTTGGTGTTGATTGGAGCTTCTCAGGTTACAGATTGCGTCAATCACAGCGCAGTGAAAAGCTAGGGTTGGATGTCGGCTCTCGTCAAGTATCGCCCCCCCCCCCTGCTGGTTGGGGATTTATTGCACATGTAGATAAACGTTACTTGTATTAATGGAGCTTTTGACTCATTATGAGATTATCTTTCAGGTAAATCAGAAAATCAAACTCCACGGTAGCATACTTTTTATTTGGTCAGGGATTACTTCCTGTTTAAAGTACAGGCCCATGTATGGACCTTAAGGGATGGCAGCAGTAAGATAATTTATGAGGCTAACACTCTCACGTTCAAACAAATGATGACACTCCTAGTCGTCTCTTTCAACACATCCTCCTCGCTGAATTTTTCCACGGGTACAGGGTGAGTCGTGTGTCCATTTAAATACTAACACCATAAGCTCCATGAGTAAACACGACCATTCCGATGTGTGATGTCACTGAAACAGGCTTTTACTGATCTGCACGACTCAGCAGGAATGTCAGGAATGGTAATTGACATTCGGTCGCTCCACTGCGGGTCACGAGCAGCCAGTGTCCTCCCGGCAGGAACGCTGAGTCATGGTCGTTTTACTTTGAGCTCTGAGTGTTGGAGGTGAAGGCAGGTAGTGGAAGAGAGGTTGGAGATGAGGTCACTGTACCCGAGTGACTTGGCGTGTTTGAAGGAGGAGGAAGAGAGGCTGTTATCACATCATCCATCATGACTCATAACAGATGATATGAACTGCTTAGAATGTTCAGTAGTAACATGAAGAGAAATGTTTATCGTGTTTACTGGAGAGAAGAAAAACAAAGCAATGGTGGAGTTGTTTCCCCTTTGGCTTACGGGGGGGCCCCAGGGCTCCATCCTTGGCCCCTTACTCTTCAGCATATACATGCTGCCAGTGGGTCATATCATAAACCGTGTCAGTCACATTTTTCATGTAGAAATAGTGACTCAAAGTGAGCTCAACCCAGCAGTTGAGCAGAACA
The DNA here is from genome assembly GCA_037951165.1 of Lophius americanus. Classification (NCBI taxonomy): domain Eukaryota; kingdom Metazoa; phylum Chordata; class Actinopteri; order Lophiiformes; family Lophiidae; genus Lophius; species Lophius americanus. Next base: position 58,273 of record JBBDHG010000160.1, on the reverse strand, counting down.
TTAAAGCCAAAGGGAAATTATATTCCGTGTTTAGTAGAGTGGAATTGTGTTTACGCTGCCGATTCTTGTCATCTGAAGAACATTCTACGCACCAGAACCATGGCTATTATTGGGTTTTGGAGTATCCCATCTCTCTGTATGAGCCTGTAATCACTGAAGACCAGTTTGATTTTTGAAGATGAGATTATATCCCCATTTTGAGGCTTTTGGCCTCAAAACGCTGCTACTTAGCTTTTAATAGGCGTATGTAAGCGAGAACATTTGTTTTTAAATCTTTGAAGGGTTAGCGCCATCTGTGGAACATTCTGTGACCCAGACTGCCTTCCCTTAAAACACGCCATAAAACTAGTTATTATTCCTTGGATTTTAATCTAGGATCAGAATTGTACACTTGTTTTCTTGTAGTCTTATAATAATAATAATAATAATAATACATTTAATTTATAACGCACTTTACATTTCGATCAAATCTCAAAGTGCTACAAAGTAAATGCAGATAAAAGCATACATAAAAGAATAAAATAATAACTATATAAAAGCCTGACCAAAAAGCAGCAATGTTAATTAAGGTTATAGGTTCTGCTAATAAGGAAAGTTTTAAGTCCTTTTTTAAATGTGTCAGTCGTCTGTGGAGCCCTCAGACGGTCAGGGAGGGCATTCCACAGACGAGGGGCAGCAGAACAGAAGGCCCGATCACCCATGGTGCTGAGCTTAGTCCAGGGAAGGAGGAGGCGGAATGAGTGGGTAGAACGGAGGGATCGTGTTGAGGTCAGTGGGGTTAGTAATATAGCGCTCTTCTAACCAAAGACTTTGTGTTTTTGTTGTGTTGCTATACTTTTTTTCGACTGACCATGTTGGTCAACTCTGTTGTTTTAAAATGTGCTTATAAACAAAGTTGAGTTGATTTTCTTTTGGTCTAATGAATGAAGAAGAAAGACGAACTACTCATACGGAAACGTACCCTCCACTCGTTGTCTCTGAACTCCTTCATGTCGATTCAGTCCCACTAGCTGTGAAATTGATGGCCGTGTTTAATGTTGCCTATTGCTCTCATCTCCGATTGCTGACAATAAGGTCAGGTTGACGTTTAATAGTTCTACGCCTCATAGGTTTAATTTTCTATAACCGCAGTCAAATGAATCCAAAGGTCAGATAGCAGTTAGAGAAATGTCAGATTATATTGCTGCGTTGCAAACATCGTAGGCGCCTGACAGGCGCCTAGACTCTAGTATGTAAAAACAACTTCCAGCTGTAGCGTTAGCTCATACTCAAAGTGGTTTCAGTTTGGCTAATTTCAGCTAACACGAATGAGTGAAAATAACCTGCGTGGTAATCTTCCCAAAAACGCTAGCCTTAGCTCATCTATCTGAGTCCTATCAGTTTGGTTAGCATTACATTTTATTAATGCTAAAGGGAAATTATAGGGAGTATAAGTTTAGCTACTATTAGCTAACATTAGTTAGTTAGCGAGGCTAACTTCTGTGGTGAGCTTCCCGGAAACACTGGCCTTAGCTCATATCCCAGCGTGATGTAAGTACGATTAACGTAAGGTAACCTTGAGTTAATTAGCAAAGATGTGATGTATTTTTAGTAAACTTACCAGAAATGCTAATATTAGCCAATTTATCTGAATAATATCAGTTTGGTTATCATAACACTTTTTTAATCCTAAAGGGAAATTTTAAAGTCATATTAGTTTGGCTAACGTTAGCTGCCAAAATATGATTAATTCCATAACTTATATTTTTTTCTCTTGAGTGATTGACAAGAAAGTTATTTGTTATCCCCAATCTGTTTTTAAAATTCGTTTAGATGTTTTTATTGTGAATCAGGTGTTCATATCGAGTGTTTTCATTCTGATTGGACTATAATGTTAAGTGAATATTATGGTCCATGTAAACCCAGCTAAGATACTCTTTATTAGAACAGGCCTGGACTTTGTCTACAAACCATCGGATCTCAGTTAAACATCCCCTCACCCGTCCAAACATTCCCTATTCTCTCCTGTTTACATTTGTTCAGTGTTCACATGGCAACAACCCAGCATTGTACTGGACACTGTGTTGGTCAGTGCTGGGCTCTGATTGGTGTACAGGAGATGGCAGCTCCAAAGCCACAGGAAGTCCATTGTCACCCGACCAGCGCACAAAGCAGGGCTGTGAAAATTGTTCTGGCCTCCATAGAGAGTGTAAGCAGAAAAGACCTGCAGTGGCATGAATACCAAAAAACAGATCTAATTCTAAAGTTAGTTTCCAGAAAAACACTTCTGCTGTCTTGTGGATGAGGCACATTCAGTTTTGACTCTGATTAAGTCACTCATACATGTTTTTATCAATGTTTCTTCCGGGATGGAGGTTCCTTTGTACCAAAAGAAATATATAACAGAAGAAGACTGATGTCTTTATCTTCTGTTCGGAGCAAAGTGGCTAAATGGGGGGTCAGAATACAAGAAATTAACCAGAAACCAACAAACCAATATTGTAAAACGTCAGTTTGAGCCTTCGCGTCACATCCTGTCCCCACAATGTAGGTTTCTATTTATGGGTATATGTTCCCTCACAGCTTAAACTTTCTCATTAATTACTCTGCAGCGTCATCAGCCCCGACTTTGCCTCAAGCATCCTCTCGGCATCTCTGTCTCCATCCATACTGCATATTCACATTTGCCGACTGTCCTCTATTTAAAGAGACAGACTGGTTCTGCTCAACCTCTGCTACTATCATAAGCAGACAATCTAATCTCATCTGTCGCGACATTTCTGGAGTAATGGACTGACATCCTCACTTCTCCCCCAGGCACTTTGGCATCTTTCATTGTAGAGCAGAGAATGAGTAGACTGAGGAACAATGACTACTGAATGCTCAATGAGCAAACAATGCAACGCTTCTGTCACACACTCAAGAGAGACGGTGTGTATTTTGTGTAGTTGTATGACTCCTGCTGAATCAGAGCTCCATCTCAAACCCTCACTCTGCTCCCTGGAGAGCTGATTAGGGTGAGTGTGCGAGGGCCCTTGGCAGGATGATGGTGATATGTGTGTGTCTGGGATGCTTCCTAAGGGCCCGGAATGAGGAAGAAAAAAAAATCGTATTCTGCTGACAAAGTCTCTGTGAAAGATTTGGAACCACAGCTGATGTCATTGGATCGCTATCTCCCTCCACAATGGCGGCGTTTGATTGCCACAAGGTCAAACAAAATGTATCCCAGTCAGTCTGGCATGGCGGATGAACATTCGAGCCAAATTTGGACCTTTTCTATCCAGATCCCTCTCACTAAATCAAACATCGAGTTATGGTAAACATTTTAGGCCTTTCTGGTAAATAGATTTTATATTTTTTTGCCACATCAGAATTCAGGACCTATTAGTCAGCCAGGAATTTAAACATTCTCCTGAGAGGACTTCAATGTCAGAATCTCTTCGGGAAACAAGCTAAATCCTGTTAACTGTAGACCTCTTGTAGCCATAAACATCCACATTACTCCGACAGAAACATTCGTACCTACTCGGTCCAACAAACAATGACGATCACTCTCAAGGCAGTTTGAGAAAATAGAGAAATGTTTTTGTCCCTTTTTTCAGACCGTCTACATGACTTAAGCCTCGTTCATCCGCCAAGCCACTTCTGTATTTCAAAGTCAAAAAACCTTCACTCCAGCAATGTTTTTCTAGTTCCTCTTGGGGAATCTTAAGGTATTCCCAGCCCATATGAGATATGTGCACCCTTCTATGAACTCAGAGTGATCCAGTGACTAGCACAGCTGCCTCGCAGCCAGAGGGTTCTCGGTTCAAATCCACCTCTCGCCTTGTGGCGTTTTTTCTGCCTCTTGCCCGACATCAGCTTGGATAGGTTCAAACGCTGAATAGAGAATGGATGGTTGCTGTCCGAGGCTCTAGAAGTGTTCACACTCCACTAAAACATTCTTGGATTCTGAGCGCTGAACTGAATCATATTTGTTAGATATTCATTCTACTTTCAACAACTACTGCAGAAAATGATTGAAAAAAGTTTTTTACTTCAGTCATCTAGATAGTTGGATGAAAAATTCCTGACATTCCAATTCCTACATTCTAGAACACTCTTGGACAGCACACCTTCTTCCGTCAGTCAGAACTGTCTGTTCAGGATGGTACAATCCATTTATTGTATTCACAAAGAAGTGAATCAACAGTGACATTAAGTTTATCTGAGGAATCCTGGGGTTCACGGCGCCTTCTGACACAATTATCACATGTTCTCTATTCATCACCAGTTAAATTTTCTTCTCAACTCCAGAGGTAGACTAATTCATTTAATGTTCTTAGACCAGGGCTTAAAAAGGAGAAATGAAACACATAGAGGTTACATCTAACTTCTCTGTTTCATTAAGACTGGTTTCATTTCAGTTTAGTGGGTAGGCTTGTAAATAGTTCTGGTTTAGTCATGAGATGTTTTCTTCCACAACTCAGAAACTAAACTGTTGCTCGAGAGTTTAAACTTCCTTCATAGGAAATGCAACCTATTTGTCCTCTTTACGCAAATATCCTGTCATTTCACACTGAGGTGATATCAAGGCAAAGAGATGAGCTTAGGCATCCGGAAGTCAGGGCTCCTTGTTCTCAAGGTGCTACAAAGTAAAAGCAGATAAAAGCATCAATAAAAACATAAAATAACAACTATATAAAAACCTGATCAAAAAGCAGCAATGTTAATTAAAGTTATAGGTTCTGCTAAAAAGGGATTTTTTTAGTCCTTTTTTAAATGTGTCAGTCGTCTGTGGAGCCCTCAGATGGTCAGGGAGGGCATTCCACAGACGAGGGGCAGCAGTAGATAGAAGCCAGGTCAAATAGAGCTTACATTTGATTTGAATGCCTTCCTGGTTGCCTCGTCCAACTGGGAGGAGACTTTGGACCAGATACAGAATTCACATGAGGGAGTGACTATCTCCTGGAGCCTCAGGTTCCCCAAGAGGAACTGGAAAGCATTGAAGGTCAGAGGGATGTCTATTGCAGCCCACCTGACCCAGGACTAGCGAATGATAACGAATGGATATTTTTTGCGACCAAACTACGTTCACCAGTGAAACCCATAGATGTTGTTGCTTTTGGTCATCCTCTCTCAAGTCTTTCATATAACAATGTATTCAAGCTGTATTTGATTGAAAGATCTGTTGCCAGATAGCCTTTTCCCAAAACCCAACACTACGATGAACCCACTGCCAAACATGGAGACAGCCAGACGAGCTGTAACCTCGCTGGTTTGCTTACCAGATTCTTGACTGTTGATGGAAAATGTTCCTACAGCAATCTTGCTGACTCAACAGCTACTGGTTTGGCAACACAACCTCGCTTTCCATCTGTTGGAGCCATTATTAGCCATGAGCATGCAGGTTTGTGGCAGGGATGTTTGGAAGTCAGGAAGCAATTGGATAAAGACTTGAACCGTCAATATTTTATATCTTTCAGAGTCATATTTCTTGTTCCTGGTGCGGTTGGACTCCCACATTCCCTCTGTTTGGACACCAGGCTTGAGGAAGTCAAATAGACCTTTTCAAAAGGGGAATCAGCATAATTTTTAGACACAATGGATAATTGTTTATTCTTTATATTATTGGGCGGTTGTTTCTGTTTTCAGTGCAGGATGTTCATAAATCTGACATTCTTTTTTTTGAACCCATTCCTCTGTGTCTCTCTGTTTTTGTTTAAAAGAAAGGATGCCAAACTGCTAACTGTGATTCTTTGACATACGGCTGCTGAGTAGGCACGCTGAAATCTGTCGGTCTGTATTTATGTGGAGAAAAAAAGTGAATCAAAATGAACCCTCCAAGGTTGAGTCAGAAACATCTGGATTTAAAGGTATGAAGAAGTTTTACCAGAGGTGGAAGTCCATTTGTTTCTGATTCAACCCTTCAACATGGCCATGACTTGGATTATTGAGAATCGACACAATAAAAATCGACGTTTTTTTAGAAATAGAGATGTTTTTTAGAAAATAGAAATATAATCTTGTCAAGCATCATCATCATCATAAGAAAATATAACTTTGTCTAAGTGTGACTAAGCTAACAGTGAGTTGAATTTCTCCAATAACCTTTTTTTTTCTAATCACGAGAAAAATAACTCATTTTTAGTAAGTGTCTCTCATTATGGAGTTTCTTTCCCCTTCTTTCTTTACTTTTTTTCCCTCTTTTTTCTTTTTTTCTTGCTTTTAATAATCACATCTTGCTTAGATTTTGGAATTTTTAATAGCTTTGAGGCTCATTTTGTTTTTTCAGTGGCCTAGACTTCTAAAACTACTTTTAATAATTCTTGCCAAAGAAAATCTGACCTCATGGGCAGATTATTTTTGCTCAATGCTAGACAATTGGATTATTTTATGAGTAAGAGGCTGCTTTCTAAAAAAAAATGGCCAAGTTGGCAAATGGCAATGTTTTTGTAATGTACAAAGATTTCGAATGAATACAGTTTTATGGCTCTGATATGCTTCCCAGCTGAACTCCTCATATTAAATTTGTGTGTAAATAAGTTTTATCCACACCAATTTTTTGTGTGAAGAGTTCACAAAATCCTTGTCCTCCAAATAAGTAACGTATGAACTATTAAAGTAGAATATGATGTATAAAAGATGGACCAACTTGAGTGGATTCATATGCAACTGAATCTGGACTTAATAAAAATGCCCCCTTAGCGAGTTAAATATGAGCTATTCGAGTTAACCATGAAATAGGCAAGATAAATCTTCAAGAGTGAATTCATGTGCATCAAATTTGGTATAAATCGGATAAACGGTTATAAAAGTAGGGCCCAAAAATGTTTGGAGTTTAAGCTCCCCCTAGTGTTGGAAATATTGAACTGACTAAGGTTTTATGTGGTTATAGAATTTGAAGAATGATTGATTCAATCATTTTTGATAGATCTTGTGAACACAAAGGATAAGATTTGGCGCCAATGACAATTCCATAATATCTACAACTTTTCGAGGGTATTATTGAAATGTTAGTTTGTTTTGCGAGTAGAAAGGACCTCTGTAGATAAAACATCAAAACACCTAATGAATACAAATCCATAACCAGACAGATATATGTATTAACCGTAACATAATTAACGTTAAATTGCTCCGGAAGGCGACATGTGAGAGCCCTAACTATAAATTCATTATTATAAATCCAAGACACAATGTCTCTGATTTTATTTTTTGAACTGTTATTCTTCGATGAAAGCTGGACCTATGGGAGTGACTTTTCTCAAACAGATCATCTGCCGGCCGTTATTCACTCAATTATTGCTCAAAGAGAATTATCTCACGAAAATGTGAATCAAAGACATTGAACTGAGTTTATATGAGTATATTTTGTCATGGAGGATGGATTATGATTTTCTTTTAAATGAATAACTGTCATTTCACATTCATTTTCACCGTTTCCCCCTCCTCTCTGAGTCAGACCCGATGATATACTCGAGGGGAAGCCACGGCTACAGGCTTCTCCCCCTCATTATGATTTAATGCAGGCCCAGATGCATGCAGACTCGCGTTAATGCAATCCTTTTGTCCTTCTTCTGTTCCCCTCTTGACTTTTCTGAAAAGAAATACTCCTTCCTGTTATTTTGAGCTCTTTTTTTCCCCGACCTTTTGTCCTTGAACCGTTTGTACCAAAACGTTGAATGGAAACTGGAATCACAGTATGTTGGTTTACATGGATGGCCTAATTCCCATTAGATTCGTAAAAGACGTCTATTCGTAAGAGAACATGCTGCATGTAAACACCCCTTTCAGAACAGAAAGACCCTTTTTTGAATTAGATTTCATTAAAATGTAAGGAGGTAGACAAAATCCTTTCGGAAAGCCTTTCCGATAGCCAGTCGCTGCATGCAAACGCTGTATCGGAAAGCTTTCTTTTTGAGCTGTATCTGCGCATGAGTAGCGTCGTGACGTAGTTTTTTCAGCGCTGCGATGCATTCTAAATGCGGCGACTTTAAAACAGTGCCGGTCTGCATTGGGGAGTGATTTATTCATTGCAACTTTGAAATACTTTAACATTTTTGGACGGTCACATGGACGAAAAGCCACGTCTTTGTCATATTCTTCTTCTGGGCGATGGTTGGCGGTCGGCACCCAACTCACCAAAGCATTATCGCCACCTTATGAACAGGAATGTCCAGATGTCTGGCCCTGCCAGTGTGCCTTTGAGCACGTATGTTATTGCCCAGCAGCTTGGATGTGGTCAATGAGGAAACCCTGTTGAATCCTGATTTTGCTTCTAACATTTTTTTTATTTAGTAATGACAGTTATCACAAATTTATAAAATATATATTAGTGATTTAGCATAATGTCATTCTTTTTAATAGTGCTACATCCTTACATGCTTTCAGAATGTGTCTATGCAGTTAGTGTAATGTCCCACATATGTGTTGACCTTCATTTTAACCACTTTATTCCTACTAGATAAATGTTACCGTCTTGTGGAATATGTGGTTATGTAGTCTAACTAAAGTCTGTGGTTAATTTAGGGCAGCTTAATTATAAAAGTATAGCACTGAAGGCCTATCTGATGTCAGTTTAGCTATCATTAAAATTAGCGTACTTTATTTCCCTTTTCCGAACACCTCAAGCTTTTATACAAATTGTCGGATTGGATTGTTATTGGCGATACTTGACTGTGTTTTAGTTGGCATTGGATCCAAAAGAAAGTCAGTGGTATCCCACATCACTAATTGCTTGCACAGCACATCACAACAATGGACTTAAATGCGTCATTATGCTACATTAGCTACTAGCGTGGTATTTCTTCACTTTGAGTGAAAAAAAATCATAAAACACCTAATTCTGAAACACTCTAAAGGCCAAAAATAATATAACGTTTATTTGTACGTAACATTTGTAGATTAGCACAAGCTGTGTAGCGATGGCCACAACCTTGCTGCTAAGTTTCACGAACGAGGAAAGAGGCTAAAATGAGAAAAACATTGACATTGACGACTAAAGGTTTTTGGTTGTTAAGGACATAGTTTCAAGAAATGTGTTTGGTAGTCATCACAGGCACTCCCAACAATAAATGTTAAATCTCTTATCAAACCACACCTTTAATTCCTTTTCTGCTACCTCTGGATCTCTGGATATTTCGTAGCATAGAAACAGCACAAATGGTCCAAATGTTTGTGTTGATTCTCGTTCATCCAGGTCAAAGCATCTAGTCTTGTTTTGTGGGTTGAAGATATTTCATCTCCCATCCAAGAGGCCTAGTTCCACCCGACTGGGAGGTCAAGTATTTAACCTCCTTTGAGGTGGTTGATTCATTAGGAGCCGTTAGGTGACGCGTTTTCCCGGTACTTATGTGGGTTATTAGGGTCTTTGCAGAGAAAAGTATCTTGATGTCTACTGGATCATCATGTGAGTCGTTCGCATAAAGTGATTCAAAGTGTGGACTCTGCTGAAACCGTCTGGAGAGAGTTGTTAAGGCTGCATCAAATGAAGGCTGGGTAATTAAATATTTGAATGATTTAGTGAGATACCTTGATCCTGTTTGTTGTGGCCAACTTAGATGAGAAAGTTGCGTCATGCTGGGTCAGGAAATGAGAATCAGATTCTCCAGATGTCAGTAAGGCGATGATGCAGTAACGCAGAACAAGCTTATCGACCTGCACGACAACGACTTTGCAGGGAAACTCAAATGATCCAACATTATTGACATTTACTCGAGTTAAACAAAGCTATAATTCTCTCTTCCTGCGAATCCAACACACCATTAAAATAAGAGGCGAGTACACGCACTTATTTGAGGTCTGTATCTAGATGACAATGGACACACAGATGATGTCAGACAAACCACAATGCACCTCATTTTGAAACCCCAAAGCCGACATCAGATGCCTGTTTGAAGACTTAAGCTCTGCTTTCAGTACCCTCCATCCTCCTCTGCGAGCTCAGACAGATGTGGTAGGAGGTAATTTGGTATCACTCACTCCGACCAGCAGGACCCCGGAGGTCCTCATGTACCAGACATTATCTCAGTTGAAAGGACTGGAAATGAAAACCAGCCCCGGCGTCTCTTGCATTTTTTTTGCATCCCTCCTTCCAAAAGGGTCCGTGAGAAGATTAAACAGGCAGGAAAATGATTGGTAACATTAACCCTAGTCTTGCGGTAGCTCCAGCTTCAATCGTCTTGTTTTTCCCCCCATCACTTATTCATCAGGCTGGCATGCGGATCTCGACATTCCCAGACCTGACATGAACAGGAATCAGGCCCGTTCCCCGAATACCTTCTCTGCTCCTTCTTGAAACCTTAGCCATAACCCTCCATCCTCGCGTTAGCATCCCTCATTTCTTCAGCGTTCAGTCACCACGGCTCGGCTACATTCCCATAAATCACGCTATGTTCTCTGACCACAGGAACAGCCGGCACGCCTAATCATCTGCCCCATCACGCATCCCGCATCTTCACAGCTCTCCTCTCCTTCTCTAGCCACACATTTGTTATTCTCACTCTGGACAAGGAAAAAAAAAACTCCTCGGGGAATTCAAACCTCACAACCCGAGGTTAAATATTGGATTTGTGCTGGAACAAAGAGCTTCGCCTCAAGAATCGGAGACATAACTAAGGGAGACTGGACTCTATGGTTTGGTTGTTTCACCAGCTCTCTGTCAAATGTACGCAAACATTATTGTAACTTTCAATTAATCTGCATTAAGTAACATCACAGTTTTGAATAAATTGCCCTCTTAATCCCGACTGCTGGCTTTAATCCCGCTCCTGTGTAGAAACCCAGTCACTTTATGTAGACTGCTAATTTATATATATATGTATCTATTTTTCTATTTATAACTGTCGTTGCCTGTTTACTTTTACGTTTCGTGTCCTTTTTTTGCGTATGGAGCCGAACGCAACGTTACTTCGATCTGCTCTGGTAGGCCTACCTGTATGATGTTTAGTCTGAATGACAATAGAGTTAATCTTGAATTCTTCACCTTGAGTCTGCAATTTCTTTTCCAAACGAGCTGTGGCAGTCTCTCTCTCTCTCTCTCTCTCTCTCTCTCTCTCTCTCTCTCTCTCTATCTCTCTCTCTCTCTCTCTGTCTCTCTCTCTCTGTCTCTCTCTCTCTCTCTCTCTCTCTCTCTCTCTCTCTCTCTCTCTCTGTCGTGTTTTGTCTTCACTGAGACAGAAGGAAGGCTGACAGCAGCAGGAAGCTCTCTGGCATTATTCTTAACATCAGTGATGGCCCTCAAGGAACTATTCCATTCCAAAGCACCAGACTAGAGCCTTCCTGGGAATTAAATTAAAAAAAAATTTGTGTGCTTGTATTAGAATTAGACTGTGGTTCTAATTGCTTCTCTACAAATTTGCTATTCTGTAATGGGGCCGTCATGGCATCTGGTTCCATCTTGGAACATTTTGGGAACATAAAACTGACTTAATGACTTGGTTTTGCTTTTAAGCCCTTACTTTGAAACGGCTGCAAAAGTTACCATTATTCTTTTTGAAGTTGGATTCATACCGGACACGTCTTCTTCACATTAAATTAAAAAACATTTCACGGATCATTTTCAAATTTAAAACCCACCATAGACCTTAGTGTGAGGAAGAACTGGATTGATCTTGGGAAAGGCATATTTCCAACATGAGGTGAGGCTTTATCCAAAAGTTTTGGGCCATAATTTCTGAACCGTTCGTCCGATTTAGCACCAACTATACTGTATTTGGACATAACTGTGACATAAATCTGGGGAATCTGGAGATTTTTTGTTCTTTTGTACACACCTGTTTATTCTTTGATTATGGTCGCGCCGTCAATGCTAATTCCATTAGCATGTAGAGGGCCCTTTTCATGGTAGTTTAGCATTAAGCTAATGGACCACCAAGCAGAGAAGAGGTTACAGAAATACAGACAATATTCATGGTAATTCCTCAAGTATGAATGTATAATTCATCTTCCTATGCTCAAAAATCCAGAACCACTTGTTACGGGTTTGTCTCCGACACATACCCAACCCTGCACCAAGACTCATATAACGACATTAAGTGGTTTTTGTGTAAAATCTCGTTTAAAGGAAATGAGAGTAGACTTTTAGTACCAGCAGAAATCCATTACCTGCATCTGGAGCGCTGCAGGAGCCAACATTGGCAGAACAACATGACGTCTGTCTTTAACACAAAACTGTGACATATTTAGCCGCAAAAGTCGACTCTGAAGGTGAGGATGTATCCAGTCCCGTGAAGGTTTTCATTCGATACTTGAGTTACTGCAGGTTGTAGTTGCGGCCCTCTTTGTTTTACGTGATTCTGCTTTCATCAGTTTTTGTTGTGAGGCGTGACCCCACCACGTCTCCTCACACTCCTGCAGCGTGAAGGACAGTCGGCAGACACAGGTCACGACACCGGCGCTGCTGAGCCTTTTTGAAGATGTGAAGTCCAGTCCAGATACAAAAACAGCGAGCTGTGTGTTTTCACCTGGTGATGTGTGTGATTGTATGTGTGTGCGTGACACACACAAGCTTCTGTTGCCAACATAGTGATGGGGGATGCTGTTTGGTTACCACGGTTATCTCCCACCCACGTCGAGGGTGCATGTGGTGCTTTATCTTTGCAATCTCTTTTTTTTATAGCTCCACAGTGGGTGCTGTGATCTGCTGAGCCTTGACACAAGGGGGGGGGGGGTTGTACAAAATAACAGAAACAACAGAAAACACACAGCCTCAGAGCAGCAGAAGACGTCTTTGCAGTTCATTGGGGTAAAAGGTCGCTTCAGGACCTGCTCAGATATTTCTCATTTATCCCAGAGTCTTGTACTTCTTTCTCGGTGCTGCTTGTTTCTGAAAAGGAAGATTGAATGTAAACGACCTTGTCCCGTGTTTGTTGAGAGTCCCGGTCCGTCCTGTTCCTGTGACACTCAACAAATCAGAATCAAACTTATTGTCTGAGTATGTCGGCATTCATGAGGAAGTTGTTTTTAGCTACTGTCGTTTCTGTAGCAATACAGACCCTTAGGTCCTGAAAACTAATGCTACAGTGGAATAAAAACTTTTGTTGATCTGATACCAGGAGGTGACACGACCGCTAAAGTCTCCTTTATGCTCCGTGTTAAATATGATGAGGACCGATTCCTTTCTCTTTCCTCTGTGTTCATTTAATCCACGTTTTTGCACATTTTTCTTCCAACCAACCCGTCACATGCCTCCGGACTGGATGGGAAGAGTTCCTCTGTTGGGTAATGATGTGGCTTTGTTGACGTGGTTTTGGTGCCCTAGCATCTGTGTGAAGTGATGGATTGGCACTAGAGCCTCTGCGATACAATTATGTGGCTCTATAGTGCCGCTTTGATGTGACAACATGGCTCCAGTGCCTCTGTGATATATTGACATGGTTCTGGTGCCTCTGGGATGTAACAACATGGCTCTGGTGCCTCTATGATGTAATGGCATGGCTCTGATGCATCTGTGATACAACGATGTAACTCTAGTGCCTCTGTGATGTTATGAAATAGATCTTTGTGACACAAGGTTGTTTTAGTGCCCCTGGGACATAACGTGGCTCTAAGGACTCTGGAACATAACATCCTGGCTGTACTGCATTTTGAGCATAACAATGTGGCCCTCAAGCTTCTGGGATAATATAATGTGGCTCTAGTGGCTCTAAGACTTAACAAGGTAGCGCCTCAGTGACCTAATGACGTAGCTCTTTTGCCTTTTCGTTGTGTCTTTGTGAGCAATAACGTTTTGGCTCTTGTGACTATGACCCAATGCTGTGGCTCTAGTGTCTCTGTGTCGTAATGACGTGGCTCCAGAGCCTCTCCAGCCGGTGGAAAGGTTGTGGTTTCACTTCACGAACAAACTTCCAACTGGCGCTGGGACCAGTCTGAACCCAGTTTTGATTCTTTTGGAATGGAAAAGAGGCATAAATATCATTGCCTCAAACAAAGTTCTTTATTTTTAGATGTCAGTTAGAAATAAAAGGATTGAAACACTTCAAAAATCTAAATAGTCAGAAGTTAAACAAGTAGGCAATTAAGACTCCTATCAGCAAGTCCTATTTTGTTTGCACTGAACAGAACAATAGTGGATCAGCACCGCGTAGGTGTGTGTTTTAAAAAAAAAAAAATAATGACACTGTGTTCTATGAGCAAGTGGGGACAAACAAAAGAACGGTAATGAACGGAGGGACGAAATAACGATTGACCAGCCCCCACCTTCAAGAGTCTGTGGGGGCGGGGCCAATGGTTTAATGGGCCACTACTTTTTCCAGACTAAACTAAGAACTAAGAAAGATTCTCCTCCTTCACTGTTGGAACTTAATTCTCACACATGTGTAGGTGAGGTGTGTCGCAGCTCTCCTATTATTCTGTGGATTCAAAAATGTTCCCATCATGCATCAGCACCATGTGACTCGGTTAGACAGAAACCTAAACACAAAATAAAATCTGAGTTAGAGGAGAGCGTCACACACGCTACCTCCTACAGTGAAGAGCAGATTAAAGAGGAAAGCTGTTGGGCCGCCTCCAGTTGAAAGCAGTAAAGTGTTTCTTCTGCACATGAAAGGTAGCGTGGGCACAAACACACACACACACACACACACACACACACACACATACACACACACACTCACCCACACCATATATAGTCTTTTTTCTCAAAGGTCTCCATTGTGTCGAGATGCAGCTTTACATAATTCCCCAACATCGCTCAACAACGGTGTCCTAGAAATTATACGCAACATCATGTTAGTTGTAAAGAAACGACTGCCTTGATTTTGTAAAGGTTGGTGGAATACTTCTGACACTAGGGGGAGCTTTAGCTCCAAACGTTTTCGGGCTATAAGCCTGTATTTGCAAAACACTGTTGGTCGTAACTAACTGAAAAAAAAAAAGGATTTTGGTGTTTTAGATAAAGTGATGATTTGAGGTAAAATGACTTTAAATTGTGTAAAGTAAGACCTCCCTGTGTTAAAATATGAGGACAGCCTGTTCTCCTAAACTTTTCTATGAAAAACCTCCTACCAAACTTTTATATAGGAGACTCAGGACTTCATTGATGATGACCTCCCCTCGTGATTAGCTGATTAGCTCCTTCCTCTTATCTTTAATCCTCCTGCTGGCTGAATGTTCTCCTGCTTCCACCTCCTCCATTTTAATCATCCCCTCTTCATTTCCTCCTCTCTGTCCTCCACTCTACACTGGTACAATATCATCTTCCGTCTCCGTTCTCTTTCTCTCCTATCATCATTTTCTATTCCAGGTCATCTTTTATCCTCAGTTCATTTCTGACTTCTTATCCCTCTTAATGTCCCTGTCACAGTATTTTGTTCTGATTTGAAACGTCAGGTGACTAAAGTGTTCCTAATGCTTTTGCAATCAAGTGGACAATCATTTTTATCATGGTGCCACCATGTAGTGTTATCATGGCAAAATAATCACACTACCAAGTATGAAGAGAACATCGCTCAAAGAAAGGGAGGGTGAAAATATATTCCCAAACTGTGGTGCCCAATATGTAATTAAAACTTCTCAGACAGTGTTAAAACACAAGTATTTTATAATGCATCGTAGTCAATGTAAAACTTTGAAATAGTATCAGAAAATGGAAATACTCAAGTTAGGAAAAAATACCTCTAAAAATCACTCGAGTGTAAATGTTCTGATTATTTTGGACTACTGTCATTTTTCCGACACATCATTATATTCCACCTCTTTATTTCCCTCCTACTCCTCTTCCTCTTCTTCCATTCCCACTCCGTCACCTCTCTCTCTCTCTTTTTTGGTAGTTTTTCTACCTTTAATTTCACCTTCCTCCCTCTCTTCCTGCTGTTACATCACCTGATCACCTGACTTCCTCTTCAACCCCGCTCACACACCCACACCCACACCCGCCCACGCACACACACGTACCCACACACTGTTGTTTCTAGGTCACGGAGGCTTTATATGAATAATAAACAGCTGCCTGCTGTAAAGAGAATTATTTATAGAGTTTGAGCGAGTGACCCTCTCTCTCTCTCTCTCTCTCTCTCTCTCTCTCTCTCTCTCTCTCTCTCATTCTTAAACTCTTTCTATGTTTTTCTTCTCATCCCTCTTTCCCTCTCTTTTGTTTCACCCCTCCTTGTCTTTGTTATCGTTCATCTTTTTAATCCCTGAGTTTTGCTCTGTTTTTGCCTCTAATCCTCCCCCGACCTGTTCTCATACGCCTGCAGGAATTTGCTTTCCTGCAGGTTTATTGTGATGCATGGATAATACGGAATATCCGTCCTTTTCGGTTTTTACATTGTGTAATGCTTGTGTCAGAACATGGAATATGGAAAATGGTTTGATTTAAGACACGTGGAAAAAAGTTATTGTTCTCACCATTTAATTAAACACCCCCAGATTTTATATTATTTAAAAGAAATATAAGTTAATAACTGCAATTACTGACTGATATCAAAATTATTAGTATTATTCGTAGTAGTACTAGTAGTTTTTTGTCATTAAATTCTATTAATATTATTATTAACATAATTGAAAATAATAATAGTGATAATACTGTAATGTCTATTGAACAGTATTTGGATAATTACATAATAATAACATATAATTGCATTTTCTTGCAAAACAGCACGGACACACCTTTAGCTGAGAATCTCTCCATTACCGAGGATGTCAACAGATTTACATAAAAGTTTGTATAGAAGTAAGTTTCGGCTATTGGTAGATGATTATAATTATAATTTAAGGCAGGTGTGAGTCTGGATGTTGACTCTGAAGAAAGGACCTGTTTGGCGGCCATTTTTCTACCTGCATTTCCTCTAAAGTTACAGAACAGAATTAAATTAAATTTTGCTTACGCTTTTCAGGAGGCCTAAAGGTGAGCTACTCTTAGTTTATCTTTTCAAATGACTGATTTTTACATTGTTAGGTGACATAGAATGTACATTTTTTTCATTTCAGTTTGCCTACATTCATTTTTTCTCCCTTGAACACAAATTTTCTACTTTAATATTTTTCATCTATAGAGAAAAATAATTCTAGGCTAGTCAAAATAAAAATGCCCAGGCATGGACATCCTATGATGTTCCAACAGTCTAGCATAAACATTCATCCAGATCTGGATCATAATACAGGGATCAGAGATTTAAAAAAATAAACATTTTGTGGGGTTTAAGAGGGGTAAAACAGAGATGGCTAGAATAATGGCGCTGCCAGTAACATTTAGTTCAAACATTTAGTTTGGACCGGTACTACTGCACCCTCTCGCACACAAATACACTCCCTACGCAGAGGTACAAATAACGTACATGCAGCTGTGAGAGCAAAACCATGTTCTCTGGAATCTTTAATGAGCTGGGTTCAGTTTTCAGAAAACAGTTGTTCCCTTTAAATCATTCTAAGGTCCCACAATCCCTTGATTCTTTAACGGGAGTTCATTGGAGACACTGGACACACTCTACCTCCATCAAGGCCAAACATTCCAACACACAGTCTGTTCGGTAATTCTTCCTTAAATAGTTCATTTAATGGATTTCTTAAATCTGTGAATTAAGGAATAGGTATTGTCTGGATCCGTCATTTATTGGCTCCATGCCAGTGATAACACATGATTCTAAGGGCATGAGGATGTTTCCAAGCTCAAGGAATTAGGTGGTGTAACAGAATTGCGTATTAGGCAGATCCTAGTCCAGTGACATCGTCATGATGATGTCATCATACCCCGGGCGCAACGAGAAATCAATGCGCTGCTGCGTTTTTTTCATATTGTGTTGTTTGTTCCAGGATTTTGTTTTTGACGTAGGCTGGAAACTATTTTGCAATTGTTCAGGTTTTTTAGCGATGATGGCATCGGTCGAGGTGAGGATTCTCGCTGCTTTCACTTTTTTTTTTTTGGCGACTTAAACGCAGCAACTTGTGAAGCCAACAGTGAATTTATCACCTTATAAAGCTGATATGGAAAAATGTGCAGCGGTTGCTTATTTACACATCCAGCACGTACACGCTGTCATTATCAGTCATCACCGTTCTCCCATCCGCTCCTGGAAAAGCAAAATGGACTAGAGCGCCTGAAAGCGTGAAGTTTGTGGCCATGAAATAAAAACAATGAGCAAAATTATAGGCTGCATTATTTGGATGTTTGAGGCTTCAAGTTATTGAGTTCAAGAATCTTCATTGGGGTCTTGTTTGCGAGTGATGGGAAAACCATTTGCAGGTCAGCAGTAATGCAGACTTCGCCTCAGACCTTCACGGTTTAGAGAACGTTAGCTGTAAAGGCAGAGCTTTGGTTTTACCGGTGGATCTATGTTCCAACCTTAAAATAAAGTCATGGGCTCTGGGTAGTAACAGAAGTGAATGCAATTGTAAATATAAGCATTTGAATTTAGCTTTCAACTGCTTGATTTTGTCTGGGAAACTAGACCTGTGCTGTCGTCCCCGGCAGCAATGGTTAATCCCAGAAGTCCCCGAAGAAGAAAAGCCCCAAGTCCCCTGCGTCATACAAACAGCACCCCTGACTGAACTCCTAAAAATTAAATTCGAAGTTCTGTCCACAGAGTTTTTTTTCCTTTAAAAAAAAAGTTCCCCCTATTGATTTAATTATGATTTTTGTGATTAAGATAGAGTTTACAAAGATTTGATTCATATGCTACAAATTAGGATTGAATCAGATGAACTTTAAAATTATCCATGAAATGGTTTTTGAGTTTTGTTCGGAAAGCGATGTTTTTCGTAAAAAGAAGAAAAAAAAAGAAGCTCCCTCCTGAAAGTTAAATATGAACTACTCTAGTAAAATCTATTATTTATAAGATAGATCTTCTTGAATCGATTCATATTCACTAAATTTGGACAAATCCGGACCCACGGTTAAGAAGTTCTATTCTTAAAACAGTGTTTTTTTATAAATTAAAAAAAAAAAAAGTCTCCCTGGTGACTAAAATATGAATTATTAGAGCACAATATGATATATACTAGATAGATCACTATTAGTCGATTCATATGCTCCAAATTTGGACTATATCCTACCAATGATTAATACAGTTTGGTCCGAAAACTTTTCGAGATAAAGCTCCCCCAAGTGTCGGGAATAATCAACCAACCTTTCCCCAAATCAATCAAGTTCTTCCTCTCACTAAGGTCTATGTGTGTATAAAATATGTAGACTATCCACCAAATACTTTTTGAGATATTGCGCCAACACGAATGATCCGTGGTGGACGATTCCATAATATCTGCGACTTTTCGGGGATATAAATAGAGAGGGGCACGTAGTTTCCACAGAATAAAAAGGCACAAATAACATAAATATGGAAGGATATCGAAGGAGAACTGCTACTCCACTAGAATGGAGAGTATGTAGTCAGGTCGGTTCACCCAGATAAGTTCCTTTTGGGGTTTATCTGGGCTAGCTTAAATGGGGGTAGACACCAGGGTAGACCTAGAACTCACTGGAGGGGTCTTTGCAGGAAAACATATTCTTATATGAAAAGTGTTGGTGGGAAGAGAGAGTTAAGCATTTTGGGTTTCTCTTCAAAAATAATTGGAAAATGGTTTGGTATCATGTTAGTAGAAGTGTGGGCCTAGTATCTGTCCGCTGTGTTGAAAAGAGTTGAACAGGAAAGCAAATTTCTCATTTTGGTGGTCGATTGATCTTCTAAACCCCACCTAAATTGGTGAGTTCTGGTTAATGACTCGTGACCTTCCGTCAGGGGCCGACCAGGCTCAGCCTCACAGGTTGGACTTCTGATCGTAGAGTCGCTGATCATCAAAAAGGATCAAGTTGAGATAGTAAGGATACCTGCAGGGTGACACCCTTTTGTCATTTCCAGTCACGTCCAACTGGGAGGAGACCCCGGGGTGGACCCAGACCTCATTCTAGGGATTACGTATCTCATCCGGCCTGAGGAACGCTTCAAGATCTACAGGGATGTGCTGGAAAGTGTATCAGTGGAGAGGGGTGTACCCTGTTTGGTTTACTGCGGCCTCAGCATGACCCCAGATAACCGGAGCAGGATGGATGGACGCTATCGTCAGTATAAGCAAACCTCTGACTCCCACTGTGTGTTTAAAACCAGCTAATGTGTTATTGCTTCGAAGCGTTTGGGTCTATTGACACCTCCTTGTAGGCTTGATTTATTAATCCACGCAGTATCATCAAATTCTGGACCTGGAGAGATTAATTACTTTGAGAGAAGGAAAGAGGGGGATGGATAATTGGTCGGGTAATAAAGGTTTCAGGAGCAGAAAGTGACTCTGCAGAAACGGACGGGACGGCGAGTTGGAAAGTGAGGTCAGCAAAAAGTCAGACGCCAGACTAAAGCCTCCGGCTGAAACAGCATGAGGTCATCTGGACCGGTACTACTGCACCCTCTCGCACACAGATACACAACCCCACACAGGGGTACAAATAACGTACATGCAGCTGTGAGAGCAAAACCATGTTCCCCGGAATCTTTAATGAGCTGGGTTCAGTTTTCAGAACACAGTTGTTCCCTTTAAATCATTTTTTTAATGGGAGTTCATCGGAGACAAAATGGTGATATCTGACGCAGGAGTGTCTCTCTTCGGAGAACAAACTGTACCTCCATCAAGGCCAGACATTCCAACACACAGTCTGTTCAGTAATTCCTCCTTAAATAAGGAACATTCTGGTGTCAGGACCGTGTTATCCCCGTCCTGGCTTGTTTTTGTTCCGAGTGAGTCAATACAGTTTGTTAAAGGGAGAAAATAGTCATCAGGTCACGTAGGTAATGTTCGGTTTAAGCGAAAGATGCCAAACGCTGGCAACCATCATTGAATACGATGCGTAATAATGGTTCATCTAAGTCTGTCTTCCAGCCCTCAGCTATGATGGCGAGCGCTGGGTTGGCGACCGAAGGAATGAGCTCAAGGATACAAGGAATGAAATGAGCTTCCTTCGTACGGGGGGTCGGCTCGGCCCAAAGATAAGATGCGGAGTTCAGATATCCGGAGAGAGATCGGATTAGAGCCGCTGTTACTTTACGTCATAAAGGGACAGTTTAGGTCGTTTGGTCATCTGACCAGGACGCCTGCCTCTGGAGGTTTATTGGACTCGACCAACTGGGAGGAGACCCAGTTGGAAGAAAACGCCTTGGGATCCCCCTTGGATGAGTGTAATTGGGGAGAGGGAGGTCTGGAATACTTTTCCTTCTCTGCTGCCGCCGTGACCCGACCTCAGATAAGTGCAAGAAACTGGGTAGTGGTTCATACCGGACTGACCTCCAGCCCTAGAAGGATAAAGAAAGTACTAAATAACTCAGTAAAAAAGGTTTAAAGTTGGACTTTAGTTAATACTGGACTGAACAATGACCTCATGCTACACATGAAGCTTCATGGTATGTGTGTCAAATATTTACGACATATACAAATCAGAGAAAAAGTATATAAATCCAGGGCGTCCAGCTCTTTCAGTGGGGTTATGTAGGTCGCTGTGAGTCACTTATACTCTCAGCTCTGTAACCTTACAGAAGAGGAGAGTCTTTAGGTTCCCGCAACACTGCTACACACTTTGGATACTAATAGAAAAACGTAGTGAAAGGTTGCTCTCCTGTCTGTTGACCTCAGGAGGTTGAATGAAACCAACGTTGACAGGAGCAGAAGAAGCACAAACACCGCAAAGAGCTTTTTTTTTTTTTTGCTGAGTGACTATTCTAGAGTCCTATATCGCAGTTTTTTTTTTGTTTTTTTTCAATCACGATTACCTTTCAATAACCTACAGTGCACCTCTCTGGAGTTTATAATCTGTATAAAGCCTGATAGATTAAAGGGTAATTTCTCTAACCTTAATCCCAGCATGCATTTAATATGTAGAGAAATCCATTTTGATGGCGGTTTCTGGTTGGTGTCCAGATCCCGACGCGTCTCCAGATTGATTGAGTCATCAGGGTGGAAAACAGATTCTCGTTCCGAAAGGTCCAACAAATGACAAACGCTCCAAAAGCTCCATCAGACCCAGCAGATGGTTCATCGGTTAAACACATGCTGCTCGTCAATTTGATCCAACCCAGAGAAACTATCTCTACGGCCCACCAGAGGAACGAGAATCGCATTTTTCTTGGCTTATTCTGATATACATTCTTACATAATCTGACCCGCTGATTATAATTTATCCTAGTTATTTGCACAGATTATTGACATTCATGATAAATAAACTACACCAGAGAGGCAGGACTCAAAAACTGATTTCAGCGCTCAGTGGTTATAATGTTATGGCTGATCGGTGTATATTTGTAACGCATTTCGGAGTCATCATCGTTTGGTCATGTTCAATGTCTCGCTTCTCATAATAAACTGATGGTTAAAGAATTAGAACCGGTTTTGTACGGCTAGAAATAGAGGATTTGTTATCAGAGATGAATCAACCGTTGAATGATACGACTGATGACCTCGGACCAGGCTAACGTGTGGGACAAGAGTGTTGACGTAAGACGTAAGCTTTGGTGCTGCTACTCGTAACACCTCCGCTGTGTTGTTTAAGAGCAGCCCACTTGAAGGTTTTTGATAAGCTCTCATGTGCTGACGGTTCTGTTTTTAGTCTTATACCGTATGTTGGGCAGAAATGGCTCTAAAATACGGAATACGTAGTCAGAGGAAGACCAAAGTCGGGCCAATCCCACCTCCGTCCCCCCCCCCCTCCTGAAAAACAGCGGTGGAGATCTTGAGGTTTGGAGTGTGAGGGGCTCACGGATCCAGTCCAACATTTCCTGATGTTTCTGTGGACGACTGGAGCGCCACCATTTCCAAACATGTGTGATTTTAAAGGAGTCTGTGTCAGTATTTGATTGGTGGTTGGTTAGAAAAGGCATTCCGGTGCAATTGAGGGTGTCACCAAACAACAATAAACATTTGAGCCTTTTAGGCATGAGAGAGCTAGCACGCCAAACTTCAAGTCCTCTTCCACGCGTTCCTTCCATTTTAATTTTTCCCTCACAGGGCTCCGCAATAATGGTCAAAAATGATGATGGATGGACAAAAGACAAATTCGTTTACTCCAACAGATGGTCTGTTCAGAACGTTTTTCTCTTGGCGCTCAGAGGCAGGGGAGGATATTGTGATCAAAGGATATCTGTCCAGTGCAGCGGCGAGATTTATCCCCTCTTGGCGTCTTGGTAATGGTGGGGGCGGCTGATGACTCTGCTGAGACTGATGAATATGTGAGGACTAGGCGAAGAAGACGGGGAGGTGGAGGCGGGTCAACCAGCAGCGTGACATATCTAGAAGAGTGGAGAGAATCATATCTAAAAGACAGCAACCGACGATGATGGGTTAATGATGAAGGTGCATCGCAGTGATGTTTGATGTCGCTGAATAAGTACATTTTTGCAGCACTACTGTATCAGTTATCATTGTTTTTCTTGGCTTTCCTGAATTCCTGCAGTCTGTGGCATGCTTCTAAAGGGTTCAGTGAGTTAGTTCGGATTCTTTGCGATCTCTCTGTGCGTATGTTTGGTTTTGGGGTTAACATCAATCACGGATTGATTATATTAAAAATCCGTGTTCTTGGTGTAAATTTTATCCTCAGAAGTAGAAAAGTGTGATTTGCAGCCGTACTGCAGAGTCACTCTGGCACCTTTGAGTCATTTTGTTTACATCGCACCGCTGCTTCGTGCAATATCACACAATTTCTGCCGTATCAGCACTTTTTTCAAACCGTTTGCCGAGTGTTGCCTAAAGGTTGGTAAATATTAAACCCTGTTTTTTCTCTCGCTGTCTTTAACAGGGCCTTGTACGCATACGAGGATGAGAGCAACGATTTGACACTGGCGTCCTCAGGAGGTAAGACAAATGCTCTTCCTCACCCCATTCCAAGGATGTCATGTGACATTTGCATCTGTCTGTTCCCTTTTCCCTTTCCTTTTTTTTGGAAATGAACATTAAAACAATCTGCTAGCATTCTAGCGTCGTGCTCGCTCTGGCGGCGGCAAATACCCACATTAACCTGAGGAGCTCTGCAGGTTTGACTGCTGCTTTGGGTTTGGGGGAGGGGGGGGGGATTAACATCCTCATTGTCACGGAGCCACCAGAGAGCTCGGCTCATTATTGCTACCGTTAATGACGCACTGCATGATCATTACAGTTAATGAGACTCCTCCATTTCACACACACACACACACACACACACACACACACACACACACACACACACACACACACACACACACACACACACACACACACACACACACACACACACACACACACACAGAAATGAACAATACCCGTGGATCATGGTATGATTGCATGGATGCCTAAGAATCAGTGAACAAACACACATAGATAAGACACGTACGTACGTAGTGTTATAATGCCCACCCATTGCGACCGACTCTAACTTAATAACACGTTCCAAAACATTTTGATGAACTCCTTCTTCCTTTCAGACGGTAAAAGCTCATAATTCGCTTTAATGGAGTCGTGCAGTGAGAGGATTACTTTCCCCACGCTTCAAACAGCAAAGTTTCATTTTTAGCGTAACGTTCCTCGGCGCGCCGATTCTCCGAGACTTTTTCTGATTATTCCGACTCAGTTTCCGAGAATCTGTGAGTCTAATGTAATCACGGACAAAGACTTGCTAATTATCCCGCGATGCTGATGGCGTGAGAGGAGAGAGGAGATCTCCTTCACTGAAGGGGACTGCGTCACCGAAGTGCGCAGAGTTGCAGGATGAAGAAGCGTGCAGAGTGGTCGTCCTTCGTCTTCAGCGTTCCCTGAATATTTCAGCCGTGACTATAAACCTCAGAATAAATCTCATCACGCTCCTACAAATGTGTTCAGCGGGTCGAGCAGCCAAACGCGTCTGGTAACAGGAGATCCGGAATAAGAATAAGTCTAAGTCCCACCACAGCATCTCAAAGGGGTTCAGGTCCAGATTTTGACTAGACCAACCCAGAACTTCCTTTCCAAGGGTGGACTTACTCTTCTGCTTCAGATCATGTGCACTTCAAAGACTGATGACCTGACATTCTCCTCCAGAATTTTCTGTTGAGTCGTCCTGGTCCCCAAGCAGCAGCACATAATCTCCACGACGTTCTACCGCCATGTTTGTCCGTAGGTCCGTTGTTCGTTTAGTGGACCGCTGTGTTTGGTTCCAACCCGATTTAACGGGACCCCTGTCATCAAACAGTTCAGCTTTTCACTCATCAGTCCAGAGAAGATTCTCCCAGAAGCTTTCAGAGTCATCCAGGTGGGTTGTGGGTAAATTCAGACCAGCCATGACCTCTGACCTTTATTGAGCTGAGAGAGGCCTGCAGCTCCTTGAATGTTTTCTTTGGATCTTCTGTGACTTCCTGAATGAGCCTTCACCGTTCTAAAGGTGGAATGTTCCAGGTCTCCTCCATGTTTAGATAATGTGTCTCATAGATGTACATAGATGTAGGCCCCGCTCTCCTTAGCCAATCACAACACGGCAGGTTGCTAGCAGTGATCTGATTGGCTGTAGGGAGCCGATTCAACCTTTGAACAATAGAGCCCCACAAAACCGCTGCGTCCCTACAAGTTTGGTCCAGAAACAATAATAATAATAACTGTAATTTATTGAATTTTTTTTGCCCTAGGTATTTATTCACACGTTATTCCTCAACACTGATTAAAA
This sequence comes from Lophius americanus, assembly GCA_037951165.1. NCBI lineage: Eukaryota > Metazoa > Chordata > Actinopteri > Lophiiformes > Lophiidae > Lophius > Lophius americanus. The sequence goes on along the minus strand of JBBDHG010000160.1, from coordinate 32,739 downwards.
CTCATCCGGTCGATTGGCTGCTGCTGTTCAACCATCAGAGACCGACCGCCGAAGACTTCATCGTGTCGAAATCAATCTAAAAGAATTCCTTCACCCCGAAGACACAATCTGAGAATAAAATGTTCTTCTCCGAGTTGAACATGAAATGGAAGCAATTGCAGGAATTCTCAGAACCCACTCATTTATATCTGGATCCACTTGAGAGCTGTGGTTAGTTGAGTAATTCTCTGCGTGTGCTTGTTCCACGGTTTGAAATGTAATCATAATTTAGTCGACGGATGCCGAAATATGCGCAGCTGTGAGCAGACGAAGTTCTCCTTGTGCAGATTCTAAACACATCCTCTGCACATGTAGGCGACCGTCCAGCCTTGGCGGAGTCCAATGGTCTCTGATTGCCTCGCAGGGTTTCTCTAAGTGGATTAACTTGTTAAAGTTTCACCAGTTTGTGTTTAAATCACCGGCAGAAAGAGGGAAACGCCGGACTTGACTCTCTGATGTTTCTGTGCTGCAGGAGGCGGCCTGGCAGAGATCACGCTGACCTTTGACAGCGGCAGGGTGATGTACGGTTTCTGCAGCCTGAAGGAGCCCACCGCCGCCCTGCCACGATACATCCTCATCAACTGGGTGAGCCGCCGGGTCAGGGGGGGGGGGGGAGCGAGGGCGGAGGGGAGGTACATGACTCAACGCCGAGCACTGTGGGTAGCACATGGTCACCTCGGCGTCCTCAGTGGGATAAGAGGAGGAGATCAGAGAAGTGTTTCATCATCGGTTTGTTCAACAGAGACTCGCCTCGTCACTAACCTTCACACATCCAGGTTCGGTCCGCCTCATCCAATCACAGAGCTGCAGCCGCAGCAACACCAGGACCTTGTAGCTCCAAACATGTAATCCGATGTCGCCCCCTACAGGCAGAGAAGAGAATCACATTGTTTTATTGTATTGTTTTTGTGAATTAAAGAAATAAAAATTATAACGATAATGATAATAATAATAATAATAGAAATAATAAAATTATTATACTGTATTGTTATATATGTTATTATATTTACAAAAACATAATAATAATGCTATATCAAAATTATATAATATAATGTTTTCAAGATTATAATATGATATAAAATAAATACATACAATATGCTATATTTAAATATAAATTTCATATGTTTTAGACTTATTATGATAATTGTAATAAATATCCGCACAAATGTTTGAAAGACGAACGATCAAGAGCAAACATGAACAAATACAACTAAATAAAAAATGTTTAATAAACTTTATAGGCGTTTATGTTTGAATTATGTTTCAACCTTTACAAACTTTTTTATTCTCAATTTTTTATCTTGGTTTAAACTTTATGTAAAGCACTTTTGGCTGTAACACAAATAAAGTTACTATTCTAATTCTAATTATTCTTCTTATTCCTCTTATTAATAAGTGATCGTCTTGGAGGGAAAGGAGTCTTACGAATGAAAAAGTGACGTGAAAGTGAAAGTAATGGCGTTGAACACAGACCGAGAGAGAGAGAGAGAGAGGGAGGGAGAGAGAGAGAGAGAGAGAGAGAGAGAGAGAGAGAGAGAGAGAGCGAGCCGTTCGGTGCTCAAATGAGAAAGTAGAGGAATGACTAACTGGAACACCCCGAAACCACCAGACCACAGCAATCCGGACCAGAAACATTCAAGCTCCCTTGACCGTCCTCCTCTTCATCCCCTCTCACAGAAGAAGCCTTTACTTGACACATGCTCTCTCTCTTTCTGCGTTCAACCCATCCCCAGCGACCCGCAGATGAAGTCATTATGTTCTATGTACTACTGAGAGATAAGTCCCCAGGAAAACGGATGACTTGGAGATGCCTTTTCACCTTCTCTTCCTCCATTATTGTTCATTTCTGCCTTCATCGTGCGGCCCTGAAGGAGCTGCGATCGCTGCACATCACATGAGACCACTGTTTAAATAACTGAGCGTGACCACAGCTGAAGAATGAAACATCAATGAACTTCCCTGGCCTCTTTCTCAAATATATTCTTCACTCTCTCTCTCTCTCTCTCTCTCTCTCTCTCTCTCTCTCTCTCTCTCTCTCTCTCTCTCTCTCTCTCTCTAAGGTCGGGGATGACGTGCCGGATGCCAGGAAGTGTGCCTGTGCCAGCCACGTGGCCACCATCGCCGACTTCTTCCAGGTTAGATCCACCAGGGAACTTCTGGAAATACCGATGAGGTGGAAGAGGGCAATGAAAACATGGGCGGGACAGTCTAATGGGGGCGTGGTCTTCCCTTTGAAGATCTTCGACAGCCATTAAAACACAATGCAAAAAATTGCATCTGTGGGTTTGTTTAGACATTAATTCCTCAAAGTCATATTATGGAATCGTCAGTGTCGCCGGCGGATAAATCAAAAACGATTTCAGGGTTGATCATTTTGACTTATATACCCCAAATATTGCAAGGAAGAACTAGATTGATATTGAGAAAGTTCAGGCGCACCTTTATGCCACCAGAGGTTTTATCTCCAAAGGTTTTAACAATTTCTCAACTGTTGGTGAGATTTAGTCCAAATGTGGTACCTATGAATCAACCATCTAGTAAATACCGTATTAAGTCTAATAGTTCATATTTTACTCACTAGGGGGAGCTGTTTAATGAAAAAAAAGACAGTTTTTGGTCTCATACAGCTGGATCACACAGTTGATCCCTCCCACTGACAGGAGCCATGGTTCTGGATTATCAATGTTATCCTTCAGCTGTCACTGGTTATAATGTTATGGCTGATCAGAGTTAATCCAGAACAATATCCATTAATTAGTCACACTCCTGGCATCAAAGAAGGACAGGATTGATGACGAGCCTTTCACCTACTTAGTGTGTGTCTGTGTGTGTGTCTGCGTGTGTGTGCATGTGTGTGTGTGTGTGTGCGTGTGTGTGTGTGTGTGTGTGTGTGTGTGTGTGTGTGTGTGTGTGTGTGTGTGTGTGTGTGAGACACAGCATTGTGTTCCCACCAGGTTTTGTTCCTGGATCGTACATAAAAGGAAATCAAGATTAAAGCAGATGTGACGTTATATTTATTTATATAGGTACGAGTTGAAGGGTTATTACTCTGAGTGGCACTCAGACTCGTCTTCATCACACTGATGGACTACAGGAGTGCACTACATACCACACTACATACCACACACTACACTACATACCACACTACATACTACACACTACACTAAATACTACACACTACACTACATACTGCACACTACATACTACACACTACACTACATACCACACACTACACTACATACTACACACTACACTTACACACTACACTACATACTACACACTACACTACATACTACACACTACACTTACACACTACACTACATACTACACACTACACTACATACTACACACTACATACTACACACTACACTACATACTACACACTACACTTACACACTACACTACATACTACACACTACATACTACACACTACATACTACACACTACACTACATACTACACACTACACTACATACTACACACTACACTACACACTACACTACATACTACACACTACATACTACACACTACATACTACACACTACACTACATACTACACACTACACTACATACTACACACTACATACTACACACTACACTACATACTACACACTACACTACATACTACACACTACACTACACACTACACTACATACTACACACTACATACTACACACTACATACTACACACTACACTACATACTACACACTACACTACATACTACACACTACATACTACACACTACACTACACACTACACTACGTACTACACACTACATACTACACACTACATACTACACACTACACTACATACTACACACTACATACTACACACTACATACTACACACTACATACTACACACTACATACTACACACTACACTACATACTGCCAGTCCATCCTGGACCCCTTACTGTTTAGCATATACATACTGTCACATTATTCAACCAAACTGTTAATAAGAGTTATTAAGTACTTTAACTTTGGATACTCTGCATTATTTCACTGAAGTAACATTTTAAATGCACTGCTCTTACTTGTAACTGAGTATTTTCACAGTATGGGACTCAAGCCGACAGCAGAGGAACTGAAAATGTACAGGATCGTGATCGCAAACCAAAGAACTCGTAAACCACAAAATTAATTTCTCCATTCTAATGAAAGTAAATCCCATAATTTCCTTCCATATCCCCAAAAAATATTCATCTAAAAATCGTTTTCCATCAGTAAAAGTCATTTTCCTAACAAACAGCAATGATGAATGATATAACAGCCGGCAGGTTCTGGCTCACTTAACTGTGTCTCACTAGATTCCTTCCGAACGTAAGCGGAGACGAACTATCGGATACTTTTCTACTCTGTGAGTGTGTGACGCTCACTGAGAGGCTGACCTGAGATCCGTTTGTTTTTCGCTCTAGTCTTGAGGCGCACAAAGGACGCCCACGCTGGCGTCTTCCACTTCTTCAAACAGGACGCTCGTGAACCAAAGCGGAGAACTCGGACACCAAACAAGTTTCTTAGGAGATACAGCTTCTCGCTCGTGTCGGGAAAAAAAATAAAAAATAAAATTGTCGTAAATTAAATCACCGCTGGTAAATTTTTGAAGAATATACTCTAAATGAAAAGTAATGCAGCGGTTTCTGGAATAGTTACAGTATCGCAAAAGAAAATATCTCAAGTGTATCCGTGTTTTTTTTTAAATTTCTCTCTCTCTCTCTCTGCAGGGGGTGGAGGTCACCGTCAACGCCAGCAGTCTGGAAGACATCGAGCCCTCAGCCATCGGGCAGCGGCTGACCAACGGGACGGCGGTGGCGGCGAGTCCGGTCCTGACCCGCCTGAAGACTAAAGAAGAAGAACATGGAGATGTGGTACAAAGTTCTGGTTTAATGGCTGCAGCAGTAAAATAGATATTCTGCAGTGCATTTTAGTAGAATTCAAGCAGACAGGAAGGAGAAGGTGGATCTGAGATCAGGGAGATGTATCTGTAGTTCACCCGTAACTCCTTATTTGGTTCCAGAACTCAATGAAAGCATCAGCCAGAACCGCTGACGGGTCAAGTCAGGATAAGATGAGAAACGTTAATCAACCTGCAGACAACAAATAAACTTAATAATGACCTGAAAATGCCTAAAACCAAAACAAAATAGTTTTATATGTGATGTTCTGAATGTTTACGCGTCGCCACGGCGACACGCGGCGACAAGCGCGAGTGTAGCACACTTTCTTTCCCACAGCGTTAGCTTAGCATGGGTTAGCAGGCTAGCACGGTTAATCAAAACGTCATGAGATGTTTGTGTGTTATGTTTGTTTTATTCGCTAAATAAAATATCACTTTGGGTGTGCATCACTTAAATCAGCATCTCCGTCGTTATAAGAGTATATAACCAATGAAAAGAGAGAGGCACCTCAGGGACCAATCAGATCCACCCAGGAGATCCAGATATCTTCATCACCCTTTCCTCTGTTGTGACTGAAGAGGATCCTTGTTGTCTCCTGATGCAGGGCACGGTGTACGAGAAGACCAACGCAGAGGTGGAGATGAAGCAGATCAACAGAGAGGAATTCTGGGAGCAGGCCAAGGTAGGAGTGGAAACGGAATAAGCGACTGGACTAACTTTGATTTTTTTTCTTTTTTTTTTAAATCAAAGTTAGTCCAAAACCTTTCTAGAACATTTCTGAAAGGTTTTGGTGGAATGTGAGAACCGTTTGGTTACACACGAAATTTTGTATGTTTGAGAATATGATGACGTCGCCGTGGTTACGGATTGATACACGGTACAGATTGTTGCGTAGATTCAAATTTATTTTTATTTTTTACATAAACTAGAGGAGATCTGATCCACATTTTCATGTATAATTTGCAAATATGCTATAAAAACTTTTAAAATACATCCTAACTGAAAAGTTGTGGAACATTTTGAAAGAACTGATTTATACATTTAAAAAAAATCACTTTTTAAAAAATATATATAAAATTGTATTTACGATATATAATATATATCGTAAATACAAATAGTTCTAAATTTCTAAAATGTCTAATATACATATTTATCTGTTATATATATATATATATATATATATATATATATATATATACAACAGATAAACTTAATATTTTTGGAGCAAACATCTGCAGACATCACCTCATGCGTCTCGTTTTGCCTCTGTAGCGCGAGGAGGAGATAAGGAAGGAAGACGAGAAGAAGAAGGCGGCAGAGGAGCGCCAGCGCTACGAGGAGGAGCGGATGGAGCTGGAGAGGTTAGAGCAGGAGAACCGAGAGAAGAGGTACCGCGAGAGGGAGAAGGAGATCGAGGAGCACAGGTGAGGAGCGGATACGCCTCTTCATTTCCTGTTAAACCGGGTCAATAATGTGACCGCGCCCCTCTGAACTCACCAGTAAGACCTTTTTTTTAAAGAGTAGGAAGTCCAGTACCAAAATAGTCCGACACGAACGGAATTACAACAAAAATAAAGATGCCGCTTGGAATCCAACGCTGGAACGCCATGGCGTCCCTCAGGACCAACTTTAGAACCTCATAATAGCCCGAAAAGTCAGAGATATTAAGGAGTCTTCATCGCCACCGCCACCGCCAGATCCTTGGTGTTAACACTATAACTCCAAAAGTATTTCATTGATCGTTTCAAAACTAAACACCCACATAGAACTTAGTAAGAGGAAGAACTGGAGTGGTTTTGGAAAAGGTCGGTTGTATGTTTTCGACACTAGAGGGAACTTTATCTCCAAAAGTTTTATGAACATAATTTCGAAGCGGTTCGGTCCACTTCAGTCCAAATTTGTACCAAATGAATCGACTCGAAGAGATCGATCTTGTCAATATGAAAATGTCGGGTATGTTTCGGGAGTAAAAATCTAACGTTTGTGTTTTTGTGGTTACAGGAAGAAGCTGCAGGAGGAGGAAGAGGATAAAGAGAGGTTGTCTAACCAGGCCGCCATTGTAAGTTTTTCAGACCCGGTCCAACCAAACCTGTAATCACAATCTTTATGATGGAATGAGGAAGATTATTTATTCTTTAATTTCATCAAACATAAACAGTCAATGTGGTTCTGGAGCGAAGAAGAGCAAAATTAATCAACCGTCCTCTTACAGCGATCTCTTTTTACAGCAATGAGTAAGAAATTAAATCCATTTTGAGGTTTTAATCCCGTATCGTGGAAGTGGATGGAGAAATACTTATATATAAAAATTTACAATATCAACATTAAATAATAGATAGATAATAATAATAATTAAAAAAAAATTAACTATACATTTTTATTATTAAAAATGAATAATAAAACAATATGAAGAATGAAGAAAAAAACAATAAAAAATAAGGATAAAAAACTAAAAATACGATGACACCAAAATAAATTTCAATCCAATAATTATATATATTGTGTAGAAGATGGAGAACAGAGAACTATGAAAACTATGAAAGGGAAACGTTGAAAAAGATCGCATATATGTAGACATAATTGGGTGTTTTATTAGTTCTGATTTAAAGATGTCAATACGGCTAATTTAAATTGTCGGTGTAAAATTTAACCAGATGCATTAAAACAAATCCAGAAAATTCAGGTAGTCAATATTCTGCTCACACGTCAAATATCGTTCTCGTTCTGTTTGTTAATCCTCAGATTACTGTGAGTTTTTGTTTCATTCTTCCCTGTAGGTAGCAGAGGCGAGCTTGGAGGACCTGAACCTGGACAAGAAGGAGACTGAGGTGGAGGTGAGTCCTGCAAACTTGTTTCACCAAAAACCAGCGATTAGAGGGACAATCAGAGAAATAAAAAAAAAATCAATCATAAAGGGTGATTACGCCAGAATCTACGTCTCGGTACAAATGTTGTTATAGTTCCTGTTTTAAGTTCTGTAAGAAGCAAGGGCCAAAACTTTTCTCAGAACCTCGTCTTAAACCGACATTTTTGGATCATTTCCTGTTCCTCTCCAGTATAAAACATCAAAGGAACAAGGAACAACAGAAGCCATGGTTTCGGAAAAACTCATGCAAAATTTCACCATTAATGTCTGAGTTTGTGCCCGCCCCTAAATCCACAGACAACTCCAACAAACGTAGCATTCCACTTCAGCGTCTCTGTTTAGCCCACAGAGCCCCCCCGGCTCCAACCCCCAAAAGAACATCAATGGAATCGAATGAAGCAAAGACGTCACTTCTCCAAATGGCTTATTACTCTTTTTGTTGTATTTCAAAGTGCAAAGTTTCAGGTGCTCCAATATATGCTATATATATATTCTATACATGCAAACTGTTGTTTTTCTTTTTTTTTGGTACGTATTGTTTACAGTTATTGTATTATGTGTAAACATGTTGACTGACTTTGACTGATAGTGACTTTGTTTTGTTCCCAGGAGGCGAAGGCCATCATCGCTCAGCGTTCAGGAAACCCACGAGAGTTTTTCAAGCAGAAGGAGAAAGCCTTGACCGTCAGCGAGGAAACCTCGCCCGCCTCCGTCCACAGGACCGGTAAACACCCCCCCCCCTCCAAAACTCACATGGCCTCCACCCCCCAGCTCTCTCCTCTCTCTGTAAGATCAGGACAGGAATACTGGGACTTTAGAATAACTTTAAAGTCCGCAGGTTTTATCCAATGAGAGGGTTTTTATTTTTTAAAACAAGCATCGACATGAAATAAGAAACAGGGGGGGAGGGGTTCATCCTTCCAGACTTCCATAAAGAGTCTAAAAAACAGGGTCAAAGAGCAGGAAGCTTCTTGACGTCTGAAGTCCCTCAGCGTGACATTCCTCATAAGAACTTCACTGTTCCACTTTCGGATTGTTCCAGAATAGCTGAAGGTGTTTTAATCCCAGCAGGAAGGAGTCGACACTGAAGACCATCGTCTTCTTCGTCTCTGGCCGCCGTTGAGTTCTGCTTCTTGTGTGGTTTTAGTTTAATTTGGGTTTCTAATTGCCTCTCATCTGCAGAGTCTTAAAGAATGTTCTGGTCTTCTTCCAGAGGCTCTCTTCTCCCGGGCCGGGAAGCCCAGACGATAAATGTTCAGTGAGGGAAGTAATTGGAAAAACGAGGGAATGTGAGACGGAATGAGGCTAAATCACTTTGTAATCCAAACACTTGTAAGAAGTGTGAAGCGATAAAGTGACACGCCTCCTTTCGTTGACCGGTGATCTCATAAACTCAACGAGGAAGAAGAACGGCTTCCCAGCGCAGGAGACGGGATCGTCTGGGGAACCCGCGCAAAAACAACTGTAATAATAAGGAATTCACATCTTTTGAACAAAACTTTATTCAAAATGTTTCCATAAACATTAACAGCAACAGCTATAAAAACTCATTCAAAAAACAACACATGCACAACTTGAAAAACAGCTAATTACAAACAATTATAATAAATGTCTACAAGTTCAAAACAGCAATAATAATAAAATTCACATCTATTAAACAACACTGACTAAAAAATATTTTTAATTTTTAAGGAATTTTTATATTATTATTTTTTTGGAATAATTATAATAAATACACATATAAAAAATAACAAATGCGCAACTTCAAAGACAGCTAATTACAAACAATAATAATTAATGTACACAAGTTCAAAACAGCAATAATAATTATGACAAAGGGTTATGAAGCTCAAGGTTAAATTAAAAAATATTATATATTGTAATATTTATTATATTCCTTTGAGATTTGAGAAACTTGAAAAAACAGATTCATCCAAAAGAAACAAAAGCTGCACAGCTTTTACCCTGTGGGGTCAAAGGTCATGCTGACCTTAAACCTCATTTGAATGGTGATGAATGCAGATATCACAGCAATGCATAAACTGATTAAATAAAAATCGGCTACGGAGATGAAGAAAATAGAGGAACGTGAAATGAAGATGATGATGTGTTGGTCTAGAACGGAGAGGTTAAAGGTCACATTCAACTTCTGGTCCATCCATGGAGCCCTTTGAACAGGATTTCTTTACTCTTCAGGAAGAATCAGGAGATTCCAGTCATCAGAAATACTTATTTTCAGCTTCATTATTCAGAATCTCAACCATGAACCTGAAGTTTTTCCCTTGAGGATCAAAGAAGCGTTTCATCTCTGCTAACTGCATGCTGTCAGTGTTTTTAACGCCACGCTAACCACTTTTCTTTTCTCTCCCTTCTTGTTTTTCTTTCTCTCTTTTTTCCTCGTGGGGTAACCTCTGACCCCTCCGAATCCATCTGACCATCATTTATGTGCATCATCTTCATCGCTTCTTGTTTCTGAACCCCACTGTGGAAACCACTTCTCTCTCTCTCGCTCTCTCTCGCTCTCTCTCTCTCTCTTCTCCTTCATGGGTTTTCCACTCTGGTCTTCCTGTCTCCTCTCTGTCCTCGTCCGTCGCCTGGTCTTTTCTGTTGTCTGTCTTCGTCCGTGTCCGGGTCGTCCTCGACCGCCAGGCCGGTTGGACAGCCCGTTCTTGAGGCAGCAGCACAATCCCAGCAGCCCCAGTTCCACTCCCCCACCTCGGGGAACGTCGCCCTTTCGCACCCCACCGCACGCACGGACGCAGCCCGCCGCTGCCGCCGGTAGGTACAGCACGAGAGTGATGAAGAGCAGGAGGGGAAGAAGGACGGACACCAGCAGCTTTTCCCTCCCCCACTGACACTAAGACGAGGATGAAACTGCACGTGAACTCAAAAAGTCAGGGATTAAGTGTTTTCTGCTAATATGCAGGTTTAAAAAGTTAAGTCGGATTTTACTGCGTTGAGACGGAGGATTATTTATCTGGAGAAATTAAAAAAATAGAAATTTCTGAGAACAAAGTCAGGATTTTAGGCGACTCGTTGGAGTTGACATTAAGAATGTGGAACAACTGTGTTCCCGTAAAACTATGACTTTATTCTCATAATAAATACGTTTTTCTAGTGAAGTTCCAACTTTTTTCATGAAATTAATTTTTTCTCACTAAAATTATCACTTTTTTCTCATAATTTTAATATCTTGTAAAATATTGTATTTATTCTCATTAAAAAAAATTTCTGGTATTTTTGACTTTTCTCTTGAGTTAAAATATTTTTCACGTTAAATTCCAGCTTTTTTTCCACCGAAACTTTTGTTTTTTTTGTAAAATACTTTATTCTCATAAAATAATATTTTTTTTCTAGTAATATTAGGACTTTTTTCATTAAATTTTCTTTTACAATTACAGCTTTTTATCTCGGAATTTTTTGTTTTCTTTTGTTTACTCTATAAAATGATTACTTTATACTCTAATTAAGAATTTTTCATAAAGTTCAGACTTTTTTCTTGAAAATTAAAACAATTCCTCGAAAAAATTATGACTTCCTATATTTAAATTAACATTATTTTGCTCCTAAAATTAGGACTTCAATCTCATAATCTCTTCTAGCACTTCTTTCAGTTCACATGCAGTTTGATCATCACTTATTCTTCACCGGTCAAACACCAACCCTGAAAATCCACACACCCCCTCCTGAAGAGCCCACCCCACTCACCCTCCCCTCGTCCCCACAACCTTCCCCCAGCCCCCACCCCTGACTTCTTCAGGTCACAGTTTCACGTAGATGATCTTCACTTTACTTCTTGTAGATAAATCCCTTTAAAAAAAAAAAAAACCCAATCCAAAGCAGAAGTGACTTCATCATCTTCATCTTCCTCCTGTGTTTTTAAGAAGAAAAGTCAATTTCCTTACTCTTTGCTCTCAATCCCGTTTCCCCTGACTTTTAGCGCTATTCCACAAACCCCTCCTGGATTATGCCGTTTGTGTGTTTGTTCGATAGCTGTCACTCGTCCTTTTAGTTGTCGTCCAAGAAGCCGCTGATGTCTGATTATTTCTGTCTATGTTTCTGTTGTGTTTTTTAGTTTTTTTTGACATCGTCTGGTTTTGATTAGAGGCCAGCGAACATCCTGCAGGGATAAAAGAGGATGTTTTCCTGAATCTCACTGTTTTTTCTATGTTTTGTTTTTTTCCGCCTCCTGGACGCCACACAAACACTCAAACTCACCTCCGCTGCTCTTAAACCCGACCCACTGGCCCCCCTGTGAGTGTTTGCCTACATGTGATGTCGTCCAGCCGCCCGTCCGCCGTTTGTTGGCATTTGGTTGAATGTGGATCTTTGCCCTTTGACCTCTGTGGATCCAAATTCATTCATTTTAAACATCATAATAGTGATTTTCTCTGTTTTAGCCACAACTTGACCACTTGTTCTTGTCAAAATTTGGGTTTTAATCCCCCAACTCCCTCTTTTTGACACTTTAAGCCACCATAGATTCTTGGATCGGGAGGAGTGAGCTGATGTGTAATATTGGTTGCAATGTCCAACTTCACCACTAGATGTCACTAGATTTGACACAATGCTTTAAAGAACTTTGGAAAGTGGTTAATAACAATGTAATTACTACATTCTACTATCTGTGTCATGCTTGTTGGGCAAAGAACCGGTTCATCTCTGACCCGACCGACAGCAGTTCTATATATGAATTAGTTTATAGGATTAGTATTAAGTTTAGAAAACTGTCAGTTTTCTAAACGGGTTTCCATCGCCAGAAGGTTTGAAATGGAGAACCCAAACCACGCCGATCCCGCCGAGCTGGTTTTGTCATTTCATCTCAGTCAGACGTTTGTTTCCAGTGTCTCCTTCATCTGTGATTGATCGCCGGTGCTGCTGGTGTCCTCTGGGTAACCGTGTTCGGGTCTCAGAGCAGAACATCGGATTTCAGAAGACGCATGAATTCATCCAGCATCTGAGACGTTCCATCGTGAATCTCTGGATCGTAACACGACCGCGTTGGTGTTTGTGGTGATGAGTAGTTCTGCCGGATGTGGTTACACACTTTTATGGGATATATTTATATATATATATATATATATATATATATATATATATATATATATATATATATATATATATATTTATATATTTAGAATTCCACTATTTATATCCTCAAAAGGTCGGGGATGTAGTGGAATCGTCATCGTCGCCGCTGTCATCCTCATGTCCGCAGACACATCATGTTAGAATCAGAACACACAAACTGTTTAATGGATGGATTCTAAATGTTGTACCCACATAGAGCTCAGTGCGAGGAAGAACTGGAGTGAATTTGGGAACGATTGGTTGCATATTTCCGACAGTAGGGGGAGCTTTACTACCAAAATGTTTCGGTCCGTAATTTCTCGACTTATAATCGGATTTAGTCCAAATTTGTTGCATATTATTCAACTGAAGGAGAGATCTATCAAGTATATTTATATTTTACTCACTAGGGGGAGCTGTTTAATGCCAAATACATTTTTTCTGGTCACAACTTCCTAAACGTTGATCTAATTTAGTTCAAATTTACCTCAAATGAACCGACTGAAGGAGATTTCACTTATATTTGTCATATTTTACTGTAGTTGTTACATAATTCAGTCACTAGGGGGAGCTTCTTTTTTTTTTTAACCAAAAACACAACCTTTGAAACCTAATTTCCTCAAGGTTTGTCCCATTTAGTCCAAATGACCTTTTATGAATCTAGAGGAGCTTTGCTACGCAGGAAATAAAGGATGGAGAGAGAGAGAGAGAGAGAGAGAGAGAGAGAGAGGATGAGGATGAATTAGTATTGGTTCTCAGTTGATAAGACGTTTAAATCAACAAACGTGAAGCTTATGTCGTAGCGCTAAAGGAAAAGGTCGGCCGAGTCATAAAGGTTCATCCTCCCGGGATCATGAACGTCTGACCCAAAATTTCACAATAATTGCATTTATGGTTGTTGAAATTTAGTCAAGCAGCCGACGGATCCGTGGACATATCGCCCTTGAGCCGGATGTGGGGCGTCACGTCGCCTGAACATCCGTGATCGTAAATATGTGAGCGCCGTGATCCAGAGACAGACATTAAAGGTTTGACTCCATTTTTGGTGACTTTGGGTGATCTTTGAGAAGCTCTGTTCTCTAACAGGAAGTGCCGTTAGACGGTGAGTTTTGACGAAGGTCAAAAGACGGCATCCTCCGATTCATGAGGATTTTTAAAAGGAGGACCCGCTCTAAACTTCACTCGGTTTATAAAACCATTGGACGTCTGTTATTTTTATCACGTTTTGACCGAAAAGCCACAGCGATCTGCGTTTGTGGTTCCGAGAGGATCTCAGTCTAGACTCTTTTTTTCTGGACCTTTCTGATGTGCCGTTCTGTTCCTGCAGATGATGACGACGATGATTACGATGAAGGGCATACAGAGCGCAGCATGGCCGCCGTGTCGCCCATCCCTACAATAGTCACCACTCCCATCAAAGAGGAGTTGAGCAGGGACGAGGAAGACTGCAGAGACGAGTGGGACACGAGTGAAGGTGAAGCCAGAGTGATAAAGTTCGGTCCGGTAGACCCTCGCACCTCAAATCTCAAAGTCATTGTGTGAGTCCAGTGTGAGTCCGGATTAGTTTTTCATGGTCACACCGTTTTCCGATCCAGATTCGGTGCCAAAGCAGGAGCAGACACCTCCGGTCCAGGAGTCGACGGCCGCCAAACCCGTGCAGAGCGTCGCCCCGCAGACCCGCGACTCCTTCTCTGTGTGGGAGTCCGGGACAGACAGCCTGGTCAACCTGTGGGACAGCAGCTCCGGCCCGCCTCCCAACCCCTCCTCCCAGATCTCCCAGTCCTCCAATCTGGTGGACCTCATGGATGACGGCCCCCACGACGCCATCCCGCCAAGCACCGCCGCCACCAGCAGCAACCCTCAGCCCCTTCTCAACTTTGACGAGATGATGGAAGGGACCTTCTGCTCGGGCGCCGAGGACGACCCCACCAGTCTGGTGGACGTGACGGTCTCTGACCAGATGACCCTCAGCTACCAGCATGCATTGCAGCATGCATCCGCGGAGGTGCAGGAGCTGGATGACGGACAGCTGCTGATGACCAATGGGGAGACGCTGCTGAAGGAGGGGACTCAGGTCTGACCGTTTTGATGATGATGAAGAGAGAAACATTTTTTCTTTCCGCTGGCTAAAATGTTTTTTTCTCTACTGGTCCTTCAGGCGAGTGAAGGCTATTTCAGCCAATCACAGGAGGAGGAGTTTGGCCAATCAGTGCAATCCTCAGCCAAACCTGCACCGGTCCTTTATAACAAGCCACCAGGTGAGATCCGAGTACAATCGTCACACTTGCCACTTCCTGCTCAACTGTTTCAAATTAAAGGTCAGTTTGTATCATCACTCCCTTTCCTGACAGGCTTTTATTGTGAAAAACCTACAAACATCAGCTAGTTCTGTTGACAGTAGCTTAACGCCAGCGTTTCACACACAAACATATTGTTCAATCCACACGTGGCTATTAGGTTGAAATCGTAACAGTCGTGGGAGAAGCGGAGCAGTGATGTCATCACCAGCGACGTTTCGCCAGCATGGCTTCTTTAAAAATAGAGGTGTCTGCTTCAGTCTGACAAGTCCCACATGCTTCTACGCCTCCCTTATGCCGATGGATACATCCACTAGACGGCTGATGTCCTCGCCAAGAAAACAGAATATAGAAAAATGATTTATTTTGCCTATTTATTATTTATTTTAATATATTAGACAGTCTAAATGAATGTACCATAAAATGACAAAATGCTTTGGTCAAGCATTTAGACGGTAAAAAAAGAAATCAAACTTCATGATGAATCTTGTATTTCATGCACAATAGTTCATTTTAATTAGGTGAGCTCACCTTTTTGGTAAAGTATGTTTTTAAAAACTATTTTTTCAGGTATTAAACTTTTTTTAATCCTTTTTTTTTGAAGTTGTATAATTTAGTGAGACCTCACACGCTTATATATGAAAAAAAATCCTACTTTTTCAATAGTCGTGGTTAATGCCTCCTTCTCAGCGGCCCCTTTTGACCTTTGGTGTCCCTCAGGGCTCCATCCTTGGCCCCATACTCTTTAGCACATACATGCTGCCACTGGGTCATATTATGAACAGGTACAGCAACATTTGGAAAAATAGAACCTCAAAAATGTGCTCCACCAAACAGTTGAGAAGAACATTAAAGGGTTTTAAGACTGGAAGATACTTTATTCACCAAGTTCAGCAACAAAAAACCAAAAAACATAAGAAAGAAAAAGTGTCAGGCCTAC
This sequence comes from Lophius americanus, assembly GCA_037951165.1. Taxonomy (NCBI): domain Eukaryota; kingdom Metazoa; phylum Chordata; class Actinopteri; order Lophiiformes; family Lophiidae; genus Lophius; species Lophius americanus. Next base: position 16,630 of record JBBDHG010000160.1, on the reverse strand, counting down.
TTTAACACATGGTTTGCAGAGACCAGTTGTTAAAATTGATTCTTCCTGTAGATTTTTCACAATAAAAGCATAGAACAGGAAATCCAGGCTGAAGACTTTGAAAGTGTTTCTTAGTCCACAACAGTAGACACAGTAGCTGGTCTTAATGTTTTGGCCGATCAGTGTAAATGGTGGTAGTAAATGGTGTGTTTTCTGTGTGCGTGTCCAGAGATTGACATCACGTGCTGGGACACGGACCCCGTGGCCGACGATGACGAGGACTAACCGGCCAATCAGACACCGCCGCGGGACCAAGAGGAAGAAGGAAGTGCGCTTCAAGAAGATTTTTGTTTTCTTTTTCTAAAAAACAAAAACACAAGCAAACAAAAAAAAGTAATAATAAAAATAATAATGCATCAAAACTACTTCTGTATTATCTTTTAGAGGGAAAACAAAACTGTAGCCGCCAGAAACACGGTTTGAGTTAAAGATGGTTTGAAGGCTCAGTTCTTTTTTTTTCTCTGTGTGTTTGTTACTTTATTTATTTGTTTTTCTTCTTTCTTTCTCTTTTTTTTCTTCTTTTCGCTATGCAGATGTAATAGCTGGGACTCTTGTGTAAATGATTTATTACACGTTAACGTAGCACACGGCTGCATATTAGATAGGAGGAAGCCCAGTGGGTGGCGGGCAGCGATATACTTTATTCAGCCCCTTTAACACAGGTGGAGCTGCTGCGCCTTTATCGCCCCTCCCTGTTCTGTATAAAACACTACAAAGGCATAATGGGGGGGGGGGGTGTCATGGTTCCGCCTCTGAGCTGGCAGCAGAGATGGCAGCAGCACCGTTTTAACATCCGAACAAACATGCGGGCTGGTCAGTTGTTGTGACAGGAAGGAGAGGTGAAGTTTTGACCAGGTTGTGTGTGTGATTCGTAAAAGAGGGCGTCGCCCTCTGAGCAGACGACAAGCTCAAGCGCCAAAATCTGGCTTTACTTTGCAGGAACGTCGCCACTAGTTCACTCGGAGACGACACTGTGTCTGGGCTGTTGATGCTGAGGGGCGTAGAGAAGCGTCGGCGATGGAGAATCTCTGCATTAACAGGGTTTTGCTGATGGTGTGACGCTAATTTTGACTCGTCGTTCACGTCAGCCGGCTCAAATTCGCGAGTTGTCGCACCTTTGCAGTGACTGTGCATGTCAGTTCATTGTAGGCAAGATTAACTCCTGCCTGAAACCACTCTATAACTAAGAAAGACAACAATTTTTGACGCCATGTTATTTCTTGATGCTCAGTCGGTAGAATTCTAGCCTCACAGGAAAAAAAAAGAAAAAGGTGTGGGTTCAAATCCACCACCGGCCTTGGGCTCTTCCTCGGTGGAGTTTGCATGTTCTCACCTTGTTTGCCTGGATTCCCTCCAAGTGCTTCGGCTTCCTCCCACAGTCCAAAACCCTGCAGTACCGATGCATCGGTGACTGAGGTGTGGACGAGAGCGGAACTGTGGTCCATTGATAAACCGGTGACGTGTTTGTCCCGCCTCCCGCTCATTCTCTGCTGGGATTGGCTCCAGCTGTCCCGGCGACTCTGAACAGGATACGGTTACAGAAAATGGAAGGATATTTTTTATTTTCTCCATTATTACAAATTGCTGCTAGACACGTGTGTAAAAATATCACTCTATATGCCGACGATACTCAGTTATACATGACACACGTCTTCTGCTTTCAGAGCGCCGCCAGACTATTTAAAGCGCCATACCATCGTTCTAACGTTCAAACCAAGGTGGCGTAGAGGCCAGGGTCTTGGTTTGCGGCGCTGTTGTTCCATCTCTGTTTAAAAGGGGCTCTAGTCTTTAGTGCTTTATAGTAATAACACCTTTATAAAACTAATACCATTACAGCTGCCACGTATATATATCCTCACTCTCTTGTTTCTTACCTCTTTTTCACCTTCCTCTTTCCTTCTGCCTTCAGAATATTCACCTTTGCAAGTCAGTTAATCTTGTATTTAGCCCTTGTTTTACTGGAACAGAACAGGCGAAATATTTTTATTTATTCTGGTGCATCCGGACGTTTTTTCACTAACAGCCTTGGCGAGTCAAATTGTGACCTTTTTCACTCCTTTTGTATGACTGAATTCAAGATTAAATGGCTTGTGAATCTTTTATTTTCAGTGCATTTTTTTTATTTGAACTTCTTCTGCCTCCCTGTGGATGAACTATTGATCAGCCCTCTTCTCCGGTTCTGCCGTTTCTACACCGCTTATATACTTACACCCGTATTCACTATATTCATCTGGATTAGGTGTGTTTTCACAGTAGAAACAGAAAAGCAATGACTCCTCTGTACGTTTCTTATCCTTCTCCCCGGCTCATTCTGTTCTGAGCCAATGGGGGAGAAAAAAAAAAAAAATCACCATGTATTTTATTTTTGTTTTTACTTTTTTTGATCATGTGATGTTGAGTTGACCTGGAAACTGGAGAGGTGGGGGCAGGCTGCAACGGGAAGTGTGTGTGTGTGTGTGTGTGTGTGTTTTTAATACCTGTCGAAAAGTGTGCTAGAATTGATATTCAGGACCTTTTTGAGTATTAGCAGCAGCAGTGTTAGTCTTTTTCTCTCGCTGTAAATTCCTGTAGAAAATAAAAAAAACTCTTAGGCAATAATAACACCTGTGTGTGTGTGTGTGTGTATGTGTGTGTGTGTGTGTGTGTGAGAGTGTGTGTGAGTAGAGGATACAGGTTAGCGTGTGTTTTCATCTGACAGGAAGATCTCAAACAGGTTATCTGGCGTGATTTCTGACCTCTGCGACCCGAACCATCGGAACCGTCGGCAGACACGTAGAGGACAAAACCCATTTCCACTAGATTCTTTTCAGTTCTGTAAAATGAGGCTCATTTAGTGAATAAATATGCAACTCTTCATTTTACTTTTGTCTCATCATTCATGGAGGATTTATCAGACGATTTTCAGATCAAAGGAACTTTTTGATGCTTAATTTGACTGACATGTCCAAACCGTGCTGTGAAAAAGTATTGGATACCCCTCCTAATATATATACATATATATTTTTCTTCCTATTTTTATGTGAAATCCAGACTTAAACGTGTTCAATCATCAATACAAATTGAACATAAAACAATCGGAGTAAACACAAAGTGTAGTTTTAGTCGCCAGAAAGTTTTCAGCCTTGTAATTTATAACTATTTTATTACTGTATTAGACTGTTATTACTCTATTCTAAGAGGAAAAAAAAGTTACTATATTAAACAGTTAACCATAAACACACAAATTCACAAAATGTGTGTGTGTAAATAAATATATTATAGCAGTAACGTTCCTTTAAAGTGTCACACTTCAGTCAAGAGCTGTTATATTAGTGCTGCTGTGTTGTGCAGAACATTATGACCATACAGACTCCAGGTGTTCCACCTTTAGCATCAACATTGGGGGGTTTCAGAGCAAGAACTGATCCATCGAGGTCCCGCCAAAGCAGCTCAGTGGAGTTCGGGTTCAGCCTTTAACTAAGACACTTCAGAACTTCACTGGTGGACTTACATCCACTAAGGCGAGTCCACCCGGTCCTGAAGCAGCAGATCATCTCCACAAAAGTCCACTGCCTCACCCACTTCACTGTAGGTCTGAAGTTCTTCTAGTGGAACGCTGGGTTTGGTTCACACCAGATGGAACGGGACCCCCCCCCCTGTCTGCTTTCCACTCATCAGTCCAGAGAAGATTCTCCTTGAAGCTCATGAAGATGTTTTGAGGGTAATCTGAACTCCAAATGTAGGTTTCTAGAGAAATGTCTTTAGAAGTTGCCTAAGAATAAATTAATCCTGAGAGTCTTTATATGAACTTATTGTTTTTAGAAAGTTTCACACTATTATGACTTATTTTTAATGGCATTTTACTCCAAAACTTGCTTTGATAAAAACGGTAAACGCTATAAATGAATTTTAATGATCGTGTTGTTCAGACATCCACCACTAGATAGAGCCACAGCACAAGATTTTCCTTCTTCTGGTAAAAACTTTAAATAACAATTTAATTATTTTTGTACCTGGTATGAAAGGCAAGGCCTAGTCAGGCAGAGAAAAAAAGTATTTAAAGGAACAGTCAACCCAAAAATTAAAAAAAATAAAATTCTGTTATCATCATTAGTCAGATGAGAACCTTTTTAGTCTGGGGACTTAAACTTAACTCAAAATATAAACTAGATCACTCCCCTAAGGCAGCTAAGCGTTGTCATGTTGTCATTTCACGTATAAAACATATTTGATGTCATCCATTCATATATTCATTTTCAGTGTTTTGTTCAATATTTGGTGTCTTTCTTTTGCAACAGAATTACCCGGCGAGTTTTAAACTACAAAAACACACCTGAAGGGTTAGGGTTGAGGGGTTTGGGATCCCACCTGTATGAACTCAACACCTGAGGAAGGATCACAAACATGAACTCAGACATGCAGCACGTCTGAATACCACAGAGTTAAAACGACCGGGACATTTTAGATTTTAGATTTGAGTCCTGAGGAAAGCAGAGATTGTGAATTCTTGCTGATTTCATCGGGCGATGTTCGTGCTCACCTTCAACCCCCTGCCTCTGATGAATGCTACAGCTTTTAGCTCCAAGGCTACAGTGAGGAGTCCATCTTTAAAAAGGTATGAATAACATAGTTTTTATCAAATGACATTTTACAAAGATCATTTCACACGACAGGCAAACTAGAAATAATCATTCCGACATTCCAAACCGTATTTATTGAAATAAGCTCAAGGTTACCCAAAGAGCTAGGACAGAACGAACATTAATTTATAAAGATATTGAAGAGAGAAGTGTAGTAGATGACCTGAACCCCTTAATTTCCTCGCCAAAAAAAAAAAAAAAAAAAAACCTGTGGAAAAATAGTTTCTTTGCTTATTTTCTTTCTTTGTGGCATTTATTAATTTACTTTCTTAATCGCTCTTATGAATTATTTGTATTATTATTATTTTTGTATTTCATGAAAAATATTTAAGGTTAATTAGATTCAAACTTTTTGACCCTTGTTAGCCTTTTTTTGGTTGCATTAAGTGACATAATTCTGTTTAATAAGTCCTCAAATGAGGCCTCCTACTTGGTGGCCCCCTTGACCTGTGGTGTCCCCCAGGGCTCCATCCTGGGCCCCCTTACTTATTTGCATACAACCTGCTGCCACGGGCTCAAATTATAAACAGGTTCAGTCACATATTTCAAAATCAAATAGTGGCTCAAAATGTTTCTCAACCAATCAGTTGAGCAGAACGTTAAAGAGATATGATTTAAAAATGTTTGGTTTTGTTCTTCCTCCTTACAAATATACTTAATGGTTGAAGTTTAAATAAAGAAGAAGAAGTATTTGGTATTAAATCTTTGAAGGGAGCACGGATCGCCGACATTTTAATTATTGTTTTGTGTTACTCCTGTATTCTCAATCAAGCTGTTTTTTTTATTTAGATTTGATTCGACGAGGCTCCGTTTTATATTTGGTGGTAATATTTTCTTGTAAGGAGCCGGGGAAGGATAGAAGTCATTAAAGTGGAGGGTAATGGGAATAACAAAACAATGATTAAGAAAAGCAATAAAACTATTAATGTTGCTGCACAGGAGGAATGAAATCGTTTTGAGTTTGTTTTTCAACATTTTAAAATAAATCACCTTCCTCCTCGTCTTCTCTGTTCTTTGTTTGGATGGAGTTCTAGCTCTAATGTCTGTCAGTGAATAATCAAACATCTTAAGACTGGAGTTGAACTCTGTCTCGTGTCACGCTGTCTTCACTATGACCTCAAGTTCTATTAAATCTGAATAATTGAATTCATTATTTTAACTTGTTGTTCATCCGTATGATATGATTGACAGATTGAAGACGGGGGCTGAGTGAGTCAGAACCGCAGCTCCGAGATTCAGATAAAAGTTCCTGTATTATTCGGTCCCGACAAATATCAGACTGAGATATTCTTCATTTCCCCGAAAAATGATTTTACTTGTCATGTCCGAAGATTTCTTGAGACTTCTTCTAAGAATAGAGAAAGAGAGAGAGAGGGAGAGAGCAGAGAGAGAGAGGGAGAGAGAGAGAGAGAGAGCAGAGAGAGAGAGGGAGAGAGGGAGAGAGAGAGAGAGGGAGAGAGAGAGGGAGAGAGAGAGAGAGAGAGAGAGAGAGAGAGAGAGAGCAGAGAGAGAGAGAGAGCAGAGAGAGAGAGACAGAGAGAGAGACAAAGAGAGAGAGAGAGGGAGAGAGAGAGAGAGGGAGAGAGCGAGAGAGAGAGAAAGAGAGAGAGAGAGAGAGAGAGAGAGAGAGAGAGAGAGAGAGAGGGAAAAGGATCTGTGTTAAAGGACGGATAAGAAAAAAGTTATTCACAGTATTAAAAAAGAAAATTTAAAAAAAGGAATTGTCCTCAGAATTCTTGAAAAAAACTATTTCCACAATGATAAAATTAAAAAATAAAAAAATAAAAAATAAATAAATAAATCTCAGAATTAAATTTTTTAAAGTCGGGAATAAAAAACAGAATTCTGAGTTTATTCTTAACATTCTAAAAAGCAGAATGTTCTCAGATTCTAAAAGAAGAAAAAAAAGATGAATTATTGTCCGAATTCTAAACAGTAAATAGAAAAAAAAAAAATGTTTTACTCAGAATTCCTGAAAAAATATTTCCCAGAATTCTAAAATCAATAAATAAATAACAATTCTTAGAATTCAATCATCATTTGTAGTCAGGGATTAAAAAACAGAATCCTGAGGTTGTTTTTATTTAAGCGTTCTAAAAAGCAGACTGTTTTAAATTCTAATAAAAAGATGACTTAGTCTCAGAATTCTCAATAAAGAAATAATCCAACTTAAATCTTCTTGCGGCCTCTGAAAATGTTAATGTCGGTTCTAGTGGTTTCAGAACCCACAGTGACTTCCCAGGCGGCAAAAGGTGGACCGACACAATGTCAAACAGATGCTTCTAATGTTTTGTCCGATCAGTGTATGTTATGACACGTTTAATTCCCCATAATAAATGACTGACAGGAAGCTCTTATTTGTACATTTGACCTTGACAAGTTGACTCCGCCTACAAGGTTCTGACTGACCCATTTCGAGAGAAAAAAACACGGTGGAAAGGGAGAAAATTCTGTTGTTGGTCCGGATCGGATATCATAAAAGAATTGTGTTCTCCTAGAATTGAAATGTTGTTTACGCCCGGATTTGCTGTCCGATTTGAAGCCCGGCAAAAAAACGGATTTGTGGAGAAAAACTCTTGTTTCCTTTGAGATGTTCTGATGAAGAGGTGTGGCGGCGTCTGAGAGGAAGGCGCGTTGGTTAGCCGTAATTAGTGCCGACAGATGGGGGACACTCCAAAGGTTGTCCAAAAGATTGGTTCGGCCACTTTGAGCAGCCTCCTCTAATCACCGGTTAATCAGTGGAAATGAGCTCTAACAGAACCACGAGTCCGACTCTGAGCACCACTTCACTCTTCACAGAACCGGGCTGTGAGGGGAACAACGTGACTGAAGGAGAACATGGACCGGTGTTTTTATTCATCATGTGACCTTCACATCTCTCAGAGGTCCGCATTGAACGAGGAAAGATAGAGTCCTGAACCAAACCCGAAATCTTTGGGTTGAATTAGTTCTGCTCCACCTCTTAAAAACAACAGCAGCTTCTCGCCATCACTCCCTAAAACCCGATCAACTCCACTTCCCAATATAAAAACAACTTCTGCTCATGGACAGCCACTAAAACCAGACCAACTTCTCTTTCCCTTCTTCGTCCCCCTCTAGAACAAGAACACACCCTATAGTCAGCTTTTAACATAGGAACAAGATCTACTCACCATACCCTAGAAACGAGAACAAATTCTCCTGGAATTAGAACAACTTCTCTTCTGCTCACCCTCCAGATCCAAGAGGAACCTCTTTGAGGTTCAGTTTGCAGAAAAACTCGGGGGACCCTTTTAAAATAAGAGAAACAGCGACCATCACTCCTAAAACGAGGATAACGTCCCTGATAATCTTTAAAAACACAAGAGTCGTTTCTGGTCCAGGTAAGTCCGTAACACAAGAGTACAATCTGTTCACACACTTAAAAAAGATTTCTCTTCTGGCCAACTATTTATTCTTCACTATTTTACCCCCTAAAAAGAAGCAGGTTCTTACAATAACCCCTTAAAAGAAGGAACAATTGTTCCCTCATGAACCCAGAACTCTGGGCTTTTCCAAGGTTTCGCCCCTAAAAAAGGACGACCTCTGGTTATGTTTTAATAACAGGAACTGTTCCTCTGTCACCCCTTAAAAACAGGAAATGTCTCCAGCAAACAGAAGAGCAAATCCGCCGCAGAGCTCCCAGTTTATGAATCAAGATCACGCCGTGGTCATCGAATTTAAAGAGAGCAGTTACAACCCAACAAACCCTAAAACAGGATTAACTTCCACCATGATCATCTCGGAAACACAAGTGCACAGCAGTCCTCTCTGGTCACCCCCTAAAACAGTAACAGTCCTCTCTGGTCACCCCCTAAAACAGTAACAGTCCTCTCTGGTCACCCCCTAAAACAGTAACAGTCCTCTCTGGTCACCCCCTAAAACAGTAACAGTCCTCTCTGGTCACCCCCTAAAACAGTAACAGTCCTCTCTGGTCACCCCCTAAAACAGTAACAGTCCTCTCTGGTCACCCCCTAAAACAGTAACAGTCCTCTCTGGTCACCCCCTAAAACAGTAACAGTCCTCTCTGGTCACCCCTAAAACAGTAACAGTCCTCTCTGGTCACCCCCTAAAACAGTAACAGTCCTCTCTGGTCACCCCCCTAAAACAGTAACAGTCCTCTCTGGTCACCCCCTAAAACAGTAACAGTCCTCTCTGGTCACCCCCTAAAACAGTAACTGTCCTCTCTGGTCACCCCCTAAAACAGTAACAGTCCTCTCTGGTCACCCCCTAAAACAGTAACAGTCCTCTCTGGTCACCCCCTAAAACAGTAACAGTCCTCTCTGGTCACCCCCTAAAACAGTAACAGTCCTCTCTGGTCACCCCCTAAAACAGTAACAGTCCTCTCTGGTCACCCCCTAAAACAGTAACTGTCCTCTCTGGTCACCCCCTAAAACAGTAACAGTCCTCTCTGGTCACCCCCTAAAACAGTAACTGTCCTCTCTGGTCACCCCCTAAAACAGTAACAGTCCTCTCTGGTCACCCCCTAAAACGGTAACAGTCCTCTCTGGTCACCCCCTTAAACAGTAACAGTCCTCTCTGGTCACCCCCTAAAACAGTAACAGTCCTCTCTGGTCACCCCCTAAAACAGTAACAGTCCTCTCTGGTCACCCCCTAAAACAGTAACAGTCCTCTCTGGTCACCCCCTAAAACAGTAACAGTCCTCTCTGGTCACCCCCTAAAACAGTAACAGTCCTCTCTGGTCACCCCCTAAAACAGTAACAGTCCCCTCTGGTCACCCCCTAAAACAGTAACAGTCCTCTCTGGTCACCCCCTAAAACAGTAACAGTCCCCTCTGGTCACCCCCTTAAACAGTAACAGTCCTCTCTGGTCACCCCCTAAAACAGTAACAGTCCCCTCTGGTCACCCCCTAAAACAGTAACAGTCCCCTCTGGTCACCCCCTAAAACAGTAACAGTCCCCTCTGGTCACCCCCTAAAACAGTAACAGTCCTCTCTGGTCACCCCCTAAAACAGTAACAGTCCTCTCTGGTCACCCCCTAAAACAGTAACAGTCCTCTCTGGTCACCCCCTAAAACAGTAACAGTCTTCTCTGGTCACCCCCTTAAACAGTAACAGGGTCTTCTCAGCATCTACATTCCATAAAATTAAAGGTGATATCACATTTATGTAAAGTTACATAAATGTAAAATATTAGACCGGACTAAAGACATTTTATGTATTTATAAAACCGATATTTAGATAAATTTTGTTGTTGTTGTACGTTTGTGTATTCATGCCAAATCCCTACGTCTCCTGTCAATCAATATAATCCCCTCATCACCTTCACACGGTCGTCCCGCCCACCTCCTCATCAGCCTCTCAGCATTATTTAATATTTCACTACATTGAAGTACAACATTCATTCTAACTTGATTATTATTTAAAAAGTCTTCATCTGCTCTGTATCAGATAAGCTCCAATCCTCCCACCAGTAATTAAATCCTTTAATGTCCTCATCAAGAAGATAAATATGGAAAAATCATTTCTTTGCTTCTTTTCTTTTCTTTCTTTATTTCATATCTTAGACACTCTAAATTTCTGCCGTGCAGACGTCCTCCCACACTCCTGATGGAAGCCTTGAGTCAGTTTATGAAGGCGGGGGAGAGAGAGTCTGCGGCGAGGGTCATTTTCTCCTTCTGATGGACGTTTTGACTGGTCATCCGGCGACAGCAAGAGGCGTCGCCTCCTCGCATCGTTACCAGGGAAACCTCATCATTGTCTTCAAAAATTTTAATGCCTTCTGTCGGCGACTGTAGAAAAGACTTCACACAGCAAGTTTCTACACCGCGCACAAAAATATTCAAAGACATATAACTTTATTGTACTGCAAAAAACAAACAAACATGCAAGACAGATTACAAATGTTCTGAGAGTAAAGTAATCCAATGTTGTTTGGTCGGAATGATGAAAAACTAGGACAGAAATCTGGAAAGACAATAATGGACCATTAGAACTGGACCAAAATGCAAGAGAGACTTAATTAAAGTGAGAAGTTTAAGTTTCTTGATTGACCGAAAATAATTTGACCGAAAATCTGAACTGAAATCACAATTTCTCCCCCCAATTTTTTTTTTTAAATTATATATTTTATATATCGTTTTAAATTAATGTATACAATTCTTAAATGCACAGCAGAAATTTGGAAATTGAATCTGTAGACTCCTCTCATGCATCCGTCCTCGTATAGAATAGGGGAGACAATAAAAATGTGCTTTTTCTAAACAAACGTGAAAAAAAAGCAGAAAGTACAAATACACAAAAAATAATCTAATTAGGAATATAATCTTCTCTTCATAGGTTTGACGCAACTGGACCTTTCATTAATATCTGATACTTAATGATCAGGATAATAAAAAGAAAAACACAAATCAACCAAACAGCAACCGATTTTAATACCTTTCAAATCCACACCTCTATGAAAATAGAGGTGAAGGTGTGTGACTAAGAGCAAAGGGGAGGGTGGGAAAAGAGGTGAAGAAGCGAGTGCAGGCAGGCGAGGAGTGTCGGGAGTTATCTGTGACGGAGGAGTAGCAGCAGGAGTGAAGGGAAAGGTTTATAAGATGGAGGTGAGAGCAGCTCTGTTGGATGGATGAGAGACGGTGCTTCTGACCAGAAGACGAGAGGCAGAGATGAAGATGTTCAGATGTTCTCAGGGAGTGACGAGGATGGACAGGATTAGAAACGAGAACATCTGAGGGAAAGTCCAGGTTAGACATTTTGGAGACAAAGTCAGAGAGGACAGATTGAGATGGTTTGGACAGGTGAAGAGGAGGGATAGTGGATCTACTGCTAGAACTTTTTTTTTTTTTGTTGTTTGTTTAGTTTTGAAGTTAAAAAACTTAGTCTAGTTTGTCCTTGAATTCATTTGTTTTTCTTCCGTGTGCTTCCATCCCATAAACCCGACGAGGCAAACACACACCCGGGTGTTAACACAAACCACTGAGTTCTGTTCTAGTCCCAGCAGAATTTTCAGAAACGTCTCTTTTACGTCGTTTTTCTCCAGAGTTCACGACCTCTGAGGGGATTTCAAACACTCTAAAAGCATCGGGCTCTCTTCAATAAACACATTAGTCTGATGGAACCAGCCTCAGACTTTCTTTGGCTGGGATGGGATCGGCAGAACCTAACCATCCCCGGAGAATTCTTCCGCCGGGTCCCCCTTTTTCATAACGGCAGAACTTTGGCGTCTCTACTTTTGAAATTAATTCAAGAGCAGTTCGAGCCAAAGCTCTTTAAATTCTGAACCCTCTCCGTTTGACTTTTGTTTGGATTTGATTATTCGCTCTGCTGAGCGGAGGTCACACTCAAACAAACTCCTGCAGTTATCGTTCTGCAGCTGTCAGACATTCGTGGCTTTATAGTTTAATAGGGTTTGATCCCGAGAAGAAATTAGCAATCATTCTTCCTAACTCTTCACTTTTCGGTCTAGAGGCCCTCAGTCCGCACAATTAATCCCGCAAAGGTTATTTAGCCATTCGCCGCTGATTGAATGTTCTGGAAACAACTTACCCTTCCAGCAGGGTTCAGATAAGAGCTACTAGAAGGCGTGAAACAAAAAAAAACAGCCAGTCTTCACATCCCTCTTGAGTTAAAAAGCTCTTCAGAAGCAGGAAGAGTTTCTGCACAAAATCGACAAATTTGATTTAAAAGTAAGGTAAAAATACAGAAAAAACTATATTAAATAAACTAGTATTCCAACCACGTTCCCTTTAATTCAATCAAGGCTTATCCCTAATAAATAAATGGAATTTCCAATTTGAACAATCTCATAATGGAAAAAAACAAATAAAAAATCTGGATCCAGTCATTTCTCCAGATCTGCACAGAATTGGGTTCCAACTTTGGTCACAACCTTTCTTACCAAGTTTCATCCCATACATTCTGCAGTTTATGTATAATGCTATCTAATTATATATAGCATTATATCTCAGGTGGTCTGGATCAGGTCCTGCTCAGCCTCCCCAGGACCAGAACTAAACACCGGGAAAGCAGCGTTCAGTTTTTATGCACCAAATAATTCATAAAATCACCAAAAACTTTCTTATTTCTGTCTTTACACATCACTAATCTTTGAAAAACTCTAAAAGGGCTTTGACGGTTCGTTTCCATCTTTTCTATCTTTTATTATTATTATTATTAGATTCCTTAAGCGTCTTTTTTCTTAATCTTTCTTAATGTCTTAGAATCTGCTTTTAACTATATCCTAATATTCTTTTGCATTTTTCTCGCCATGTTCTTTATCGTTTGTGTAAAGCACTTTGAATTGCCTAAATGTGTTATATAAAGCTGTGAGACTCTTTTCCTCCAGTAATTTGTGGGCGGCACATCTGTATCGCGATGACACCCCTTTCTTTTCTAAGTAAATCTGTAATGGAGCTCACCTTTATAAGAGCCTGCTGCCCTCTGCTGGTAGGAAAGATGCAGGTGCAAGCTCATTTTTCTCCAGGATGCACACCTGCATAAAAGCTGCGTCGGTTCAAAAACGTGAAAAAACATTTAGTCATAACGGCTTTATTTTAAATTTCAGAAAACCAAATGGTAGTTTTTGCAGCGAGCGTAAAAATACTTCTTTTTTTTTTTTGTTGACATCCTTGTCGTACATAATTACTCGAAGAAGCCTCGCAGGTGAAGATGTCATTTCACAAGACAGAAGGCATTTTTGTAACAAAGCTTCAAAGGATGATAAATAAATGTCTACATCAAAGAGAAAGTTCTTTATAAATGGCGTCACCAAAGCATCATGTCACAAAATGACACGCAGAAATGTCCACTTGTGGCGGCCTCGGGGAGTCCATCGCGCTGACGTGCGCCGTATTCTATTTTGTTTGAGTTTATGCTCGCGGCCCGTGAGAAGAATCAAGCTGTGAGCGCATTCTTTGAAAATCGGAGCGGATAAAAGCGGAGAAGGTCTTCATGGACAACAGACGGTTTCCTGGGAGCCATGGCAACAGCAGACTGGTACAATGAGATGCTCAGTCATAGAGCGAGGAGAGGGGAGGAGAGGAGAGGAGAGAGGAGGGGAGGGGAGAAGAGAGGAGAGGAGGGTAGAGGAGGGTAGAGGAGAGGAGAGGAGAGGAGAGGAGAGGAGAGGAGAGGAGAGGAGGGGAGAGGAGGGAGAGGAGGGGAGAGGAGAGGAAGGGAGAGGAGGGGAGGGGAGGGGAGGGGAGGGGAGAGGAGAGGAGAGGAGAGGAGAGGAGAGGAGAGGAGGGGAGGGGAGAGGAGAGGAGAGGAGGGGTGAGGAGAGGAGAGGAGAGGAGAGGAGGGGAGGGGAGAGGAGAGGAGGGGTGAGGAGAGGATAGGAGAGGAGAGGAGGGGAGGGGAGAGTAGGGTAGAGGAGAGGAGAGGAGAGGAGAGGAGGGGAGGGGAGAGGAGAGGAGAGGAGAGGAGAGGAGAGGAGGGGAGGGGAGGGGATAGGAGGGGAGAGGAGGGGAGGGGAGAGGAGAGGAGAGGAGAGGAGAGGAGAGGAGAGGAGGGGAGGGGAGGGGAGAGGAGAGGAGAGGAGGGGAGAGGAGAGGAGAGGAGAGGAGAGGAGAGGAGAGGAGAGGAGGGGAGAGGAGGGGAGAGGAGGGGAGAGGAGAGGAGGGTAGAGGAGAGGAGAGGAGAGGAGAGGAGAGGAGGGGAGAGGAGGGGAGAGGGGGGGGGAGGAGAGGAGGGGAGAGGAGAGGAGAGGAGAGGAGGGGAGAGGAGGGGAGAGGAGAGGAGAGGAGGGGAGAGGAGGGGGGAGGAGAGGAGGGGAGAGGAGAGGAGAGGAGAGGAGAGGAGAGGAGGGGAGAGGAGGGGAGAGGAGAGGAGAGGAGAGGAGGGGAGAGGAGAGGAGAGGAGGGTAGAGGAGAGGAGAGGAGAGGAGAGGAGAGGAGGGGAGAGGAGGGGAGAGGGGGGGGGAGGAGAGGAGGGGAGAGGAGAGGAGAGGAGAGGAGGGGAGAGGAGGGGAGAGGAGAGGAGAGGAGGGGAGAGGAGGGGGGAGGAGAGGAGGGGAGAGGAGAGGATGCAAGATGAAGATCAAGGCAGATGAAAGGTAGAGAATCAGCTGTGCTTCCTCTTCGTCCTTTTTTGCCTCATCACTCTCTTCCTCTGCGGCCCCTCCACTCAATTAGCTCCGCTGAGGACTCCTCTGGTCCGTCTATGACTCAACTACACTTTTCCAATTTCCTCCTATATCCACAAACCCGACCTGAAAAGCCGGATCCTCGCGGGGTAAGTGGCCTCGTTCGCCCACAGAGCCGAGCTGAGAACGAACTCTTGACGCCTCTGCAGCTTCTTTTCTTCTTTTTTTTTTTAGCGCTCGTGGGAGTAGAAGTTCTTCCACCAGCAGTGTCGTTGCGGTAAACACTGAGGCGTGTTCGGTCTAGACGGCGGTGCTTCGACCCAGCAAGGGGAAGGCTGTCGGTAGGCCACAACTGGGCTCCAGCCCCCTCAGTCCCTCTAACGCCCCCTGGAAACCCTGTGGTCTTTGTGTCACACTTCGAAGTCCTTGAATGCCTCCTTGGAGTCCTTGTATGCCCCCTTGGAGTCCTTGAATGCCCCCTTGGAGTCCTCGAATGCCCCCTTGGAGTCCTTGTATGCCCCCCTGGAGTCCTTGTATGCCCCCTTGTGGAGTCCAGGGCTCACGCCGAGGCATGGTGGCCATAGCGGAGGCAGCCTGGGTGGAGCAGGCCCCCGGCGGCGTGAGGTTGTTGTGGTTCAGGTCCATGTTGGACAGGAGATGACCCAAAGAGTCCCAGCGCTGGGATGAAGGCATACGTATGAGGGAGGAGTAGCCTCGCTCAGGGAACACAGGGGCGATGCAGGAAGGCTTGCTGGACTTGGAGGTGAAGACCGGAGCAGGATCCTGGTATTCCCTGGAATGGGGGGGAGGCGGCGCGGCTCTGAGCGGGGCAGGCTTGAGGTAGGTGCCCCCCCGAGGGTCGGACAGGACCTCACTGTAGGGCGGAGGAGGGTCTTCCATCAGGACCGCCTCCTCGTAACATGGAGGCTTGACAAATAAGTCTGCGTCTGGAAAAAAAAAGGACGCTTGGATCAACAGAAGAAGATTAACAATCTGGACTTTCAGGTTCTACTTCCTGTTTAAACAGGAAGTTTAAGGGGCAGTTTATTCGGTCATTATCGACTCAACCGGATCCTGAAAGGAAGTTTGTCTGTCCACACACTTGTATTTATTTACTTATATTAAGCACTGAAAAGACTCCAGTTGAGAGAAAGACCGGAAAAAAACAGACATAAGACAAAAGTATATGACTAAAATAATAATAATGACTAAAAATGATAAAAGTGCAGTAATGATTATTATAGCAGTATATAGTCCACAATAACAAGACAGACATAAAAAGAGTTATTCCCTAGCCTTTGTGTGCGTATTATATTCCTTAATTTTCTTAATTTAATATTTTAGACACTCTAAATTTACCATAAAATGACAACAAAAAAAAAGAAAAAAAGAAAATAAATCACTTTCATTGCAGCAAAATAGCCAATTTGAATTCAATTTGCATAATATTTAGGTAAAGACTTTTTTTCTTTTAATTGTATCAAGTTACATAATTCTATTTATTAAGCCCTAACACACTTTAATATGGCAACAAAACAAAAAAAATCCTACCTCTCTCTCTCTCTCTCTCTCTCTCTCTCTCTCTCTCTCTCTCAGGCCTGTTCATGTATTTGTTTTTTGTTTTTTGCCCCTTTTGTGCACGACGTTCCTTTTGTATTTGTTTTCACTCCACGCCTCATTGAATTGGCATCTTTCTCCGGAGCTGCTGTTCGTTTCTCCCCCAAACATGGAAACCTCGTTAGCCGCTGGAGAGCGTGGGCGTCAAACACAAAGACACTTCATTTCCAGGTCTCGACCCAAACGGCGGCGACAAACACGGTCCTGCTGGGATGCGTGCGACAGCGTGTTTGACCCGCATGAACCCCACGCTTCTCTCCCTCCCATCCTATTCTAAATGTCTCTTAATTT
>JBBDHG010000159.1:252500-263732 GCA_037951165.1 Lophius americanus | reverse complement strand
CCTAACCCTAACCCTAACCCTAACCCTAACCCTAACCCTAACCCTAACCCTAACCCTAACCCTAACCCTAACCCTAACCCTAACCCTAACCCTAACCCTAACCCTAACCCTAACCCTAACCCTAACCCCTAACCCTAACCCTAACCCTAACCCTAAACCCTAACCCTAACCCTAACCCTAACCCTAACCCTAACCCTAACCCTAACCCTAACCCTAACCCTAACCCTAACCCTAACCCTAACCCTAACCCTAACCCTAACCCTAACCCTAACCCTAACCCTAACCCTAACCCTAACCCTAACCCTAACCCTAACCCTAACCCTAACCCTAACCCTAACCCTAACCCTAACCCTAACCCTAACCCTAACCCTAACCCTAACCCTAACCCTAACCCTAACCCTACCCTAACCCTAACCCTAACCCTAACCCTAACCCTAACCCTAACCCTAACCCTAACCCTAACCCTAACCCTAACCCTAACCCTAACCCTAACCCTAACCCTAACCCTAACCCTAACCCTAACCCTAACCCTAACCCTAACCCTAACCCTAACCCTAACCCTAACCCTAACCCTAACCCTAACCCTAACCCTAACCCTAACCCTAACCCTACCCTAACCCTAACCCTAACCCTAACCCTAACCCTAACCCTAACCCTAACCCTAACCCTAACCCTAACCCTAACCCTAACCCTAACCCTAACCCTAACCCTAACCCTAACCCTAACCCTAACCCTAACCCTAACCCTAACCCTAACCCTAACCCTAACCCTAACCCTAACCCTAACCCTAACCCTAACCCTAACCCTAACCCTAACCCTAACCCTAACCCTAACCCTAACCCTAACCCTAACCCTAACCCTAACCCTAACCCTAACCCTAACCCTAACCCTAACCCTAACCCTAACCCTAACCCTAACCCTAACCCTAACCCTAACCCTAACCCTAACCCTAACCCTAACCCTAACCCTAACCCTAACCCTAACCCTAACCCTAACCCTAACCCTAACCCTAACCCTAACCCTAACCCTAACCCTAACCCTAACCCTAACCCTAACCCTAACCCTAACCCTAACCCTAACCCTAACCCTAACCCTAACCCTAACCCTAACCCTAACCCTAACCCTAACCCTAACCCTACTACCCTAACCCTAACCCTAACCCTAACCCTAACCCTAACCTAACCCTAACCCTAACCCTAACCCTAACCCTAACCCTAACCCTAACCTAACCCTAACCCTAACCCTAACCCTAACCCTAACCCTAACCCTAACCCTAACCCTAACCCTAACCCTAACCCTAACCCTAACCCTAACCCTAACCCTAACCCTAACCCTAACCCTAACCCTAACCCTAACCCTAACCCTAACCCTAACCCTAACCCTACCCTAACCCTAACCCTAACCCTAACCCTAACCCTAACCCTAACCCTAACCCTAACCCTAACCCTAACCCTAACCCTAACCCTAACCCTAACCCTAACCCTAACCCTAACCCTAACCCTAACCCTAACCCTAACCCTAACCCTAACCCTAACCCTAACCCTAACCCTAACCCTAACCCTAACCCTAACCCTAACCCTAACCCTAACCCTAACCCTAACCCTAACCCTAACCCTAACCCTAACCCTAACCCTAACCCTAACCCTAACCCTAACCCTAACCCTAACCCTAACCCTAACCCTAACCCTAACCCTAACCCTAACCCTAACCCTAACCCTAACCCTAACCCTAACCCTAACCCTAACCTAACCCTAACCCTAACCCTAACCCTAACCCTAACCCTAACCCTAACCCTAACCCTAACCCTAACCCTAACCCTAACCCTAACCCTAACCCTAACCCTAACCCTAACCCTAACCCTAACCCTAACCCTAACCCTAACCCTAACCCTAACCCTAACCCTAACCCTAACCCTAACCCTAACCCTAACCCTAACCCTAACCCTAACCCTAACCCTAACCCTAACCCTAACCCTAACCCTAACCCTAACCCTAACCCTAACCCTAACCCTAACCCTAACCCTAACCCTAACCCTAACCCTAACCCTAACCCTAACCCTAACCCTAACCCTAACCCTAACCCTAACCCTAACCCTAACCCTAACCCTAACCCTAACCCTAACCCTAACCCTAACCCTAACCCTAACCCTAACCCTAACCCTAACCCTAACCCTAACCCTAACCCTAACCCTAACCCTAACCCTAACCCTAACCCTAACCCTAACCCTAACCCTAACCCTAACCCTAACCCTAACCCTAACCCTAACCCTAACCCTAACCCTAACCCTAACCCTAACCCTAACCCTAACCCTAACCCTAACCCTAACCCTAACCCTAACCCTAACCCTAACCCTAACCCTAACCCTAACCCTAACCCTAACCCTAACCCTAACCCTAACCCTAACCCTAACCCTAACCCTAACCCTAACCCTAACCCTAACCCTAACCCTAACCCTAACCCTAACCCTAACCCTAACCCTAACCCTAACCCTAACCCTAACCCTAACCCTAACCCTAACCCTAACCCTAACCCTAACCCTAACCCTAACCCTAACCCTAACCCTAACCCTAACCCTAACCCTAACCCTAACCCTAACCCTAACCCTAACCCTAACCCTAACCCTAACCCTAACCCTAACCCTAACCCTAACCCTAACCCTAACCCTAACCCTAACCCTAACCCTAACCCTAACCCTAACCCTAACCCTAACCCTAACCCTAACCCTAACCCTAACCCTAACCCTAACCCTAACCCTAACCCTAACCCTAACCCTAACCCTAACCCTAACCCTAACCCTAACCCTAACCCTAACCCTAACCCTAACCCTAACCCTAACCCTAACCCTAACCCTAACCCTAACCCTAACCCTAACCCTAACCCTAACCCTAACCCTAACCCTAACCCTAACCCTAACCCTAACCCTAACCCTAACCCTAACCCTAACCCTAACCCTAACCCTAACCCTAACCCTAACCCTAACCCTAACCCTAACCCTAACCCTAACCCTAACCCTAACCCTAACCCTAACCCTAACCCTAACCCCTAACCCTAACCCTAACCCTAACCCTAACCCTAACCCTAACCCTAACCCTAACCCTAACCCTAACCCTAACCCTAACCCTAACCCTAACCCTAACCCTAACCCTAACCCTAACCCTAACCCTAACCCTAACCCTAACCCTAACCCTAACCCTAACCCTAACCCTAACCCTAACCCTAACCCTAACCCTAACCCTAACCCTAACCCTAACCCTAACCCTAACCCTAACCCTAACCCTAACCCTAACCCTAACCCTAACCCTAACCCTAACCCTAACCCTAACCCTAACCCTAACCCTAACCCTAACCCTAACCCTAACCCTAACCCTAACCCTAACCCTAACCCTAACCCTAACCCTAACCCTAACCCTAACCCTAACCCTAACCCTAACCCTAACCCTAACCCTAACCCTAACCCTAACCCTAACCCTAACCCTAACCCTAACCCTAACCCTAACCCTAACCCTAACCCTAACCCTAACCCTAACCCTAACCCTAACCCTAACCCTAACCCTAACCCTAACCCTAACCCTAACCCTAACCCTAACCCTAACCCTAACCCTAACCCTAACCCTAACCCTAACCCTAACCCTAACCCTAACCCTAACCCTAACCCTAACCCTAACCCTAACCCTAACCCTAACCCTAACCCTAACCCTAACCCTAACCCTAACCCTAACCCTAACCCTAACCCTAACCCTAACCCTAACCCTAACCCTAACCCTAACCCTAACCCTAACCCTAACCCTAACCCTAACCCTAACCCTAACCCTAACCCTAACCCTAACCCTAACCCTAACCCTAACCCTAACCCTAACCCTAACCCTAACCCTAACCCTAACCCTAACCCTAACCCTAACCCTAACCCTAACCCTAACCCTAACCCTAACCCTAACCCTAACCCTAACCCTAACCCTAACCCTAACCCTAACCCTAACCCTAACCCTAACCCTAACCCTAACCCTAACCCTAACCCTAACCCTAACCCTAACCCTAACCCTAACCCTAACCCTAACCCTAACCCTAACCCTAACCCTAACCCTAACCCTAACCCTAACCCTAACCCTAACCCTAACCCTAACCCTAACCCTAACCCTAACCCTAACCCTAACCCTAACCCTAACCCTAACCCTAACCCTAACCCTAACCCTAACCCTAACCCTAACCCTAACCCTAACCCTAACCCTAACCCTAACCCTAACCCTAACCCTAACCCTAACCCTAACCCTAACCCTAACCCTAACCCTAACCCTAACCCTAACCCTAACCCTAACCCTAACCCTAACCCTAACCCTAACCCTAACCCTAACCCTAACCCTAACCCAAACCCAACCCTAACCCTAACCCAAACCCAACCCTAACCCTAACCCTAACCCTAACCCTAACCCTACCCTAACCCTAACCCTAACCCTAACCCTAACCCCTAACCCTAACCCTAACCCTAACCCTAACCCTAACCCTAACCCTAACCCTAACCCTAACCCTAACCCTAACCCCTAACCCTAACCCTAACCCTAACCCTAACCCTAACCCTAACCCTAACCCTAACCCTAACCCTAACCCTAACCCTAACCCTAACCCTAACCCTAACCCTAACCCTAACCCTAACCCTAACCCTAACCCTAACCCTAACCCTAACCCTAACCCTAACCCTAACCCTAACCCTAACCCTAACCCTAACCCTAACCCTAACCCTAACCCTAACCCTAACCCTAACCCTACTAACCCTAACCCTAACCCTAACCCTAACCCTAACCCTAACCCTAACCCTAACCCTAACCCTAACCCCTAACCCTAACCCCTAACCCCTAACCCTAACCCTAACCCTAACCCTAACCCTAACCCTAACCCTAACCCTAACCCTAACCCTAACCCCTAACCCTAACCCTAACCCTAACCCTAACCCTAACCCTAACCCTAACCCTAACCCTAACCCTAACCCTAACCCTAACCCTAACCCTAACCCTAACCCTAACCCTAACCCTAACCCTAACCCTAACCCTAACCCTAACCCTAACCCTAACCCTAACCCTAACCCTAACCCTAACCCTAACCCTAACCCTAACCCTAACCCTAACCCACCCATATATAAGTCCTGATCTCAACCACTTACCTTATCAGGTGCCCGACCATGTACTTTATCCCCACCTTAACCTCTCCAGAAACTGGAACCTAACCCCAACCACCTCACCCCTATCTACTCCTTAGGGGTGAATACACAGGTGGGTTATGGTCGGAATGTGAGAGTGGATATATGTGGATGTGTACATGGGGATGTATGTATATATATGTGTGTGTATTCATGTGTATGTATGGGTATATATATATATATATATGTATATATATATGGATATATGTTGTATATGTGTGTGTATATGTATGTGTATGGGCTTATGGATATACTTGTGTGTACAGAAAGGAATGGAAACAAAAAGACAGACTCCAAAGACAACCATATTTTTATTCTGTCATTTCCCCCTTTTCTTATTTTTCTTGGTTCCTGGTTTTTATTGATCATTTTAAAGAAACCGACAGACATGCGCTTTTACACAAATCCAGTTATCATCCAAAGCACACCTACAGAGGTCTGATCAAGTCTCAGCTGATCCGTTTTAAAAGAATATGCACTTACCCCGAGGATGTGGAGGAGGCGACTGGAGTTCTCTTCGGTGCACTGAGGCCGCGGGGATACTCGAGGCGCTTCCTTAGGAGCATCAAAGCGGAGGTCAACGGCACCTTCCAAAGAGGGAGCAACAACTCACCGGCGCCCCACAACCAACAAGCTCTCGTCCCCCTAGTAATAACATATTCACAAAGTGTTAATACACTAATATTGTTAATAAAATCTAACCTAGAGGGGGCGAGAAGCGCTTGCGATGCTCTACGGGGGTGCCGTATGATCTCCGCTTACAGGCGGAACAAGAACCTCAGAGACAGTTTAGTGCACTCTGCGTTCAATAATGATGAGTCCAGAAAGGAAGCGCTTCGTTCGGCTGAGATTGATTTTATCCACTTACCTTACATTTTTAACAGGTACGGGGGGGTGGGCTCCAGTCTGTGGCAGACACTCCGACCAAGTACCATCAATGCCGTTTACGCCATTAGATGTCGAGCCTGCCACAGACTGTACATCGGGGAAACCAGAAATTCCATCAGAATTCGAATCAAACAACACAAATACATGATGGAAAGGGGACAGGGAGCAAATATTTTATACTCCCATTTTAAACTCCACGGCCCACACAACCTCCAGAGCTTGGGCCTGGAGTCCAATACAAACTGGACCACGGCTCAGCGACGGACTGGAGAGAGGAAGTGGATGAGATTACTAAAAACAATAGATCCATATGGCCTCAACGAAAAATTTTAGCGTGTCCGTTTTTTTAAAAAAGAAACACCTTTTTTTTAAAAATAAACAAGATGCACAGAGGCCATATTTTTAACAGCTGGGGCTCCCGCGGTCTCGCTTTTAGTTAGAATATGTTTTAATAAGAGTGATTGTGGGAGCCCTAACATCTCTCTCTCTCTCCTTTTCCCCTCCAGAGCTGTGGTTCCAGAACACAAAATGTTTTTTAGTAAAGGGGTTTTTTAGTAAAGCTTTTAAAGTGAACACACCCAGCCGGTCCTCGTGTGCCCGTGCACCTCGTGGCATCCTCACAGGATGCCACGTTTTAATCTTTACCTAACCCTAACCCTAACCCTAACCCTACCCCTACCCCTAACCCCTAACCCCTAACCCTAACCCTAACCCCTAACCCCTAACCCCTACCCCTAACCCTAACCCTAACCCTAACCCTAACCCTACCCTAACCCTAACCCTAACCCCTAACCCCTAACCCCTAACCCCTAACCCTAACCCTAACCCTAACCCTAACCCTAACCCTAACCCTAACCCCTAACCCTAACCCTAACCCTAACCCTAACCCTAACCCTAACCCTAACCCTAACCCTAACCCTAACCCCCTAACCCTAACCCTAACCCTAACCCTAACCCTAACCCTAACCCTAACCCTAACCCCTAACCCTAACCCTAACCCTAACCCTAACCCTAACCCTAACCCTAACCCTAACCCTAACCCTAACCCATGGACCAATCAACTGGTGCCAGGTCAGGCTCCGCCTCCGACCGAGAATCCATATTTCCAAGGCCCGAGGCAGCCCCACCCATACTCCTGATGAAGCCAGTGATGGCGAAACGTTGAGACCCTCTCCGCTTTTTAAACCTTTTAAATACTCACCTGTGAAGCTGAAAGCATAAGAGTATGCCTTTTAAACAAGTTTTAAAGTTTTTTTAGAAAGAGTTTTTTTATAATTTATGGTTGGATGCCATTTTTTAATAACAGGTTTTAGCAACAAACATTCTCCAAGGAAGGAAGGACTACCATCATTCTGGGACAAACACACACAGAGGCCTACAGCAGGTGCTGGAAGGTGGTGAGTAGAACCATCCATAAGGAAAGAAGCGTGTGCACACGGAAGAGGAACTAAAATCTGCTCACCACTAAACCCACCTGTCAACCCTTTGGTGAACAGAACATTTTAAGACACTGGGTAGGTCCAGAGGGAGGACAAGGCCCAAAAAGGCCATCTTCTCCCATCTTCCCTCTCCTAGGAGAGGAGGCCTGTTTCACCCACAGGCCTCATTTTAAACCTGTAAGTTTTGAAATTGTTTATCCAACTGTGTATTTTAAGCATTATGCCTTTTTAGCATGCTCTTTATTAGGCTTTTACCGGAACAGCGCACAGAAAGCTGAGTGTTTTTTAACCCTCTTATCCCTCATCTTATCCCTTGTTTTTAACTTGCTTTGATTGTGGTTAACCAGGAACCAATTATTTATTTATTTATTTATTTTATTACAGAGAACTCATCCCTTCTCCCATCCTTGACACTGCTGCATTTCTTTTAAAACTTTTACCCTAACCCTTAATGTTTTCAGATTAGGCCTTACAAGATTTGTTTTAGTAAAAGGATTTGTGGATTATTTGAAATGTATACTCTTTTAGAAATCCACCGGATCTTTTAAAACATATTAAATTTCCTTTTTGTTCCTTTTTAGCTTGATACAAATTTTAAGATTGTCATTTGAAAACCAATTTTATTGCTATGCTTTTTTTAAAAAAGTATTTTTTTTAAAAACAAAAAATATTTTTTTAAAAAAAACAATCATTTTAATTTCTTTTATGGTTTATTTTTGATCCCATTAGTGGTTTTTAGGCCAACTGGAAATAATTCTAAATATCAGCTGTTTTTTGATTGGACCCTGTCAGGTGCTCCAGTCTCCGCAGCAATCACCATGTCAATCTCTCTACACAACCGGTTCACACCTCTCTCAGGGGAGGAGTTGGGAGGGGATACTTACCATCATCCCTCCCCTCCTCACCCCAAAACCAATAACCTACCTTTTCAATGCCAAGCAGACACCCACCTACATACAAAAAGATATTTTAAATTATTGCAGGCTACCCATCACTCAGAAATACTAAATAACACATTCAACCAAGGCACTTACCCACAGGGGATGATGAGGAAGGTGAATAAACTCACCTCGTTCATCAAACCCTCCTCACCCAACTCCATAACAGCGGACAAGGTCCGCGACAATACCAACCAATGGATGCATCACAATATGATCATACTGAGAGAACATTACGACCGGGTGATTGCTGCCGAGCTGGAGAACCTACCCGATTTTAACCCGGCAGCATTTGACAAAGCGCTCCAGTGGGGGAGAGCGAGGTACCAGAAGAGGTTAACGTCCTCCTCCATCAAAACACTGAGGGACCTCCTAACCCTAGGCCCTGAACTGGAGGAGGTTGCTCCCCCTCCTCGGGTCTCCCCTGTTGACTTTCCCCCTATAGGCCACACAGCTGGACCGAGGGAAAAACCCTCGGGCTCCCCTTTGTCCATTCAGGTGACGGAACAGGATGCAGCGGTGGTAAAAATCACCAGTCCCACCCAGCAGTCTCCAATCCCTCTTCCTAAGCGTAACCCGCGGCGCCAGGTCAGAGTTATGCTTCACCGCCTTCCTGACAGCCCGGACCATCCACCCAACACCCCAACGGATACCACCCCCATAGCAATACAGCAAACGGTTTTTAGTAATGTTGCTCTCCCTTGTAGTAACTCCATCTCATCCTCCCCCCCTCCAGGTACCCCTCCGTTCGACCAGCAGATGGAGCCGGGGCGGCATGCTAATTCAATCAGCACCACAAACAAATCTACTGAAGTGGAGGATAACATCATGATGATGGATCAAGTGATGAGAAGCGTAATGCATACACCATCCAAACCATCTGAATCCTCCACTTCTAACTATAGTGGTGACCTAGCAGCAGCCCCCGTTTCCACAGGTCGACCGGAACCCCACTTCCACCCCTATACCTTCCGCAAAATACAAGACTGGTCACTACAAGTCAACAAACACATCCTGTTCTTGGGGGATGCCAACCTATCGCGCATTCCACCCTTCACCGACCCACAGATCCAAGTAGACAGTTTCCCCGGAGCGACTTTCCATCATTTCCATACGATACTGAAAAAACTCACTCCACACCCGGACGTCAGACAGGTTATTGTTTCAGCAGGACTCAACAACTGCCTGCAGGAACAAGAACCGACCACGACCACCAAACAATTACAGCAGACCATGAGGACAGCCAAAACCACCTTTCCCAACGCCACCCTTTACATCCCCATCATCAACTACTCAACCAGACTGGACAAAAAGAAACAGGACCTCATCACTAGACTTAACAACACAATAATGACAAAATGTAATTACCTACCAGAAATCAACTCACTCCTTTTCCAGACGACAACTAAAGACAGAGCAGACTGGACCAAACAGACAGCGACGACCATCTTCAACTATTGGAAACAGCAGTTAAACTTGTGAGTGGGGAGAACTGTCTCACTGCAACTCCCCACTCATCCAATATCACAAACCTCTGTTCCACCTTCTCCCTCACCCCTTCGCAACAGGACTTACTTGAGAAAGGACTGACATTCATCCCCACTCCAGACCCTCCAACCAGGCCGGAGCTCAGGAGGGACCTCCACAACTTCCACAGGAGGCTTAAACTCTTGGACCACTTTGGGGCAGCGGAGAGGCGAGAGCCTCTTCCCTTCACCGGACCGTCCAGATGGGAACCCCACTCAGACACCATTTCTTTACAATTAAACCAGTTAATACACTCAAATTTACAAGCACTCACCCGTTGGCGCCCCCTTCTGGACAGAAAACAAAATATATCCCAGGAACAAAAACAAATTCTGAAATCACTAGGAACAAACAAAAACATCATAATCAAACCCGCAGACAAAGGGGGACAAATAGTTATACAGGATAGAAACAACTACATACTTGAAGTAAACAGACAGCTAAACAATAAGACATATTACAAACCACTCACACAATCCATGCAGATAGAAACACAAACACTAATCAGACACATAGTACAGACACTATACAAAAACAAATATATAAATGCTAAACAGAGAACTTACCTGGACGGCCCGGATGAACCCAGACCTCGCCTCTTCTACCTGCTCCCGAAGATCCACAAGCCGCCTGACACGTGGACGGTCCCTGCTGTAGTTCCGGTCGGCAGACCAATAGTAAGCGACTGCGGATCAGAAACATACCGCATAGCTGAATACATTGACTATTACCTCAACCCACTATCCAACCGACACCCTAGCTATATTAAGGACACATACACCTTTGTCAATAAAATCAAACAGTGGACAGTACCCAGACACACCCTCCTCTTCACAATAGACATTGACTCCCTATACACCAACATTGAAACCCCACTCGGACTTGCCGCCATCAAACACACCTTCCGGAAATACCCAGACCCTTCAAGACCTGACAACGAACTACTACAACTACTAGAACTTACCCTGACCAGAAATGACTTTCAATTTGACAGCAAACATTTTCTCCAAATGTGTGGATGCGCGATGGGGAGGAAATACTCCCCCTCTTATGCGGACATCTACCTGGCGCTGTGGGAGGAGACTGCTCTGGCCAAATGTGAGGATAAACCGCTGTTGTATGTCCGTTACCTGGACGACATCTTTGGCCTGTGGGACAAAACAGAAGCAGATTTCAAGAATTTTTTTAGCATCTTAAATTTGCACCACAACAAAATAAAATTAAAATATAACCTGCAATCTAGGTCAATTGA
>JBBDHG010000159.1:0-247500 GCA_037951165.1 Lophius americanus | reverse complement strand
TACTAAAAACAATAGATCCATATGGCCTCAACGAAAAATTTTAGCGTGTCCGTTTTTTTAAAAAAGAAACACTTTTTTTAAAAAAATAAACAAGATGCACAGAGGCCATATTTTTAACAGCTGGGGCTCCCGCGGTCTCGCTTTTAGTAAGGTTTTTTTAGGAGCTAACCGGCCTCCCTCGGGGGACTTGCCCCTTACTCTCCCTCTCCCTAACCAACCCACAAAAAAAGAGAGAGAAGTGCCATACACACTGTCCTCTTTTCCCTGTCCTATAATCCAAATGAAATCATTTTTATGCATGTTTTTATCTATCCATCTTTTATGGAATGTTGTTTTTATGTTATAAATTTAATTGCATGTTTTTAAGCACTTATTCAAGCACTTTAATAGGACAGGGCAAATGACATGAAACTGGTCACTTTGCCTCTCCCACATGGGGGAGGTAGGGAGGGGGTGCCCCTCTGGAGAGCATCGCCTCAAACAGGGGAGGCCCTTGGATCCTAGGTCACACACTGGAGCACTGGGGGTAAGCGGTGGGCAAAGCCCCTTGCACGGGACCCACTCCCCTTAAGTTAATATTTATAATATTTATTTTATTTAATGATTTTAATATTTTATGAATTTTAAAAGAGTGTGTGTGGTCTTAATTTATACTTGTTTTATACTTAATTCTAATTTAATTTTAATTATGTGTGTTATCTTAATTTATATTAATTTTAAGTGTGTGGTGTCTTAATTTCCTTGTTTTAAATGTTTTATTTATTCATAGTTTTATATGTAAATATGTATATATGTGTGTGTGGGTCTGTCTCCATGTGTATGTATATGTGTATATATGTATATATATGTATATATATATAGATATATATATATGTATATGTAGTGGGGTCCATGTGTAGGGGGCCATAGGCATTTAAAGAAATGAATAGAGAGTGATCTCCTCGCCGCTTACCCACCTTCTCCATTTTTTAGAATAAAATTTTTTTTAGAATATGTTTTAATAAGAGTG
The DNA here is from genome assembly GCA_037951165.1 of Lophius americanus. Classification (NCBI taxonomy): domain Eukaryota; kingdom Metazoa; phylum Chordata; class Actinopteri; order Lophiiformes; family Lophiidae; genus Lophius; species Lophius americanus. Next base: position 246,491 of record JBBDHG010000159.1, on the reverse strand, counting down.
ATTGTGGGAGCTCTAACATCTCTCTCTCTCTCCTTTTCCCCTCCAGAGCTGTGGTTCCAGAACACAAAATGTTTTTTAGTAAAAGGGTTTTTTAGTAAAGCTTTTAAAGTGAACACACCCAGCCGGTCCTCGTGTGCCCGTGCACCTCATGGCATCCTCACAGGATGCCACGTTTTAATCTTTACCTAACCCTAACCCTAACCCTAACCCTAACCCTAACCCTAACCCTCTCTCTCTCTCTCTGGCTCTCTCTCTCTCTCTCTCTCTCACCCTTTACCCCTCCAAAACATCCGCCCAGTAGAGACCTTTTCAAAAAGGTATTATAATCCAGGAAAAAATTAAAAATGACCAAGATAAACAGGAAAACGTCTGAAAAGGCGAAGCCACGCCCACAAATGCCGTTTTCGGCCATGACCTCATTAAAACGAGGTTAAACAACAAGAATTAGGTTCCAAAATAACAAAGAAACAGGATTTAGTCACATATTTATTGAAAACGGATGATATTCCAGATAAATTACCACCGCAATTAAATTTTCTCGACGACACCATGAGTGAGGAAGATAGTGCAAGGATTGACTATGGCAAGTTTGGAGGTGATCCACAGACTGATGCCTGCCTCCTGTAGTTGTGCGGTGTATGGAACACAGGAAGCGCGCCCCCTGGTGGCCAGGGGACATACCTACGATGGGACTTACCTCATCACGCTGGCCAACCAGAGTCTCTAGCTCCCCCTGGTGGACTGGAGTAACCTAACGGTGTCAACAACCGGTCTACCTGGAGGAGTGGTGAGTATGGGTTTTTATCTACATAGACAATGTAGTGTTAGATTTGTATTAAACCGGTTTTAAAGCTCGTTATAACACAGGAATAACGGTTCATGCAGCAATTATAAATAAATAATAATAACTTGACATAGGTCATCACTGCTTTTCTCAGCAACAATATATACAGAAAATAAAACAGGAATAACACAGGAATTAAAAAATAAATAATAATAAAACTATAGCACGGCGAATAATAGCTTCTTAGAATGAAGATAAAAAACAATTGGTCACGGGATACACTCTGGGACCTGATCACCCCGGAGGGCCGCCTCAGGGGAGGGTGTCCTGTTTTGAATGGCCGAAACACCCTTTGAACCTGAGGTACACAGCTGATGATGTATCCTGAAATTTAGGACATTTAAGCCACTGAATCCAACCTGGATTGGGCGACTTAAAGCCAGATAAAAACTCAAATAGACCTCCGAGGATATGGACCTAACCTTAACCTTATTTTAAATTATATATATTAAATTATACTCACTCCAGACCTAACCCACACCTAGAGGTTATTCTTAACCTAACCATAGTGGAATTAACGCCTAATATCCCCAAGAGGGAAACATAACCCACACCTAAGGGTCTCTAACCCCAACAAGAAAAAAACTTTGAAAACCAAAGAGATTAACTCAGGTATAGACCTTCACAAGGGAGGGGGTGATACAGGTCAGGGAGAACTCTAAAGACGGGCGCCGGCCAGTGCACTGCCTTCGTTTCCCCATTCAACTGCTGGGTCGTCGGACCAGGCGGGGGGATTCGTCGTGATAACCTTCATTCAAACCTAACCCTTCGCCAGAGCCTTCGGATGTTGAGCTCTCCTAAAATACCCAAGTATCACCCATCCATACTCCTAAATCTCTGAAAAAATATTTAAAAATAATTTAATAAATAATTAATAAATCCTCACCTCCTTTTTTTTCTCTCTCTCCTTCCTGTCCTTCCCTCACTTCGGTGAAGGGAGTACGGGTGGGCAGAGCGTCAGCCCGGTCCGGCGGGGGGAGATTTAAGCCCCTCCAGGCTTGCTCCCCTAGCTCTGTCTTCCTCCACAGTTCACTGTGCCTCTCTCTCTCTCTCTCTCTCTGGCTCTCTCTCTCTCTCTGTCTCTCTCTCTGTCTCTCTCTCTGGCTCTCTCTCTGTCTCTCTCTCTGTCTCTCTCTCTCTCTCTGGCTCTCTCTCTCTCTGGCTCTCTCTGGCTCTCTCTCTCTCTCTCTCTCTGGCTCTGGCTCTCTCTTTTTCTCTCTCTCTCTCTCTCTCTCTCTCTGGCTCTGGCTCTCTCTTTTTTCTCTCTCTCTCTCTCTCTCTGGCTCTCTCTCTCTCTCTCTCTCTCTCACCCTTTACCCCTCCAAAACATCCGCCCAGTAGAGACCTTTTCAAAAAGGTATTATAATCCAGGAAAAAATTAAAAATGACCAAGATAAACAGGAAAACGTCTGAAAAGGCGAAGCCACGCCCACAAATGCCGTTTTCGGCCATGACCTCATTAAAACGAGGTTAAACAACAAGAATTAGGTTCCAAAATAACAAAGAAACAGGATTTAGTCACATATTTATTGAAAACGGATGATATTCCAGATAAATTACCACCGCAATTAAATTTTCTCGACGACACCATGAGTGAGGAAGATAGTGCAAGGATTGACTATGGCAAGTTTGGAGGTGATCCACAGACTGATGCCTGCCTCCTGTAGTTGTGCGGTGTATGGAACACAGGAAGCGCGCCCCCTGGTGGCCAGGGGACATACCTACGATGGGACTTACCTCATCACGCTGGCCAACCAGAGTCTCTAGCTCCCCCTGGTGGACTGGAGTAACCTAACGGTGTCAACAACCGGTCTACCTGGAGGAGTGGTGAGTATGGGTTTTTATCTACATAGACAATGTAGTGTTAGATTTGTATTAAACCGGTTTTAAAGCTCGTTATAACACAGGAATAACGGTTCATGCAGCAATTATAAATAAATAATAATAACTTGACATAGGTCATCACTGCTTTTCTCAGCAACAATATATACAGAAAATAAAACAGGAATAACACAGGAATTAAAAAATAAATAATAATAAAACTATAGCACGGCGAATAATATAATAGCTTCTTAGAATGAAGATAAAAAACAATTGGTCACGGGATACACTCTGGGGACCTGATCACCCCGGAGGGCCGCCTCAGGGGAGGGTGTCCTGTTTTGAATGGCCGAAACACCCTTTGAACCTGAGGTACACAGCTGATGATGTATCCTGAAATTTAGGACATTTAAGCCACTGAATCCAACCTGGATTGGGCGACTTAAAGCCAGATAAAAACTCAAATAGACCTCCGAGGATATGGACCTACACCTTAACCTTATTTTAAATTATATATATTAAATTATACTCACTCCAGACCTAACCCACACCTAGAGTTATTCTTAACCTAACCATAGTGGAATTAACGCCTAATATCCCCAAGAGGGAAACATAATAACCCACACCTAAGGGTCTCTAAACCCCAACAAGAAAAAAACTTTGAAAACCAAAGAGATTAACTCAGGTATAGACCTTCACAAGGGAGGGGGTGATACAGGTCAGGGAGAACTCTAAAGACGGGCGCCGGCCAGTGCACTGCCTTCGTTTCCCCATTCAACTGCTGGGTCGTCGGACCAGGCGGGGGGATTCGTCGTGATAACCTTCATTCAAACCTAACCCTTCGCCAGAGCCTTCGGATGTTGAGCTCTCCTAAAATACCCAAGTATCACCCATCCATACTCCTAAATCTCTGAAAAAATATTTAAAAATAATTTAATAAATAATTAATAAATCCCTCACCTCCTTTTTTTCTCTCATCTCCTTCCTGTCCTTCCCTCACTTCGGTGAAGGGAGTACGGGTGGGCAGAGCGTCAGCCCGGTCCGGCGGGGGGAGATTTAAGCCCCTCCAGGCTTGCTCCCCCTAGCTCTGTCTTCCTCCACAGTTCACTGTGCCTCTCTCTCTCTCTCTCTCTCTGGCTCTCTCTCTCTCTCTCTCTCTCTCTCTCTGGCTCTCTCTCTCTGGCTCTCTCTCTCTGTCTCTCTCTCTCTCTCTCTCTCTCTCTCTCTCTCTCTCTCTCTCTCTCTCTCTGGCTCTGGCTCTCTCTTTTTTTCTCTCTCTCTCTCTCTCTCTGGCTCTGGCTCTCTCTTTTTCTCTCTCTCTCTCTCTCTCTCTCTCTCTTTCTCTCTCTCTCTCTCTCTCTCACCCTTTACCCCCCCCAAAACATCCGCCCAGTAGAGTCCTTTTCAAAAAGGTATTATAATCCAGGAAAAAATTAAAAATGACCAAGATAAACAGGAAAACGTCTGAAAAGGCGAAGCCACGCCCACAAATGCCGTTTTCGGCCGTGACCTCATTAAACGAGGTTAAACAACAAGAATTAGGTTCCAAAATAACAAAGAAACAGGATTTAGTCACATATTTATTGAAAACGGATGATATTCCATATAAATTACCACCGCAATTAAATTTTCTCGACGACACCATGAGTGAGGAAGGTAGTGCAAGGATTGACTATGGCAAGTTTGGAGGTGATCCTCAGACTGATGCCTGCCTCCTGTAGTTGTGCGGTGTATGGAACACAGGAAGCGCGCCCCCTGGTGGCCAGGGGACATACCTACGATGGGACTTACCTCATCACGCTGGCCAACCAGAGTCTCTAGCTCCCCCTGGTGGACCGGAGTAACCTAACGGTGTCAACAACCGGTCTACCTGGAGGAGTGGTGAGTATGGGTTTTTTATCTACATAGACAATGTAGTGTTAGATTTGTATTAAACCGGTTTTAAAGCTCGTTATAACACAGGAATAACGGTTCATGCAGCAATTATAAATAAATAATAATAACTTGACATAGGTCATCACTGCTTTTCTCAGCAACAATTTATACAGAAAATAAAATAGGAATAACACAGGAATTAAAAAATAAATAATAATAAAACTATAGCACGGCGAATAATAGCTTCTTAGAATGAAGATAAAAAACAATTGGTCACGGGATACACTCTGGGACCTGATCACCCCGGAGGGCCGCCTCAGGTGAGGGTGTCCTGTTTTGAATGGCCGAAACACCCTATGAACCTGAGGTACACAGCTGATGATGTATCCTGAAATTTAGGACATTTAAGCCACTGAATCCAACCTGGATTGGGCGACTTAAAGCCAGATAAAAACTCAAATAGAAATTTTATAAAACAAACAATCCGACGCGTTAATAGGACAAAAAACTAGTATTAGGTTAGTGACACTCGAAGAGGGTCACCTAAACCCAACCTCCGAGGATATGGACCTAATCTTAACCTTATTTTAAATTATATATATTAAATTATACTCACTCCAGACCTAACCCACACCTAGAGGTTATTCTTACCCTAACAATAGTGGGATTAAGGCCTAATTTCAACCCATAATACAGTGAATATCCCCAGGAGGGAGACATAGCCCACACCTAAGGGTCTCTAACCCCAACCAGGAAAAAACTTTGAAGAAAAAAAAGAAGAAGACGATTAACTCAGGTATAGACCTTCACAAGGAAGGGGGTGATACAGGTCAGGGAGAACCTTTAAAGACGGGCGCCGGCCAGTGCATTGCCTTCGTTTCCCCCATTATAGATTAAATGTATTATTATTATTATTTAACTGCTGGGTCTTTGGACTAGGCGGGGGGATTCGTCGGCATTTCATTCAAACCAAAACCTGTCTTTTTTTCTCTCTCTCTCTCTCTCTCTCTCTCTCTCTCTTTTTTTCTCTCTCTCTCTCTCTCTGGCTCTCTCTCTCTCTCTCTCTCTCTCTCTCTCTCACCCTTTACCCCCCAAAACATCCGCCCAGTAGAGACCTTTTCAAAAAGGTATTATAATCCAGGAAAAAATTAAAAATGACCGAGATAAACAGAAAAAACGTCTGAAAAGGCGAAGCCACGCCCACAAATGCCGTTTTCGGCCGTGACCTCATTAAAATGAGGTGAAACAACAAGAATTAGGTTCCAAAATCACAAAGAAACAGGATTTGGTCACACATTTATTGAAAACGGATGATATTCCATATAAATTACCACCGCAATTAAATTTCTCGACGACACCATGAGTGAGGAAGATAGTGCAAGTATTGACTATGGCAAGTTTGGAGGTGATCCTCAGACTGATGCCTGCCTCCTGTAGTTGTGCGGTGTATGGAACACAGGAAGCGCGCCCCCTGGTGGCCAAGGGACATACCTACAATGGGACTTACCTCATCACAGCTGGCCAACCAGAGTCTCTAGCTCCCCCTGGTGGACCGGAGTAACTTAACGGTGCCAACAACCGGTCTACCTGGAGGAGTGGTGAGTATGGGATTTTATCTACATAGACAATGTAGTGTTAGATTTGTATTAAACCGGTTTTAAAGCTCGTTATAACACAGGAATAACGGTTCATGCAGCAATTATAAATAAATAATAATAACTTGACATAGGTCATCACTGCTTTTCTCAGCAACAATATATACAGAAAATAAAATAGGAATAACACAGGAATTAAAAAATAAATAATAATAAAAACTATAGCACGGCGAATAATAGCTTCTTAGAATGAAGATAAAAAAACAATTGGTCACGGGATACACTCTGGGACCTGATCACCCCGGAGGGCCGCCTCAGGGGAGGGTGTCCTGTTTTGAATGGCCGAAACACCCCGTGAACCTGAGGTACACAGCTGATGATGTATCCTGAAATTTAGGACATTTAAGCCACTGAATCCAACCTGGATTGGGCGACTTAAAGCCAGATAAAAACTCAAATAGAAACTTTATAAAACAAACAATCCGACGCGTTAATAGGACAAAAAACTAGTATCAGGTTAGTGACACTCGAAGAGGGTCACCTAAACCCAACCTCCGAGGATATGGACCTAATCTTAACCTTATTTTAAATTATATATATTAAATTATACTCACTCCAGACCTATCCCACACCTAGAGGTTTTTTCTTACCCTAACAATAGTGGGATTAACGCCTAATATCCCCAAGAGGGAAACATAACCCACACCTAAGGGTCTCTAACCCCAACCAGGAAAAAACTTTGAAGAAAAAAAAGAAGAGGACCAAAGAGATTAACTCAGGTATAGACCTTCACAAGGAAGGGGGTGATACAGGTCAGGGAGAACCTTTAAAGACGGGCGCCGGCCAGTGCATTGCCTTCGTTTCCCCCATTATAGATTAAATGTATTATTATTATTATTATTATTTAACTGCTGGGTCTTTGGACTAGGCGGGGGGATTCGTCGGCATTTCATTCAAACCAAACCTATCGCCAGAGCCTTCGGATGTTGAGCTCTCCTGAAACACCCAAGTATCACCCAGCCATTCTCCAAAATCTCTGGAAGAATATTTAAAAATATTTTAAAAAATGATAATCCTCATCTTCTTTTTTCTCTCTCTCCTTCCTGTCCTTCCCTCACTTCGGTGAAGGGAGTAGGGGTGGGCAGAGCATCAGCCCGGTCCGGCGGGGGGAGATTTAAGCCCCTCCAGGCTTGCTCCCCTAGCTCTGTCTTCCTCCACAGTTCACTGTGTCTCTCTCTCTCTCTGGCTCTCTCTCTCTCTCTCTCTGGCTCTCTCTCTCTCTCTCTCTCTCTCTGTCTCTCTCTCTCTCTCTCTCTCTCTCTCTCTGGCTCTGTCTTTTTTTCTCTCTCTCTCTCTCTCTCTCTCTCTCTTTTTTTCTCTCTCTCTCTCTCTCTGGCTCTCTCTCTCTCTCTCTCTCTCTCTCTCTCTCACCCTTTACCCCCCCAAAACATCCGCCCAGTAGAGACCTTTTCAAAAAGGTATTATAATCCAGGAAAAAATTAAAAATGACCGAGATAAACAGAAAAACGTCTGAAAAGGCGAAGCCACGCCCACAAATGCCGTTTTCGGCCGTGACCTCATTAAAATGAGGTGAAACAACAAGAATTAGGTTCCAAAATCACAAAGAAACAGGATTTGGTCACACATTTATTGAAAACGGATGATATTCCATATAAATTACCACCGCAATTAAATTTTCTCGACGACACCATGAGTGAGGAAGATAGTGCAAGTATTGACTATGGCAAGTTTGGAGGTGATCCTCAGACTGATGCCTGCCTCCTGTAGTTGTGCGGTGTATGGAACACAGGAAGCGCGCCCCCTGGTGGCCAAGGGACATACCTACAATGGGACTTACCTCATCACAGCTGGCCAACCAGAGTCTCTAGCTCCCCCTGGTGGACCGGAGTAACTTAACGGTGCCAACAACCGGTCTACCTGGAGGAGTGGTGAGTATGGGATTTTATCTACATAGACAATGTAGTGTTAGATTTGTATTAAACCGGTTTTAAAGCTCGTTATAACACAGGAATAACGGTTCATGCAGCAATTATAAATAAATAATAATAACTTGACATAGGTCATCACTGCTTTTCTCAGCAACAATATATACAGAAAATAAAATAGGAATAACACAGGAATTAAAAAATAAATAATAATAAAACTATAGCACGGCGAATAATAGCTTCTTAGAATGAAGATAAAAAACAATTGGTCACGGGATACACTCTGGGACCTGATCACCCCGGAGGGCCGCCTCAGGGGAGGGTGTCCTGTTTTGAATGGCCGAAACACCCCGTGAACCTGAGGTACACAGCTGATGATGTATCCTGAAATTTAGGACATTTAAGCCACTGAATCCAACCTGGATTGGGCGACTTAAAGCCAGATAAAAACTCAAATAGAAACTTTATAAAACAAACAATCCGACGCGTTAATAGGACAAAAAACTAGTATCAGGTTAGTGACACTCGAAGAGGGTCACCTAAACCCAACCTCCGAGGATATGGACCTAATCTTAACCTTATTTTAAATTATATATATTAAATTATACTCACTCCAGACCTATCCCACACCTAGAGGTTTTTCTTACCCTAACAATAGTGGGATTAACGCCTAATATCCCCAAGAGGGAAACATAACCCACACCTAAGGGTCTCTAACCCCAACCAGGAAAAAACTTTGAAGAAAAAAAAGAAGAGGACCAAAGAGATTAACTCAGGTATAGACCTTCACAAGGAAGGGGGTGATACAGGTCAGGGAGAACCTTTAAAGACGGGCGCCGGCCAGTGCATTGCCTTCGTTTCCCCCATTATAGATTAAATGTATTATTATTATTATTATTATTTAACTGCTGGGTCTTTGGACTAGGCGGGGGGATTCGTCGGCATTTCATTCAAACCTAACCCTAACCCTAACCCTAACCCTAATATCCCCAAGAGGGAAACATAACCCACACCTAAGGGTCTCTAACCCCAACAAGAAAAAAACTTTGAAAACCAAAGAGATTAACTCAGGTATAGACCTTCACAAGGGAGGGGGTGATACAGGTCAGGGAGAACTCTAAAGACGGGCGCCGGCCAGTGCACTGCCTTCGTTTCCCCATTCAACTGCTGGGTCGTTGGACCAGGCGGGGGGATTCGTCGTGATAACCTTTATTCAAACCTAACCCTAACCCTAACCCTTAACCCTAACCCCTAACCCTAACCCTAACCCTATCCCTAACCCTAACCCTAACCCTAACCCCTAACCCCTAACCCTAACCCTAACCCTAACCCTAACCCCTAACCCTAACCCCAACCCCAACCCTAACCCTAACCCTTACCCTACCCTAACCCCAACCCCAACCCCAACCCCTAACCCTAACCCTAACCCAGGCGGGGGGATTCGTCGTGATAACCTTTATTCAAACCTAACCCTAACCCTAACCCCTAACCCTAACCCCTAACCCCTAACCCTAACCCCTAACCCTAACCCCTAACCCCTAACCCTAACCCCTAACCCTAACCCCTAACCCTAACCCCTAACCCCAACCCCTAACCCCAACCCTACCCCTAACCCTAACCCTAACCCCTAACCCTAACCCTAACCCTAACCCTACCCCAACCCTAACCCTGACCCCAACCCTAACCCATCACAGATGGGATGCCTAATACCAACCGATAGTGGTCTATGGACCTCATCCCAACCAGGGTACCTAGTCCCTGATTTAAAACAGTCACATGACCAAGATGCGAGCAAGTGATGTTCTCAGTTCCACCCCGATAATAAAAGTAAAATAAAAACAAAAAAGTTAAAAAATCCATTTAAACCATAAATATGGATCAATAATTACATTAAAAAATGAATATATTGATATGTAAATACTATGGTATAACTTTAATTCATAAAATAAAATCTATTTATGGATTAAATATATTATTATTATTATTATTATAAAACCATAAAGGTATTGATATAGATATGTAAATATTACAATATAATTTTAATTCATAAAATAAAATCTATTTATGGATTAAATCTATCATTAATGTTATTATTATTGTTAAAAGGGAACATGGGAACTGAGAACAGAATGGTGAGACAGTTTTAAAACTCCACGATTGCTTTTTTGGCAAAGAGTTCTGTGATTGGCTGAGAGATGACGTCACTTTGACAAGCCACGGCAGATCGCTGTCTCCTCCTCACTTGCTCAGCAGACCTCGATCGATACACACGTATCTGACTCTGTGAAGCACACAAACAGCATTTAGAAAAGCTAAATCCTCTTTTATTCAGACAAGCCTGCCTGAAGAAGGTCTATTAAAGACTGAAACGTCGCGAAAGGCTTGTTTTCTTTTATTTCACCGGAATTTCGCATAAATAACACCCGTTATTATGCATGATATGTCTCAGGAGGGAGAATGGATCGTTGTTCGTCGTCGCCAAGCTCGGCCACGACGCATAAACAACCCCGGACATTACCCTCATGACAGCCGGGACAGCAGTAACCCTGCAGCGGCTCGCAGGTGCACGTACGCCTCCGCAGCGCGCACGGGACTGCAGCCACGGACGGAGAGTTTTACCCGTCGGCACGCTCCGAGAGAACCACGCTCTCATCGTGGCTTCGAGCCAGAATTTTTGGAAACACGGGCTCCGCAATGGACCCGTAATTATAACTATAAACCGTGGCGCACGAATGTGCGTTTTACTGAACCGTATGTGTGTAAACAAAAGCCACACCAGCCTTATTTTCCTGTGCGCTCTGACCAGCGCGATCTTGTGGATGCAGACGTGTATTACAAACCACGGAGAAATTACTCCAGGCACACGCACCCAAGATGGCGCCCCGTTAAAAAACAAACCCCACAACATTATGACCAGGAGAAAAACACACAACACCAGAGGTCTGAAGACCTGGATTTCTCCACCAAGGCGCGCATAATGTATAGGCTGATTAAAGCCACACACCACCATACAAACATAACGGACAAGGACCCGCCCACCACCATCACTAAATTGACACAGCAGTTGTTTACAACTATTAAACCTGCTGTGCCAAATCAACATACACAATCCCTGATGGAGAATAATGCAAACAATTGGGCATGCAGTACCATCAAGATCCTCCAGGAGCATTACTCCAAATTAATGGAGGAGGAGGTTAATAAAATGGCAGATTTTGATGGGGACTGGCGGGCTCCTTTTGAGGTGGCAATTAAGTGGGCTAGGCGTCACTTGGGACGCAAACTCACACAGGACACAGTGGACACAGTAGAGGTTGTCATGGTTATCAGGATGCAGGAAACACATAACGTCCCTGCATCAACAGAAACCACACCTACTGTACCAGATCCCACAACATTTACACCTGTCACAGTGGACACTAGGGCTTCAAGGGAGCGAGTCGGCCAAAAGAATGTGACCGCCTCCCAAAATAAGAAAATAAGAAACCAACGCCCTCAGAACCACCGGTAACCTCAACAAATGTTGGGGTCACACATGTACAGGTGCATAAACGTGTGGCACAGGTGGACTCGGTCCCAACGGGGACTCTGGTGGACATCACTCCACCTCCCAGAATTACAACCACTGTGGCTCATTCTCCACCTCCTAAGGCTCAGAGGACCAACAGACCCCCACCTAAAACCCCACTTAGGACCCTTGGACCCACAATTAGACCCAGCACGAAAACCACGGACATTAACTCGTTTATTCTGGCTATATTAGAGATGGAGAAGAATGCCCAAAAAGGGCCGGGGGGAACTAACATGGTAGACACAAACATCAGGTCACCTGTTCTTCCTCTTCCTCTCACACCAACCTCCACACACAAAATGGCATCCACGGTTCAGTTACGGAGGGTTAGGCAAAGTTCCCTTTTCTAACCCCTAACCAAAGTTCCCTTTTCTAACCCCTAATCCAAGTCCAGGATGGAGTGTGCATTAACTTCCCTAACTCCCAACCCTAACCCCCTAACCCTAACCCCCTATATAAAAATATACCTCCAAATTAAAATTACAAAAAAGGGAGCTCACATACCTGTACCAAATACATTAACATCAGCACAGAAAACAATTGCAGCAAATGTCTCACAAGCACACGTTGAGAAAGAGAAATTAAAGCAGACCGCATGAGAATATTATCATCCATGCCCAATTAGCCTAGCTTGAACTCTTCACATTGGCATGTGAATTAAAAGTGCTGTGCAAAACCAAAACAAAATGGACACTGTTCTCCTGGAAATAAAAACATAATTTCCAAAGTACAAAGTAAAGTTTTAGCATTTTTTAGCCTTATTGTAACAGCTTCTCTGCATTAGTACTGGTATTATCTTACCTCTCCTCAGTAGAGCTAGTCACTTCAGCTTACGGACATAATGTATGCTAATTTCCAAAATGCAATAAAACAAAATACATCACACCGTGATCACATAAATACAATAAAATGTATATATAACCCAACCAATCAGCAGCAATTTCCTTTAACTTAAACAAGTTATAAACAAAAAATATACCTCCAAGCTAAAATGACGAAAAGGGAGCTCACATTCCTGTACAAAACAGATAAGCATTAGCAGAGCAAACGATTCCAGCAAATGTCTCACAAGCACACGTTGAGAAAAAGAAATAACGGCAGATCGCATGAGAATACTCTCATCCATGCTAAATTAGCCTAGCTTGAACTCTTCACATTGGCATGTGAATTAAGAATGCTGTGCCAAACAAAAAACGAAATGGACACTGTTCTCCTGGAAATAAAAACATAAAGTACAAAGTAAACTCTTAGCATTTTTTAGCCATATTGTAACAGTTTATCGGCACGAGTGCTGGTATTATCTTACCTCTCCTCAGTAGAGCTAGCAGTTAACTGAGGACGGAGCGAAAACACAGGAAGTGACGTCACCTCAGCGAACTGACATAATATATGCTATTTTCCAAAGTGCAATAAAATAAATCACACCGTGATCACATAAATACAATTAAAAGGATATATAACACAATCCATCGGCAAAAATTTCCTTTAAAGCAATTCAATCAATATTAATTTAAACAAACCACCGTATGTTTATATTACAGAAAATCAAAGTTATATATAAAAATACACCTCCAAATTAAAATGACAAAAAGGGAGCTCACATACCTGTACAAAACAGTTAAACATTAGCACAGCAAACGATTCCAGCAAATGTCTCACAAGCACACGTTGAGAAAATGAAATAACAGCAGACCGCATTAGAATACTCTCATCCAAACTCAATTAGCCTAGCTTGAACTCTTTACATTGGCAGATGAATTAAAAATCCGGTAACAGTACCATTAACAAAATAAAAGCTCCCAACGAAGAAATATACAGATAAATATATAAACACTTGAAAAATATTTGAACAGTAATGGAATTTTGATTAAATATAAATCAAACATATTACTACATGGGTTACAATTAAATGCACCTGCTTTTGTATTACATATTAAAAACATTAATTAAATTTTAATCTTCAGGCAGCATCAACACTAATTAACTGTTAATAGGCGTTAATTTGTTAATTATGACTTTGCTAACATTCTCACCAAGAGCATGATCGAACACTCACCTCTGCACAAATAATAATTCATATTATCATTCATGCAATGGTGCTTTTACTGTGTTTCCCCATCTATACCAGGGTTGCCAGATGGGAAATGAAGAAATATAGTACTGTCGCTTTAAAATGATTGTATTTTGACCCAAACTATCCTATGTACTAAAAAAACTTGAAAAACTTCATGGCAGGACAGTGCATTTAAAAACAAAGCTATTCTATGTGCATGGAACTGCAATAACCTAAGGAATAAACACAGAATAAACCCATTTGAGGGAAACAGCCTGCTTTATTCATTATCACACTTAAACACACCCACCCAGTCACTTGCACCTCTTTGCACAACCACTGCTTTCATCCTTAACTATCAAAATAAAAGCATCGGAACTACACACTGCCCTAACCCTAACCCTAACCCTAACCCTAACCCTAACCCTAGCCCTCAACAGGAGAAACTGAACTTTAACATTCAAATCATAACACATGATTATTATCACAGAAGGTTGAGTATAAGAGTATATACTAATTGGAAACGCTGACATTCATCCCCACTCCACCCTCTTACGATAGGGAGCAACTTCGTGTGGACCTGTACCAATACCATAGATGCATTAAACTCAAGGACTACTTTATTCACAATAATCCAAACGTGATGCCCTTCACCCTCCCGTCCACCTCGGAAACCTACCTGGGGGCACGTGGACGTGAGGGTGAAAAAACTTATCAGGAGGGATATCCAGAGCCTCAATCTTCACCGTCCTCCACCGGATGGTTTGGATGTGCGGGATCTGAGAGATCAGCAGAACCTATAACTGTACTTAACATTAATGCTTTTGGTCATGTTTTCATATAGTTATTTTATTTTTTATTGATGCTTTTATCTGCTTTTGCTTTGTAGCACTTTGAGATTTGATCCAAATGTAAAGTGCATTATAAATTAAATGTATTATTATTATCAATTCACTATCAAAACCCTTAAACAAAATCACATTATAATAAAACAAGCAGACAAAGGGTCAAAGTTGTAATCATGGCCAAACAACAATATTCAATGGAGGCGAACAGACAGCTCTCCAACCCAAAATATTACAAACTTATTCCCCACAGTATTCAAACACAGACCCAAACACAAATCAGGACCATAATTCACACTCTTCACAGCAGAAAATCTATCAGCCAAACAGCTTGATTTCTTCATGGGTCGTGTGACAGATTATTTTACCTACTACTTAAAATTCACAACGACCCATCTACCTGGACAGTTCCACGCGTTTTTCCTCTCGGTAGGGCCGATTGTGTGGTCTTGTGGCAGCGCCACCTACAACGTCTCACAGTATGTAGACTCGTTCCTCGGCCCCCTCTCTTGCAGGCACCCTAGCTATCTCAAGGATACTTACTACTTTGTCGAGCTGATCCGTCCTATGCTGTTGTCCTCCAACGCCAGCCTCTTACCATTGACATAGATAGCCTTTATACTTATATATTATATATTTATATAAAGTTAAAACGATATTAAACCGGTATCCAGCCTCCAACAGTCCCGAAAACGAAATTCTTCAACTCCTGGAAATTTTATGATTTTATTTTTGACAATAAATTTTACCTGCAGGTGGAGGGCACAGCTATGGGGCATAGATACGCGCCGTCCTATGCAAATCTTTACATGAGCGAGTGGGAGAGGGGGCTGTTGCAGAAGTGTCCGCTTAAACCCTGCTTCTACCTCAGGTTCCTGGACGACATCATCTGAGCCTGGGAGCACGGTGAGGGGATCTTCCTGGAGTTTATAGATATCCTGAACGACCATCACCCCTCCATCACAGTTAAACACAACTTAGCCCCGGATAAAGTTAACTTTTGACACGTCACGTTTTTATTTTATTTTTTTAAAGTCAACACACCAAAAAAAACAACACTTACTCGGGTTTTCTTTAAACCAACCGACACACATGCTCTTCTTCACAAAGCTAGCTACCATCCCAGACACACATTTAAAAGGTCTAGTTAAGTCACACATCGTCCGTTATTCTAAAAATCTCCTCCTATTCCATAGACTTGTATAAGTCCATCAATATTCTCTTCCATAGCCTTAGACGTAAGGGTTACTCCAGGAGGCTCCTCAGGTCCATGAAGCGTGACGCCCTGGCATCCCTCTCTCCCACAGCCGCAACTAACGACTCACCTAACGCGGTCGACGTACAGCTGCTCCATCAGGGCAACACGCTTAGCGACCCAGCTGAGATCGTTCCCCTTGTCTCCACCTTCAGCAAAAATATTCTTTCAGCCTGCAGAACCAATTGAAAAATAACTTCTCAATCATCATGTCCGATCACGAACGACTCCAAAATCATAGGGTCCTCTCTGCATTTAGAAAAAATAAAAGACTCAAGGATTTATTGATCACAGCTGCGTTTCACTGGCAAGAAGGTGGGGAGGAGATGTGTCAGTGGGCTTTTAACCAGATGAAATTCATTTACAACCCACACGGGGGTGCTGCCTCTCCAATTATGGAGAGGCTCACCTTGCAGAGCAGCAATGCAGTCTACTGCATCAGATGCCAGACTTGCAGCGTCCTGTACCTGGGGGAGACGGGGAGAATGTTAGGGCATAGCCTAAGGAAACACCTCAACAATATTGGGAAGGGCGAACTTACCACTCCTCTAGTGCGACACTTCCAAATCCATCACGTACAGCAGCTCAGGATGACGGGAGTCCACAGCTGCTCCACCTGGACGGAGGGTCAGCGGAGGAGACAGGGAGGGCCTCTGGATAAGCAGATGGAAGACTAGGGTCCCCCTTGGACTCAATCTAACATAAACAAGGGGTGTATGAATAATACAGACAACAGGGGCCCATTTAATTAATTAAAATGTATGGATAAATGGTGAAATATACATGTGATGTGGTGTTGTTAATGAAAAAAATGTTGTCGTTAGTTACCCCCAGACCCAAAACGGGAACATAAAAATCTTTTGTCAATGGCTGTATGTAAGAGTAATCCCTTGCACCTTTAATTACCCTGCTCTAAAGGTGACTGGCTCTGGAGGTTCACCTCAGCACTCATGATCTCTGACCCCCATCTGTGCATGAAGTGGGGATCATGTGAGGTACTGCATGTCTCTGTGATCAACCTCTCTATAGCTCGTTGTTTTTTTGTATATATGTATAAATACAGAGAGGTTGAATTTTCCCATTTATTTATCGCACAAATAGATGCGCTTATCTGGATCAACGTTTCCCTTCTGGGGGAGACAGGAACTATCCCCGCAAGTCCACCTCCAGATGCCAGGGGCCAAGATGGGGACTTTCTATTAAACTCTCCCTTTATTACTTTTGCTAATAGCACTGCAATCTACCAACAGGGGTCCTGCAGCAACTAGAAGCTCACTCACCATGACCACACTCACCAGAACAATAAAAACAAGGATGTGGGAATGACGACTTTTGCCAGACCCCTGAGTGGGAATCATCCAACTCACCAGTGGGTGTGAGGGTACAAATACCTTTTTTCCTGAACTGCTGATGAAGACTTTTTAATACACGCTTCCTTAGTCCCGATGAATCCTGCTCCTGCTCTTCAAGTCCTCTAATGTCTTCATTCTGCATGGTTTTCCTGTCCTCACTCTCAGGCGCTAAAGAGGAGCGCTCCTCCTTCCTTTTACTTTTCTTTACCACCCAAGAGCCACAAAGCACTACATTATTATCCTATGGAAATACGGAGCGCTAACCCTTTCTCTATAGATCAACACAAACCTAAAAACCCAGTTTCTGTATGTAAGTCACTGTAATGTATACATTTGTAGGGCTGTTTCTTAAACCAGGGCAAGAGTCCGTATAGTCCCTCTTCAAGACAATTCATTTTATTTACAGATCAAATAATAACAGTGAGCATTGATCCATACCCAGTGAAGCAGCAATCTTCCGAGGAGCGACCGCGACAAACAAAGCATGTTTTTGACTGCTTTCACAAGTTTATCTGAAAATTTTTGGAAACACAATTTATGATACACTTATCCAACCTTTAAGGGTGTGATGTTAATAAAGGGAGGTGGAGGTTTGCATCTTTAACTTACCAGACTTAGATCGGCGCACGCTGAGCTGGTAACCAAGTACATCCAGACCAATATCTCTGATATGTGCCTCAGTTCAACCGAGAGGGCGTTGATCCTTTTTATTCCAAGTCTGAAAGATGGTGGTGACATGTCCAAAACATATTTCATGGAAGCCACAGCGTCAATGAAATAACTTTGCTGGGTTATTGGTTTAAACCCTTTTGCTTGGAGGTGCACTACAAAACTTGTGAGTTAAAAATACAAATTATATCATGTTTTCTGCTCTAACAGTTAGAATATGTTCCAGTGTTTTCTTTATGTCTATTTTCTTTCGGACTGTTGCATTCTCAAAGCTATATCTACAAAGAGCTGTCTGGAGGATGAGCAATTGTAAATAAATATAGCATTTCTGACCACACAATGATCAAATAAGGACATCACATGCATCATAGACAGGGGAGGTACCAAAAGCAACAGAGTATATTTCTGTAGAAACTGGAACACATGCAAGTCATCTGATCAAGATATTACTAAAATTCCAGATTCTACATCTAAGTCCCTTTTAATGTAAAAAAATAAATAAATAAAATTTCAGGGCACTATCTTATTCCAGAGCTGTACATATGAATAAGTAATAGTGTTCTGCTATAGATCTGGAACTACCTCACAAACACAAAAACCACCCACGGACCACAATTCTTCAAATACATACCGGAAGTCGGTGGATCTTTTGCAGGTGCTTGTGAAGTATATTAATATATTTAGACTGACAGGAGGAAACTGGACAAACTCCTCAGGAAGGCCAGCTCGGTCCTGGGATTACCTCTGGACCCAGTGCAGGAGGAGAGAGACAAGAGAATGATGGCCAAGCTGTCATCTCGCCGGGACAATCCCAACCCATGCAGGACACCGTCTCTGCACTGCAGAGCTCCTTCAGCGATAGGCTCCTTCAACCCAAGAGTTTTAAGGCGCGGAATCGCAAATCTTTCCTTCCTGCAGCAGTCAGACTCTACAACCAGCACTGCTACTAATATACACACACACACACACACACACACCTCACTTGCACTATAGGACATTATAATATACAACATATCCACATTTCAAACTGCACATTTAATTTAATTTAATATAATTCAATGAATATTGTTACTTGTTTATTTCTTAGTGTATATATTGTTATTTTATATTGTTAACTGTATTATTGTATATTGTAGTATTTCTATTATAGTGAAAAAGGTCCAGTATATTGTATACTGTACTATAATATATTCCTTTAGTATAGTATAATACTTATATTATAATAATAATGATATTTTATTTCCTGTATAGTGTAATATTTATATTATAGTGTAATACCCTAGAATAGATTAACATTTATATTTGCAATTTTGTTCTGTTATATTGATCTGTGTGCCCTTTGCTGCTGTAACCCTGCAATCTCCCCGTTTTGGGACTAATAAAGGTTTATCTTCTCTTAGACTGACGGAGGCGGACCGTGCAGGGTTAGGGTTAAAAGGAAAAAAGTCAAAATTAAATACAGTAATTAGAAAAATGTGCAGGGTCGGGAATTATAAATACAAATGATTCCTTAAGAGTTAAACCAGACACTTACAGTTGATGAGCAAATTTGCTCAAAAAAGCCAACTCGGTTATATTATTAACCTGTTCAGTGAATCTTAGTTGCTGTGTTACATAAACATATATTTCGCCATAAATGGGGCACTTTTGTCCATTTGTGATAAAGTGCAGAATTCTAGACTTGGAGACAGCAGTTTCTGCTCTCTGTGGCTCCTCACTAGTCTCAAATGCCACCTGTACACGTAAACAAAAGCACAACAGTATTAACATTTTTGAAATATAGAATCAAATTAGGCAAATTAAAATATTTTGTCTTTTAAAGTATAGAAACAAAATTAATTATTTGCAAATATAATAATAAACATATAACTCTAACCCTACTAATTAAACTGATTCAAAGGTTCCAATGTGGGAAGCAGGTTCTAATGCACATGGCATAATAATAAACTTTTAATGGGTGTTAATTTGGTGGTTATAGCTCTGCCATCATGCTTGCACGTACTGGTGCGCACACTCGATTATGTCCACCCTGACTTGGCATGCTGCTATACTGTATATCTCTGCTTTGTTTCTATCTTGTGTTTGATGAGTAATTAAACAGGGACCACTGCTTTCTTGTCAGCCGAGTGGGGGGTTCATTCTGTACAAAACAGATTAACATAAGCAATTGATTCCTGCCAAAGTCTCAAATGCAAACCTCTCCTCTGTAGAGCTAGCAGCAAACTGACATAATGTATGCTATTTTCCAAAATGCAATAAAACAAAATACATCACACCGTGATCACATAAATACAATAAAAATTATATATAACCCACTCCATCTGCAGCAATTTATTTTACATTAAATCGATCAACATTTATTTAAATATAAACCACCTTAAGTATATATTACAGAAAATCAAAGTTATAAACAAAAATATACCTCCAAATTAAAATGACAAAAAGGAGGATCACATACCTGTACAAAGCAGATAAACATTAGCAAAGCAAACGATTCCAGGGAGGAAAAGGGAGCTCAAAACAAAAAACGAAATGGACACTGTTCTCCTGGAAATAAAAACATAATTTCTAAAGTACAAAGTAAACTCTTAGCATTTTTTAGCCATATTGTAGTGCTGGTATTATCTTACCTCTCCTCAGTAGAGCTAGCAGTTAACTGAGGACGGAGCGAAAACACAGGAAGTGACGTCACCTCAGCGAACTGACATAATATATGCTATTTTCCAAAGTGCAATAAAATAAATCACACCGTGATCACATAAATACAATTAAAAGGATATATAACACAATCCATCGGCAAAAATTTCCTTTAAAGCAATTCAATCAATATTAATTTAAACAAACCACCGTATGTTTATATTACAGAAAATCAAAGTTATATATAAAAATACACCTCCAAATTAAAATGACAAAAAGGGAGCTCACATACCTGTACAAAACAGTTAAACATTAGCACAGCAAACGATTCCAGCAAATGTCTCACAAGCACACGTTGAGAAAATGAAATAACAGCAGACCGCATTAGAATACTCTCATCCAAACTCAATTAGCCTAGCTTGAACTCTTTACATTGGCAGATGAATTAAAAATCCGGTAACAGTACCATTAACAAAATAAAAGCTCCCAACGAAGAAATATACAGATAAATATATAAACACTTGAAAAATATTTGAACAGTAATGGAATTTTGATTAAATATAAATCAAACATATTACTACATGGGTTACAATTAAATGCACCTGCTTTTGTATTACATATTAAAAACATTAATTAAATTTTAATCTTCAGGCAGCATCAACACTAATTAACTGTTAATAGGCGTTAATTTGTTAATTATGACTTTGCTAACATTCTCACCAAGAGCATGATCGAACACTCACCTCTGCACAAATAATAATTCATATTATCATTCATGCAATGGTGCTTTTACTGTGTTTCCCCATCTATACCAGGGTTGCCAGATGGGAAATGAAGAAATATAGTACTGTCGCTTTAAAATGATTGTATTTTGACCCAAACTATCCTATGTACTAAAAAAACTTGAAAAACTTCATGGCAGGACAGTGCATTTAAAAACAAAGCTATTCTATGTGCATGGAACTGCAATAACCTAAGGAATAAACACAGAATAAACCCATTTGAGGGAAACAGCCTGCTTTATTCATTATCACACTTAAACACACCCACCCAGTCACTTGCACCTCTTTGCACAACCACTGCTTTCATCCTTAACTATCAAAATAAAAGCATCGGAACTACACACTGCCCTAACCCTAACCCTAACCCTAACCCTAACCCTAACCCTAGCCCTCAACAGGAGAAACTGAACTTTAACATTCAAATCATAACACATGATTATTATCACAGAAGGTTGAGTATAAGAGTATATACTAATTGGAAACGCTGACATTCATCCCCACTCCACCCTCTTACGATAGGGAGCAACTTCGTGTGGACCTGTACCAATACCATAGATGCATTAAACTCAAGGACTACTTTATTCACAATAATCCAAACGTGATGCCCTTCACCCTCCCGTCCACCTCGGAAACCTACCTGGGGGCACGTGGACGTGAGGGTGAAAAAACTTATCAGGAGGGATATCCAGAGCCTCAATCTTCACCGTCCTCCACCGGATGGTTTGGATGTGCGGGATCTGAGAGATCAGCAGAACCTATAACTGTACTTAACATTAATGCTTTTGGTCATGTTTTCATATAGTTATTTTATTTTTTATTGATGCTTTTATCTGCTTTTGCTTTGTAGCACTTTGAGATTTGATCCAAATGTAAAGTGCATTATAAATTAAATGTATTATTATTATCAATTCACTATCAAAACCCTTAAACAAAATCACATTATAATAAAACAAGCAGACAAAGGGTCAAAGTTGTAATCATGGCCAAACAACAATATTCAATGGAGGCGAACAGACAGCTCTCCAACCCAAAATATTACAAACTTATTCCCCACAGTATTCAAACACAGACCCAAACACAAATCAGGACCATAATTCACACTCTTCACAGCAGAAAATCTATCAGCCAAACAGCTTGATTTCTTCATGGGTCGTGTGACAGATTATTTTACCTACTACTTAAAATTCACAACGACCCATCTACCTGGACAGTTCCACGCGTTTTTCCTCTCGGTAGGGCCGATTGTGTGGTCTTGTGGCAGCGCCACCTACAACGTCTCACAGTATGTAGACTCGTTCCTCGGCCCCCTCTCTTGCAGGCACCCTAGCTATCTCAAGGATACTTACTACTTTGTCGAGCTGATCCGTCCTATGCTGTTGTCCTCCAACGCCAGCCTCTTACCATTGACATAGATAGCCTTTATACTTATATATTATATATTTATATAAAGTTAAAACGATATTAAACCGGTATCCAGCCTCCAACAGTCCCGAAAACGAAATTCTTCAACTCCTGGAAATTTTATGATTTTATTTTTGACAATAAATTTTACCTGCAGGTGGAGGGCACAGCTATGGGGCATAGATACGCGCCGTCCTATGCAAATCTTTACATGAGCGAGTGGGAGAGGGGGCTGTTGCAGAAGTGTCCGCTTAAACCCTGCTTCTACCTCAGGTTCCTGGACGACATCATCTGAGCCTGGGAGCACGGTGAGGGGATCTTCCTGGAGTTTATAGATATCCTGAACGACCATCACCCCTCCATCACAGTTAAACACAACTTAGCCCCGGATAAAGTTAACTTTTGACACGTCACGTTTTTATTTTATTTTTTTAAAGTCAACACACCAAAAAAAACAACACTTACTCGGGTTTTCTTTAAACCAACCGACACACATGCTCTTCTTCACAAAGCTAGCTACCATCCCAGACACACATTTAAAAGGTCTAGTTAAGTCACACATCGTCCGTTATTCTAAAAATCTCCTCCTATTCCATAGACTTGTATAAGTCCATCAATATTCTCTTCCATAGCCTTAGACGTAAGGGTTACTCCAGGAGGCTCCTCAGGTCCATGAAGCGTGACGCCCTGGCATCCCTCTCTCCCACAGCCGCAACTAACGACTCACCTAACGCGGTCGACGTACAGCTGCTCCATCAGGGCAACACGCTTAGCGACCCAGCTGAGATCGTTCCCCTTGTCTCCACCTTCAGCAAAAATATTCTTTCAGCCTGCAGAACCAATTGAAAAATAACTTCTCAATCATCATGTCCGATCACGAACGACTCCAAAATCATAGGGTCCTCTCTGCATTTAGAAAAAATAAAAGACTCAAGGATTTATTGATCACAGCTGCGTTTCACTGGCAAGAAGGTGGGGAGGAGATCTGTCAGTGGGCTTTTAACCAGATGAAATTCATTTACAACCCACACGGGGGTGCTGCCTCTCCAATTATGGAGAGGCTCACCTTGCAGAGCAGCAATGCAGTCTACTGCATCAGATGCCAGACTTGCAGCGTCCTGTACCTGGGGGAGACGGGGAGAATGTTAGGGCATAGCCTAAGGAAACACCTCAACAATATTGGGAAGGGCGAACTTACCACTCCTCTAGTGCGACACTTCCAAATCCATCACGTACAGCAGCTCAGGATGACGGGAGTCCACAGCTGCTCCACCTGGACGGAGGGTCAGCGGAGGAGACAGGGAGGGCCTCTGGATAAGCAGATGGAAGACTAGGGTCCCCCTTGGACTCAATCTAACATAAACAAGGGGTGTATGAATAATACAGACAACAGGGGCCCATTTAATTAATTAAAATGTATGGATAAATGGTGAAATATACATGTGATGTGGTGTTGTTAATGAAAAAAATGTTGTCGTTAGTTACCCCCAGACCCAAAACGGGAACATAAAAATCTTTTGTCAATGGCTGTATGTAAGAGTAATCCCTTGCACCTTTAATTACCCTGCTCTAAAGGTGACTGGCTCTGGAGGTTCACCTCAGCACTCATGATCTCTGACCCCCATCTGTGCATGAAGTGGGGATCATGTGAGGTACTGCATGTCTCTGTGATCAACCTCTCTATAGCTCGTTGTTTTTTTGTATATATGTATAAATACAGAGAGGTTGAATTTTCCCATTTATTTATCGCACAAATAGATGCGCTTATCTGGATCAACGTTTCCCTTCTGGGGGAGACAGGAACTATCCCCGCAAGTCCACCTCCAGATGCCAGGGGCCAAGATGGGGACTTTCTATTAAACTCTCCCTTTATTACTTTTGCTAATAGCACTGCAATCTACCAACAGGGGTCCTGCAGCAACTAGAAGCTCACTCACCATGACCACACTCACCAGAACAATAAAAACAAGGATGTGGGAATGACGACTTTTGCCAGACCCCTGAGTGGGAATCATCCAACTCACCAGTGGGTGTGAGGGTACAAATACCTTTTTTCCTGAACTGCTGATGAAGACTTTTTAATACACGCTTCCTTAGTCCCGATGAATCCTGCTCCTGCTCTTCAAGTCCTCTAATGTCTTCATTCTGCATGGTTTTCCTGTCCTCACTCTCAGGCGCTAAAGAGGAGCGCTCCTCCTTCCTTTTACTTTTCTTTACCACCCAAGAGCCACAAAGCACTACATTATTATCCTATGGAAATACGGAGCGCTAACCCTTTCTCTATAGATCAACACAAACCTAAAAACCCAGTTTCTGTATGTAAGTCACTGTAATGTATACATTTGTAGGGCTGTTTCTTAAACCAGGGCAAGAGTCCGTATAGTCCCTCTTCAAGACAATTCATTTTATTTACAGATCAAATAATAACAGTGAGCATTGATCCATACCCAGTGAAGCAGCAATCTTCCGAGGAGCGACCGCGACAAACAAAGCATGTTTTTGACTGCTTTCACAAGTTTATCTGAAAATTTTTGGAAACACAATTTATGATACACTTATCCAACCTTTAAGGGTGTGATGTTAATAAAGGGAGGTGGAGGTTTGCATCTTTAACTTACCAGACTTAGATCGGCGCACGCTGAGCTGGTAACCAAGTACATCCAGACCAATATCTCTGATATGTGCCTCAGTTCAACCGAGAGGGCGTTGATCCTTTTTATTCCAAGTCTGAAAGATGGTGGTGACATGTCCAAAACATATTTCATGGAAGCCACAGCGTCAATGAAATAACTTTGCTGGGTTATTGGTTTAAACCCTTTTGCTTGGAGGTGCACTACAAAACTTGTGAGTTAAAAATACAAATTATATCATGTTTTCTGCTCTAACAGTTAGAATATGTTCCAGTGTTTTCTTTATGTCTATTTTCTTTCGGACTGTTGCATTCTCAAAGCTATATCTACAAAGAGCTGTCTGGAGGATGAGCAATTGTAAATAAATATAGCATTTCTGACCACACAATGATCAAATAAGGACATCACATGCATCATAGACAGGGGAGGTACCAAAAGCAACAGAGTATATTTCTGTAGAAACTGGAACACATGCAAGTCATCTGATCAAGATATTACTAAAATTCCAGATTCTACATCTAAGTCCCTTTTAATGTAAAAAAATAAATAAATAAAATTTCAGGGCACTATCTTATTCCAGAGCTGTACATATGAATAAGTAATAGTGTTCTGCTATAGATCTGGAACTACCTCACAAACACAAAAACCACCCACGGACCACAATTCTTCAAATACATACCGGAAGTCGGTGGATCTTTTGCAGGTGCTTGTGAAGTATATTAATATATTTAGACTGACAGGAGGAAACTGGACAAACTCCTCAGGAAGGCCAGCTCGGTCCTGGGATTACCTCTGGACCCAGTGCAGGAGGAGAGAGACAAGAGAATGATGGCCAAGCTGTCATCTCGCCGGGACAATCCCAACCCATGCAGGACACCGTCTCTGCACTGCAGAGCTCCTTCAGCGATAGGCTCCTTCAACCCAAGAGTTTTAAGGCGCGGAATCGCAAATCTTTCCTTCCTGCAGCAGTCAGACTCTACAACCAGCACTGCTACTAATATACACACACACACACACACACACACCTCACTTGCACTATAGGACATTATAATATACAACATATCCACATTTCAAACTGCACATTTAATTTAATTTAATATAATTCAATGAATATTGTTACTTGTTTATTTCTTAGTGTATATATTGTTATTTTATATTGTTAACTGTATTATTGTATATTGTAGTATTTCTATTATAGTGAAAAAGGTCCAGTATATTGTATACTGTACTATAATATATTCCTTTAGTATAGTATAATACTTATATTATAATAATAATGATATTTTATTTCCTGTATAGTGTAATATTTATATTATAGTGTAATACCCTAGAATAGATTAACATTTATATTTGCAATTTTGTTCTGTTATATTGATCTGTGTGCCCTTTGCTGCTGTAACCCTGCAATCTCCCCGTTTTGGGACTAATAAAGGTTTATCTTCTCTTAGACTGACGGAGGCGGACCGTGCAGGGTTAGGGTTAAAAGGAAAAAAGTCAAAATTAAATACAGTAATTAGAAAAATGTGCAGGGTCGGGAATTATAAATACAAATGATTCCTTAAGAGTTAAACCAGACACTTACAGTTGATGAGCAAATTTGCTCAAAAAAGCCAACTCGGTTATATTATTAACCTGTTCAGTGAATCTTAGTTGCTGTGTTACATAAACATATATTTCGCCATAAATGGGGCACTTTTGTCCATTTGTGATAAAGTGCAGAATTCTAGACTTGGAGACAGCAGTTTCTGCTCTCTGTGGCTCCTCACTAGTCTCAAATGCCACCTGTACACGTAAACAAAAGCACAACAGTATTAACATTTTTGAAATATAGAATCAAATTAGGCAAATTAAAATATTTTGTCTTTTAAAGTATAGAAACAAAATTAATTATTTGCAAATATAATAATAAACATATAACTCTAACCCTACTAATTAAACTGATTCAAAGGTTCCAATGTGGGAAGCAGGTTCTAATGCACATGGCATAATAATAAACTTTTAATGGGTGTTAATTTGGTGGTTATAGCTCTGCCATCATGCTTGCACGTACTGGTGCGCACACTCGATTATGTCCACCCTGACTTGGCATGCTGCTATACTGTATATCTCTGCTTTGTTTCTATCTTGTGTTTGATGAGTAATTAAACAGGGACCACTGCTTTCTTGTCAGCCGAGTGGGGGGTTCATTCTGTACAAAACAGATTAACATAAGCAATTGATTCCTGCCAAAGTCTCAAATGCAAACCTCTCCTCTGTAGAGCTAGCAGCAAACTGACATAATGTATGCTATTTTCCAAAATGCAATAAAACAAAATACATCACACCGTGATCACATAAATACAATAAAAATTATATATAACCCACTCCATCTGCAGCAATTTATTTTACATTAAATCGATCAACATTTATTTAAATATAAACCACCTTAAGTATATATTACAGAAAATCAAAGTTATAAACAAAAATATACCTCCAAATTAAAATGACAAAAAGGAGGATCACATACCTGTACAAAGCAGATAAACATTAGCAAAGCAAACGATTCCAGGGAGGAAAAGGGAGCTCAAAACAAAAAACGAAATGGACACTGTTCTCCTGGAAATAAAAACATAATTTCTAAAGTACAAAGTAAACTCTTAGCATTTTTTAGCCATATTGTAGTGCTGGTATTATCTTACCTCTCCTCAGTAGAGCTAGCAGTTAACTGAGGACGGAGCGAAAACACAGGAAGTGACGTCACCTCAGCGAACTGACATAATATATGCTATTTTCCAAAGTGCAATAAAATAAATCACACCGTGATCACATAAATACAATTAAAAGGATATATAACACAATCCATCGACAGAAACTTCCTTTAAAGCAATTCAATCAACATTAATTTAAACATAAACCACCGTAAGCATATATTACAGAAAATCAAAGTTATAAACAAAAATATACCTCCAAACTAAAATGACGAAAAGGGAGCTCACATTCCTGTACAAAACAGATAAGCATTAGCAGAGCAAACGATTCCAGCAAATGTCTCACAAGCACACGTTGAGAAAAAGAAATAACGGCAGATCGCATGAGAATACTCTCATCCATGCTAAATTAGCCTAGCTTGAACTCTTCACATTGGCATGTGAATTAAGAATGCTGTGCCAAACAAAAAACGAAATGGACACTGTTCTCCTGGAAATAAAAACATAATTTCTAAAGTACAAAGTAAACTCTTAGCATTTTTTAGCCATATTGTAACAGTTTATCGGCAGGAGTGCTGCTATTATCTTACCTCTCCTCAGTAGAGCTAGCAGCGAACTGAGGACGGCGCGAAAACGCAGGAAGTACGTCATCGTATGTCGAAATCCAGTAAGTAACAGTTCCATTAACAAAATAAGAGCTCCCAACGAAGAAATATACAGATAAATAAATATACACTTGAAAAATAACAATATTTGAACAGTAATGGAATTTTGTTGAAATATAAAGCAAACATATTAGTATATGGGTTACAATTACATGCACCTGCTTTGGTGTTACATAAAGAAGCACTTGTGTGATTTTAAAAACATTAATTAAATCTTAATCTTCAGGCAGCATCCACAAAATTAGCTGGTAATAGGCCTTAGTTTGTTAATTATGACTTTGCTAACATTCTTACCACGTGCATGCTCGAACACTCACCTCTGCACAGATAATAATTCATATTATCATTCATGCAATCATAAAAGTCTTTCTTACCTGAGAGCTGGTGCTTTCACTGTGTTTTTCCATGTACACCAGTGTTGCCAGATGGGAAATGAAGAAATATCGTATTGTCCCCTTAAAATTATCATATTTTGACCTTAACTATCCTATGTACAAAAATAACTTGAATAATTACACGCTAGGACAGTGCATTTAGAAACAAAGCTATTCTATGTGCATGGAACTGCAAAAGAATAAAGAATAAACACGGTGGCTCGGCCATTTGAGGGAAACTGCTTTATTCATTGTCACACTTAAACACACCCGACCAGTCAATTGTACCTCTTTGCACAACCACTGCCTTCGTCCTTAACTATCAAAATAAAAGCATCCGAACTACACATTGCATGCAGAACAGCCTCAATAGGAGGAACTGAACTTTAACATTCAACTCATAACACATGATTATCATCAAAGAGGGTGGAGTATACGAGTACATACTAATTGGAAACACAGCCAGAGATCAGAACTCATCCAATTGTTGAATTCGACCTTGGATTCACTTTCTGTCCCTGTGTGTGATCCGGCGACTTAGGTAGAAGGTTCAGCTGTGGCGGATGTTTCCTGGTAAGGATTGGATGCAGCATCGTTTTTGTTAGGGTTAGTGTGAATTTTGCGCATCCACCAGCTATTTCCACACAGTTTGATGAATACTTGAGTTTATTTGAAGTGTCAGTGATGAGCCTGCTCCGTGGCTTGGTTTAGATTGAGTTAAATTTTGACAGAAAGCACTCACCTGGGTGTTGGGGGTCAGCTAGAGAGATTTGATATATATATCAAAGTCGAGATCAATACATCGCGACTGCGGATCAGAATCATACCACATAGCTGAATACATTGACCATTACCTCAACCCACTATCCAACCGACTCCCCAGTTATATCAAAGACACATACTCCTTTGTCAATAAAATCACAAGCAGACAGTACACAGACACACCCTCCTCTTCAAAATAGACATCGACTCTTTATACACTAACATAGAAACCCCACTCAGATTTGCAGCCATTAGACACACCCTCCAGAAACACCCAGACTTCTCCAGACCCGACACCAAACTATTATGATTACTGAAACTCATCCTGACTAGGAACGACTTTCAGTTTGACAATAAACACTTCCTACTTATGTGTGGATGCGCAATGGGGAGGAGATACTCCCCCTCTTATGCTGACATCTACCTGGCAGTGTGGGTGGAGACTGTTCTGGCCAAATGTGAGGACAAACCGCTGCTGTATGTCCGTTACCTGGGCGACATCTTTGGCCTGTGGGACAAAACGGAAGCAGATTTTAAGCAATTTGACATTTTAAATTTGCACCATAATAAAATGAAATAAAAACTTAACCTGCAATCCATGTCGATTGAGTTTTTAGATACCCAGGTTTTCTTCAGGTATTCAAAGGACAACAGCAAATAACTGGCCACAAAGGTGTACTTTAACCCATCGCGCCTGCGATGCTCTACAGGGGTGCTGAATGATCTCCGCTAACAGGAGAAACAAAATCCTCAGAGACATTTTAGTGCATTCTGCTTTTAATTGTGACGAGTCCAGAAAGGAAGTGCCTCATTCGGCTGAGGTTGATTTTATCTACCTACCATATGTTTTTAGCAGGTAGTTGGGTGTTGGGCTCCTCTCTGTTGCAGACGCTCCTACCAAGCACCATCAACGCCGTTTATGCCATCAGATGTCGAGCCTGCCACAGACTGTACATTGGAGAAACAAGGAATTCCATCATAATCAGAATTAAGCAACACAAATATATGATGGAAAGGGGTCAGGGAACCAACATTTTATACTCACATTTTACACTCTACGGCCAACACAACCTTCAGAGCTTGGGCCTGGAGTCCAACATGAACTGGACCACGGCTCAGTGACGGACGGGGGAGAGAAGGTGGATGAGGTCATTAAAAACAATAGATCCATATGGCCTCAACGAAAATTATCAATTTAAAAAACATAAACCCTTAGAAAATGAACAAGTTGCACACTTAACAGCTCCCATAGTCTCACTTTTAAAAGAGATTTTCTAAGGACTAGTGGGCCTCCCCGGGGGAATTGCCCCTTCCTAAACAATTTGTATGTTTCTCCTTTTCATTAATTTTCTTTCAGAAAAGTAGAGACAAACGCCACACAGTCCTTTTTCCCTGTCTTATAACAGAAATTAAATCATTTTATGCATGCTTTTATCACAAATTTAACACTTAACTTACCTTTTATGAAATGTTTTTTATTTTATTAATTTTATTGCATGTTTTTAAAAGCACTTACCTAAAGAGCACTTCAATAGGACAGGGTAAACTGGCCATTTTACCTCTCCCACCCGGGTGAGTAGGGTGAGGGGGAGGAGGAGTGGTCCCCCTTGAAGGCATCCCCTCAAGTAAGGGAGGCTCTTGGTTTTATATCACACACTGGAGGTAAGCAGTGGGGAAAGCCCCCCTGCACGTGACCCATTCCCCCATAATTTAGTTTTAATATTTCTATTTTATCTAATGATTTTAATATTTCATCAATTTTAAGTGTTTTGTCTTAATTTATAGATGTGTATCCAGTTGATGTGCCTATAATTTTATTAGCACCTTTTTGTTTTATACGTACTAACCAGTTTGCAGTGATACTAACCAAAGCACTTACCTCTGAGCACTTCTTTTATAATTGTTTTATTTATTTATTTATTTATATTTTTATATGTATGTGTGTGTGTGTTTGTTTCTGTGTATATATGTGGTGGGGTACATGTGTAGGGGTACATATGCACGTAAGATTGATTGATTGATTGATTGATTGATTGATTGATTGATTGATTGATTGATTGATTGATTTCCTCGCCGCTTGCCCAATTTTTTGGATATATTTTGCTGAGAATGGTTGTGGAAGCTCTAACATCTCTTTCTCTCCTCTCCCCATCCAGAGCTGTGGTTCCGTAAGAAATGGTTTTAATTTATAGGGGTTTTAGTAAATCATTTAAAATGGACTCACCCAGCCGGTTCTCGTGTGCCCATGCACCTCGTAGCATCTTCCCAGGATACTACGTTTTGACCTTCACCTAACCCTAACCCCTAACCCCAAACTTAACCCTAAAACAGAAACAACACAGGAATGAAGATCTAATACAACTATAGCACGGTGAAGAATAGCTTCTTAGAATGAAGATAAAACCCAGTTTGGCCATGGAATACACTCTGGGACCTGATCACCCCGGAGGGGAGGGTGTCCTGTTGTAAATGGCCAAAACACCATTTGAACCTGAGGTACACAGCTGATGATGTATCTTGAAATTTAGGACATTAAAGCCACTGAATCCAACCTGGATTGGGCAATTAAAGCCAGGTAAAATCTCAAATAGGGACTTAATAAACAATAATCTCACGTATTAATATCACTAAAAACTCGGAATAAGCAAGTGAGACATCGAGAAGGTTACCTAAACCCAAATATGGAGTGCCTATCCTTAACCCTCTGGAGGTTACATCGCAATTACTGCATAACTAACCCACACCTAGGAGCTATCAAAACCATGGGGACAACAATAATTAAAAAGGGAAGAAAAAAAACATGAAATACAGAGAGATTAAGTCAGGTACAGACTTTGAGATATCGTGTAAAGGAGGGGGTGATATAGGACAGGAGAGCTATAACAACGAGCGCTGGCCAGTGCACTGCCTTCATTTCCCCATTCAACTGTTGGGCTATCACACCAGGCGGGGGGGATCCGTCGTGATATCCTTCTTCCAAACCTAACCCTAACCCAATCTCAGCAGAATTCTGGGCTACAGAAATCTAGACCTCCAAATACAGAGTTACTCTGGAGCTAACCTTAGATACATGGAAGCAATCATGGCCAAACTCAAACCCACAAGAATGGTGGAAAAATTAATCCTCTCAGTAGGATTAAACAATAGAAAACAAAAACCTTAAGAAACATCAATTAAACAACTACAGAAAACTTTCAGACAGGCCAAGAACACTTTTCCAGCTGCTGAGATATGGATTCCTATCATCTATTAAGAAGAAACTTCCTCCCAAAGAGCCAGAAATAAAATAACCCACAAGAACTCACCCTCAACCCTAAACGTGAAGTATCAAATTCAAAACGTATTGTTGGATTTTGGACACAACTTGAGACTTGATCACCTCAGGCGGCCTTCGTTGGGTGAGGGTGTCTAATGGTAATGTCCAAAACACCCAATGATCCCAGGGTTCACTATTGATGATGTGTTACTTAAGAAACAAAATAAAAGAATCAAAACGTTTCCCAAAATTAGAAGATTTAGGGTTAGGGTTAGAACACAAACTTGAATGGATGGCTGTAGCCTCTGCTCTAAGCGTCTCTTACTGCCACGGACGGGTTTACATTGACATCAATTGAGAACCCAGAGCGTTTCAAGGATTATCGGTAGTGTAGGCCTTTCCGCTATCCAAAACATACGAATAAAACTTTATTTCCCAGAATCGAAGGAGAAAAAAAAAAAATCATACTTAGGGCCACATAAACTACATCTCCCACAATACACACAATGCATTTCGGTTGTTACCCGCCAAGGTAATCGCGGCATCTCATCACCACTAGACTGCAGCAAAGTCACGTCAAGGCGATTTGGAATTGAGAGGTCTCCACAAATTAACCTCAACATATCCAAGAACAGAAAAATTGATGCTCAAGGAAGGCAGTTTCACGAACGATGGGAGAACGAATACATGTTTGTACTTCAAGGTGAAAAACCAGTATGTCTTTGTGTTAGGAAGCGGTGTCAGTCGTGAAAGAATACAATCTACGTTGGCATTTTCTACACCAAACACGAAGCTAAGTATGAGCTTCAAAGGAGGGTGCATTTTTGAAGCAGCGCATGTTAAAGGTGTGTGAGCAAGTTTGTCCCGACCAGATATAGACTTTTCAAAATGTCAGTTTTTCAATAAACACCATCAAGGACCGAGTTAAGGAATTGAGAGGAAATTTCGCAACACAGCTTTTTCGTTAGCTGTGGATGAAAGCACAGACGACATGGATACAGCGTATCCATCGATTTTAATTAGAGGCGTGAATCTGGACCTCCCCGTCACCGAGGAGCTCTTGGAGGTAGCTGCCATGATTGAGACCACAACGGGCTGGGACATTTTTGATGCGGTGGAGAAGTCCGTAAGCAAAAGTAAATTGCCGTGGGAAAAGTTGGTGGGACTAACTACAGATGGTACACCTGCGATGTGTGGAGGAAACACAGGCTTGGTTGGACTAATGAAGGAGAAATTGCAAAAAAGGAACTGTCACACGCCCCTGGTAATGTATCACTGCATTATCGTTTTTTTCCGCTCTTTTCATGCAGAGCAAAGGAAAACCTTTGTCTGAACCATCAGATCAAACTAGCTGTGTGACTTTGCTGTGTTATGTGACATAACTGAGCATCTAGCTCAGCTGAATCAGAAACTGTAGGGACGTAAACCAGTCATCACACAGATGTCCGAAATGATCACAGTTTTCCAGTGTAAACTCGACCTCTGGAAGGGTCAGGTGGAGCAGGACAATCTTGCACACTTTCCTTTTTGTCAGATCATCTCAGCCTCAGTTCCCGATGCTTTTTAATGTGCTCGGTTGACTACCAAACTGAACCGGTTATTAAATGAGTTTGATCGCCGCTTCTCTGACTTTAAAGCGCAGCACTCTGGTTTTGACATCTTTGCTAATCCTTTCACTGCCGACGTCTGCAGTGCGCCCCATAACCTTCAGATGGAGTTAATTGAGCTTAAAATAGTGGCCTAAGAGCAAAGTTTCAGGATGCTGCAATGGAGGACTTTTACCATCTACTGCCCCTGGTTTGATGCCACAGCTCCGACTTCATGCTGCTTGTGCTCCATGTTTGGGAGCACCTATCTGTGTGTCAGATGTTTTCAATAGTGAATTTAAACAAGACCAAGCACAGATCACGCATTACCGATGACAACCTCCAAGCTGTTTTGCAGATTGCCTCAGCACAAGTACTAAAACCAGACAATGACACCCTGGCCAGGGGAAGGGTTGGTTGTCAGACATCCAGCCAGAAAACATAGGTAAGCATTTTTAAAAACCTGAATAAAATAGAGTGCATTTAAACCGAGACTAAGAACAGTAGAATATGTGTACAATTTAATGATTGTGCTTTCATTTTGCTTTGCATTTGTTATTTCCAGAACATGATCTATGAATGAGGATTGGTTTGAGATGGTGTCTCAGGGTGACGACGGATCAACTTCGGGTGTGGGTTTCAAACTGAAAATTTATTTTTACATCTGTGCAAATGCATATGTAATGCTTGTAAGTTGAATATATAATAAATACAGTAACAGTCTTAACAATATAATAAGGTGTAGTTTAATTAATTTAGATTACATTGCATTTTGTTACATTCATAATGTTAATGTGGCCCATCAAGGGCAACCATTATGCTGATGTGGCCCTTCGGTAAAAATGAGTTTGACACCCCTGCTTTAGAGGGATCGTTAAATCCCAGTTGATAAGGTTTAAAAGGATATGCACAAAGGTGGAGGTTGTCAACCTAGCGACAAGGATACTTCTTGGAGCCCTCAGGCGAAGAGGTTACACCAGGACTTTTCTGCGCTCCATAAAAAGCGAGGTGCAACAGAATTCTTGTGAGAGACGGGAGACTACCAGAAGGGAGGAAAATATAGACATCCCTTTAGTGACTACCTTCTCCTCGGCCTGTCTAAGAATAAATTCAATCGCAAAAACCCACTTCAAAGACTTGCATGATGCTATAGAACCACTGTCAGAGTTGTCATATCACCGTTTAGTTGCAAAAAAAACTTGAAGGATTTCCTTGTTCATGCCTCTTTAAAACAGCGAGATCAGCAACCGAAGAATGTACATCTTAGACAGATCAAATGTATCACAAACAAATAAACAGGTTTGGGTACACCAGTCTGGCAGACCCTCCAGCTGGAGTCCTCAAACCTTGTCTACTTAATTGAGTGTAGAATTTGTGGAACACCAAAAACAAATTACTGCAACGATGAAATAGCGCTTGTATCATATTGATCGTCACATTAAAAAGAGCTGGTCAGTAACCCAAAGACTGGCAGCAGAAAGACACTGGATCACAGTCTAACATCGATGGTATTCTGGACCAGGACATATATCTTGAAACAGTTATTTTAAGAATTGTGAAAGGGAGGATCCGGAGAGTGTTGTGTGTGTGTGCGTGTGCTTGTGCATTTTGTTTCTCTGAGAGGACAACATATTAAAAAAAATATATTGCCCTGCCTTAATCCCCCTATCCCTAACCCTATTCACTGAATCCAACATGGATTGGGCAATTTAAAATCAGATAAAAATCGAAAATAGGGACATAATAATCAGACGCATTAATATGACTAAAAATTCGGACTAAGTTAGTAAGTTTGTGAGAAGGGTACCGAAACCCAACTATGGAGGATATGTGCCTAACCTAAGGTTACATTGTGATAATGGAAACCTAATCCACAGGGGCCCTAAGGGCTTCTCTTACCCTAACCATTGTGGATGGATGCCTAATCCCAATCTTAGAATGAAATTGAAAAGAAAGAAAATGAAGAATCACAGAGATTAAGTCAGGTAAAAACTTTCTGACATATTACGTAACAGAGGTGGTGATACAGGACCGGAGAACTGCAAACGACGTGCGCCAGCCAGTGCACTTCCATTATACTTCCACATCCACACACCCATAAGTTCACGTCATGCTACTCTATTTTCAGGCACAGTTTTGTCAGTCAAACTGCATACATCCACACAACCAAGCAGTAAAATTGTGAACGTGGTCTATGAGCTACCTTTCATAAAGAACAGGTAGATCCAGCTCGGCGTCTCACGCACTCACACACAGAATAGCGGGTTCTGATCCGCCTCACTTGATCAGGACTGGGATTGACCTCAAAGACCCCATAATGTCATCTGTCCTCCAAGAGGACAGCTGTTTGGTCTTTGTGGAGCTAGCATCCATGTTTTATTCATCAGTTACATTTAGTCCGATAAGACATGGCTGCTGAACCCTGGCTTCATGTGATCTAACAAGGAGATGGACTGGCTTCTTGGGCTGCTTAATTCTGGCTCCTGTCTCATTGAAGTCCTGGTTTACTGGCTCTGTTCTACTTGACCTCAGCAGTGGGGACAAGTCAAACAGATGTGAAGTAACAATAATTAATTCATTATCTGTAAATGCTTACCCTGTTCTGAGTCAGGGCACACCGTGGATGAATCATGAGTTCATCACATGGCTGACACTAACCCTAACCCTTTCCAGACAACCATTCATGCTCACATTCACTCCTACAGACAATTTAGGATCACTAATTCACCTGTAGTTAGTGTATTGTACCGTTGAAGGAAACTGGAGTACCTGGAGAGAACCGCATGGGGAGAACATACAAACTCAAAACAGAAAGACCGGCAGAGGTTGATTCGAACCAAGTGCCTCTAGCTGTGTCAGCCCTTTTTCACTGATCATCTCATTATATTCCATGGACACTGATGGCCATCAGAGCTGTGGTGTTGATGTGACATTTCATCGGGTCCCATGAAGTTATTGTTTTTGTAGCTGGGTGTCATCGGACATCTTTGATTGTCTAGAGATTCTACTTTTCAGAATAGCCTCTGTTTCATGGAGAACATCTGCCTTCAACAATCCAGCACTGTGGCAGAGGGGAAGTATTTTCCTACCTGTCAACTTATTAGTGTGCCACCTAGAAGAGCCCAGGCTGGCCAAGTTGCTGCATTCTTACTGAGTCCCAGCAGGTGGATTAAAGACCAAAAATATTTCCATGGAAAGGACTGTGAAGGAATGCATAATAACCATCTAGGTTGAATCAAAAGCCACTGGACTTCTGTTTTTGCTTAATGATTTTTCACCTCTCATCTTGGTGGTTGCTTTAGCTCCCACAACCAGGAGATCAGGGTTTGAGCGAGAGTTATTATTATTATTATCTTCGCAATTGAGGGAGCCTCTCAGACTAGAGGTGGAAAGTCTTAAAGCCAAAACAAAATTCCACTGGCTTTGGATTTAACCCACTTGGAACACCATGGCCTGGATGGACCATGGATGAATGAGAATCTACACAGACAAGGCATGGTGTCCTCACTGAAGTGCATTGAAAAAATGTCCCTTTGAACTAAACTAAAATATGAGGAAATTTGTTACATCTAAATTTGTTAGTTTCTCTCAAATTCTTTTTCCGGTTAAGGTGAGGCTGTAAATTGTCCATATATTCTTAATTCTATCCAAGGATACTAATTACTTTAAAATACATTGATGCAATTAATTCATTTTAGCTATTAGCAATATTATTAATTTTCTCATGATAGGTTTGAAATAGGGCGGAAGGCAGAATTCATTTTGGTTCAATCAAAATTCTCTTTAGACAGTAAAAGTGTTCATTAACGTCACTTTTTATGAATGAAACACTTAATTTTTTTTAAGAATCAGTCAATTACTTTAAAATATTTGATTCCGATTGCCCCACCGGAGTGCCACCAGAACATAGAAGGCAAGGCAGGACAATCACGGACGAGGCAGTGGAGGAGATCAAGAAAGTTCTGAACCGTCTGTCTGTGACAACATGAAGAGAAGGACAAGAGGATGGCCTTTCTGGAGTGTCATGTGGCAGACCTGGATTTCCTGATCGTCCACTCATACACCTCTGTCCTCTCTCCTCACCCTCCACTCATCTCTCCTCACCGTCCACTCATACACCTCTGTCCTCTCTCCTCACCGTCCACTCATACACCTCTGTCCTCTCTCCTCACTGTCCACTCATACTCATCCGACCACTCATACTCATTCGTCCCTTCTCCTCACCCTCTACTCATCCTCAACTGTCCTTTCTCACTCTTTTTCTTCTCACTCTTTTTCCTCCCACTGATCGTGTGATGGATAGTGAGAGAGTCGTCTTTTTCGGTCTCTCTGTTCTTCAAATCATAATCAAACTGTCAAACATAATTGACACATGCAGCACACCTGAGTTTTCTCCCACATTCCCTGAATTCCTCTGCTTATTACCTCTCCCTTGTTTGTCTGGTTTGCCGTCAAACAAGGGATTCTTCTCCCTAACCCTCTCTGTTTCATCTTCCAGGGTGCGGCTCTTTGTTAACCTTCACCTTCCTGGAGTCGTTGTGAGGTGGATCACCTTTGATACGCCCAAACTGTTCTGATTCATTCCTCAGAATGTGTACGCCCGTCCTCACAAACAAACACACCCAGTGTTGTGAGCCATCTGTCATCATGAACAGGTAGATTCAGCATCTCTATGATTTAAATAGAATCATGTGATAGATGACTAGCTGTTGACACTGACTTCAAACAGGATGAGTTTTAAGCTGTAACGGCTTTTTCTGGCTGTAATTTTGACACAGATCTACATGTTCAATTACTACATATTAGCGCTATTACTTCTACTAGTACGACTACTACTAATACCACTACTGCTACTCTTACTGGTAATACTACTTCTACTACTCCTACTACTGGTGCTACCACTACTCTTACTACCACTGCTACTACAGATATTACTACTACTCTTACTAGTGGTGTTGCTACTGTTTATACTGGTACTACTACAAATACTACTAGTAGTATTACTACCGCTACAACTTAGTATACTACTATACTACTAATACTACTACTAAGTATATTAGTAATAGTATTACTACTATTAGTAGTTAATACTACTACTAATACTGGTACAACCACTATTACAACTACTGGTGCTACTGTAACAGAGTTGAAAATGTACTTTGTAGTTTTTGTTACAAATGATATATATATATATATATTTCTTGTTGTAATGCTTAGTTTGGTATGTGAATTTTATCTTAATTATGTAATTTTATTTATTTTTACAAATACCTTTGGGATTAACATATTGCACATTGCGTCTCCTGTACCTCTTAGGTTTCCGTAGCTCCTCTCGGGTTCTCCCTCAGGTTGCTGAATGCACTGCTGAGGGTGAATTGAGCTGAAATGAGCTGCAACTTTATTTATGTTTTTCCGCTGACAAATTTTTATAATTTTCTTCATAGACCTTATTCTAAGACGAATACTGCTAAAGCTTACTCATTAACATGGCATATTTTGCTGGTTTTAACCAATAAGTTTTCTAGTCGATATGAATAAACTTTATTGGTCGCAATTTATACAACGGCGGGAATCTGATTAAATGTGACCAATGTGGCTTAATTCTCTATAGAAAATTGTATTTTGTATGTTTAGCAGAAGATGTATAAGGAGAATAACCAGGAGATTAGATTTGTTGTACCACCTGCAACTGTTACACTACAACTACTGGCAATAACCACTAGAAATACTACTGGCACTACCACCAGTACTGGCAGTACCACCACTACTATTACTGCTGGCACTACCACCCATATTACTACTAGTACTGGCATTACTACTACTAATAACTAGCACTACTACTAATACTGGCCCTACAACCCCTACTATACTAATACTGGCCCAACCACCATCCATTACTACTAATACTGGCGTTACCACCATTACTACTAATACTGGCGCTACCACCATTAATACTAATACTGGCGTTACCACCATTACTATTAATACTGGCGTTACCACCATTACTACTAATACTAGTAATACCACCATTATTACTTATACTGGTAATAGTACCACTACTACTATAAGTTCTATCGGTACTGGTACTACTAATACTTATGGTACTACTACTAATACTGCTGGTACTACTACTAATTCTACAACTACTACTAGTAAATTAAAGGTAAATGGACTGTACTTATATAGCGCTTTTCTAGTCTGCTCAATCACTCAAAGCGTTTTTACAATTCATACTCATTCCCTCAAGCATTCACATAGTGATGATAGAGGCTGCCATGAAGGCGCCACATGCTCATCGGGAGCAGTAACCATTCAGGCCACGACATGTCTGGGGATCAAACCAATGACATTCAGATAAGTGGACAACCACTCTACCAACTGAACCACCATCTCCCTAGAACAGCCTTAATACTGGTGCTCAGTATGATATATTACATATGACAG
Source organism: Lophius americanus (assembly GCA_037951165.1). Taxonomy (NCBI): domain Eukaryota; kingdom Metazoa; phylum Chordata; class Actinopteri; order Lophiiformes; family Lophiidae; genus Lophius; species Lophius americanus. The sequence goes on along the minus strand of JBBDHG010000159.1, from coordinate 205,441 downwards.
CACCAATATGTGGCATAGGTCACCAATGGAAACAGGTCAAATGTGTTTAGAAAAAGATCCAGTGGCAGCTTTTAAAACTTTCAATACCATACTAACAACGATTATAGATTATCACGCTCCAGTAAAAAAGATTATTTTCAAAAAACACAACATGGTTGAATAAGGAATTAAAATAATTTTTGCAAGAAAAGGATCAAGATAAATTAACAGCAATTTCATCCACTCTGAAAGCACATTGGCAAATTGATTGTAAACTTAGCAATTCTGTCATTAAGTTAAAAAAAAAGAAAAATTAATTGTATTTTGAAAATAGAATACATTATTTTAAAGAATTATAGTAAGCAATTATGTAAAACCTTGAATTATTATGAATATTAAATGCTTTTAAACATCTTATTTAGAAATTGCAGCAGAATTTCCTACTATACCTTCAGACATATGATGATGGCTCAGTTGATAGAGCGGTTGCCACTTATCTGGAGGTCAGTGGTTCGATCCCTGGCCATAGCGATTCACAAGTCAAAGTGTCCTTGAGCAAGATACCGAAACCCAAGTTGCTCCCAATGGCTGTTCCATTGGTGTGTGAATGATGGCGTGAACGGTTACTGCTCCTGATGAGCATGTGGCGCCTTAAATGGCAGCCTCTATCATCACTGCATACATTTTTGTGTGAACGGGTGAATGCTGACTCGTGTTGTGAAAGCGCCTTGAGTAGTCAAGCAAACTAGAAAAGCGCTATATAAGCACAGTCCATTGACATAGAAAATCATCTAAATAATCATTTCAAAACCATCTTAGAGAAATGTAAAGGTACTCTACAGGTATTAGTACTAGTAGTATTACTTTTATTCCGACATTCACAAATCATAAGCGAGGACCTGTTATTTCCTGATATCTTCAGAACTGCAGCCCAGAATCACCAATTCTACACACCATAATATCTTGATTTCTGATCATAGCCCAGTTTCACTTCGATCTAAGGATATCCTGTGAAAACCAAAACAGAGCTGCCGCTCCAACCCTCTCCTTCCAGAGGAGTCTTCTTGTGTTAAGCAGATAACTGCATGTATCCATGAATTTCTTACGGTTAATGATAAGGGGGAAGTTTTGATTCTATTCTCTGGGAGAACTTTAAGACTGTTATGAGAGGTCATGCTATCTCATTTGAATCCTCTAAAAAACAAACTCAGTAGTTGTTTAAAGGATATTAAAAAAAAATTCTTTCTGTCTTTGAAGATTAAATCTCAGTTCAAGTACGATAACATTTTATAACTTAAACATGAATATAACGCAATCCTTCGTGAACACACAAGCAACCTCTTACTTCAATTAAAACAGAAAAAATTTGAACTAGGGAATAAACCAGGGAAATTATTAGAAGAAAAGACAGACGAATGCAGGCTAAGCGAACCATTCACAGTATCAAATCTAAATCAGGTAAATAATTACTGGTCCGCAGGACAAAAAACGTCTGTTCCAGGGATTTCTACAAGGAAATACAGTCAAGTAATTTAAAGTTGACTGAAGGTAGATTTGATAACTTTTTTCAACAACACAGGCATCTCTCAGAAGGCATTCGATCAGATTGAATGGCCTTGGATGTGGAAACACTGAAATGATTTGGTAACGTAGTAAAATCTTACTCCAAACCTGTATCCTCTTTCCTAAATAATTAGGATAAATCAAAGCCTTATGATCTACAACGGGGAGTGAGACAGGTTGATCCACTCTCTCCCCTCCTTTTTGATATTGCATTGGAACCTCTGGCGATTGGTATCAGGAATCAACCACATATTCACGGCTTTACATTTGGTAAAGTTGAAAGCATTGTGAACATATACTTATTGTCATGTTTTGCCATTAGTTTAGTTTTAATATTGTTTCCCGTTTTTCATTTTGTGATTTATATCCCTCTCACTCTAGCTCCCCGTTCCTCCTCCACTCTGATTGTCCTGTTTGATTGTTAACACCTGCCTCTTGTTAATCCCTGCCTCCTAGGGATCCAAGAACATTAAACTTGATGTTCTCTCTCAACTATATCACCCTGATAGTTTCTAGGATCCCCACACCCATGTTACCACCTTAATGCATTATTGGGGCAGTAACAAGGGGCATAGAGAGGGTTAGGGTTAGGGAGAGAGGCCGATTGGAATGTTCCAGGGCCGGAGGGCTATCCTCTAAATAGGCTGTTTGTCACTATGTTCTCAGGTCATCAACTGGGCTCGCACGTCCCTCCTTTCGTGCCACCCGGGAGTCCGTAGGACCTTGTTTGTCAACCGACAGCATTTCTGGTGGGATTCCATGTCCGAGGAGAAGGAGTGTGTAGCTGCTTGCCCTGTATATGCTTGAAACAGGACCTCACGCCGCCATCCTTCAGGCCTGGTCCAGCCACTCTCTGTGCCACATGACCCCTGGTCAGACATCTCCCAGGACATTTTTTTACAGGCTTACCTCAGCTTGAAGTAAAAAACTGTTTTAGATGTTAGAGATCTAATAATCAGGAGTCCACAATTAATTTGGGTTACACAGTTTGTCTCCAAATTCTGGAGAGCATTCTCTTCACCGCTGGGAGTCACAGTAAGCCTCACTTCTGGTTATCACCCTCAGGCTAATGGCCAAACAGAACGCCTTAATCAGGAATTGGAGACTGGACTTCGTTGTTTTTTCTTTCAGAACCCAGCCTCATGGAGCAAGCACCTCATCTGGGTAGAGTTTGCACTCAACACATTACCCTGTTCATCCTCTGGTTTCTCCCCCTTCCAGTGTGGTTATACCCACCACACCACAGAGAGATCAACCACCACTGTTCCCTGACCCAGAGAGAGGTCAGTTTCCCCTCTGCCCATCACCCCCCGGCTGATGGATGTCCAGTTTACACCGTAAGTCCGTATTGAATTGGGCTCACCACCTCCGCACCAGCTCAGGTGGTGAGCTGGAATGTACCGCTGACTCTGCTACTCTAACTCTTCACGGACTTTTCCTGAAAGAACATAACATCAACCCCACCAGAACACACCTCAATGATGACTCATGCATGGGTTCCTACGATGCTGCGAGCAAGGAACTGACCCTAACCTACAGCAGCGCCGACACTTGTTCAGCAGAAGTCGAGGTTGGTTCTGTCCCCCGAGACTCTTCTCTCACCAAGCAGCCAGATCTCGTCCAGTGTTCTGCTGAACATCTCCTGCTCTTCTGTAGCCTAGGATCTTTCTGAGGTTCAGCTTCATTGCTGGCCTCCTTGGTCTCTAATCAAGTTGTGAAGCTTCTTCGGCTGGAGACAGCTGGAGAACTCCTGCTAAGCTTCTCTTCTTCATCTGGCTGAAGCCACTTCTACAAGGATTACTTTTTCATCTCCCCTGAATGTTGGTGGTTTCTCAGCCCCCCCGTCATCAGGAGTAGTGATGCAGATACGCCTCCTCCATCCACTTCGATCACTGACCAATAGAGGGTGATGAGCGTAAATGTTTATAATAGTAATAATAACTTAGATTCAGGTTCAGTAAAAGGGAAGCTGATGAAGCTGCCATTTAATGAATACTAGTAAAAATGAGGTCCGATAAAACAGAATGTTGATGTTCTGCTCTGATGGCCATGTGACCGATAACTGCAGCTCTAAAGGATATCAGTGGGGACAGTTCTGCCTGTAAAAACATTTCACTCACAGAGTTACAGACATCTCACAGGATCTGAGGGAGAAGTTACAAAAATCGCCCCACCATCATCTCTGACAGCCAAACTGATCAGTAAAACCACAGACGATCAATAAGATCCTGAGTGAGGCAGCAGGTTTCAAACAAACCTTTAAAAGTGCAGACGGAGACAGAGGTTGAGATAAAATAATCAAAACAAACTTGATTTTTTTCTCTAGGACTCTGACTGGATACAAGAGTTGGACCTTCATGTGTGAAGTTTCTCCTCCCCGCTTACACATCGTGTTCACCCCGAGTAGAGAGAGAGGGAGTGAGAGCATGCTCATTACGTTCAGTTACTCTTCTGGTCCCTGAAGGCAGGCCATTATTGAACCACAACCAGACAGACACCTAGTGCAAGAGACCAGGTCCAACACTACTTAAATGCTCATCATGAGGTCAACTTTAGATGTCCGGTTCATTAAAGAGTCCACCTGAGTCCCCTCTCTTGTCTCTGGTCCTTTACCTCATGGCCCACCATGTTCAAACGTTAACAGAGAAGAGAACATGATAGATGAGAACATCTAAAGATTGGGGGCAGAGTTGACAGGTTGGCTACACCTTTCACACCCAAGACAGGTGGCAGAAGTCCAGGCCCCATCGTTAACACCTGGGGACAACTGGGACGGTCACTGCAGCATTAGCTGTACAATGAGACTGATGAAGAGCCATACCTAAATTGAGTAGAACTTTTATAGTTCCTATGCAAAAATGTGAGTGAAGGATGTGGGTGGAGGATGAGGGTGGAAGATGCGGACGGAGGAACGAGTTCTTGTGCACAGGTGTGCGCAAAATGAAGAAACCCTGAAGCTGTGAGATGTCATGAAGTCAGGAGGAACGTGTTCACTGACATCGTCTGACTCCTTTTCACCCTGCAGTATGTGACCGACCTGATCACAGGGATGGAACAATTAAAATACATGAACGCAGTCAGAGGAGGTGACGACTCCTTGATCTCTCGAACCGAAGACTTCACCCTCTCCTTCTCCTGCTTCTTTGACCAGCCAAAAGATCAGATGGCGACCTTCTTTGTCCAACTCAAGTAGGTGTTGATGTTTAGCTGGAATCACTTCAGGAGTTTGAGTATGAGATGATAGACAGTGTGTGTGTGTGTGTGTGTGTGTGTGTGTGTGTGTGTGTGTGTGTGTGTGTGTGTGTGTGTGTGTGTGTGTATTTAACTCTGCAGTAAAATTAACGGAATCATTGTTGATGGCGTACCGTACACTATGTCGACGCTGGTCGCCAAGGACCCTGGATTCAATGACCTGGTGATGGATATGTCTTCCATCAATGTGGACCAGAAGGTCTTCGTGAAGATAACTGATGACACCCTGAACAGTAATCTGATGGTTCTAGTGATCGACCGCTGCTATGCACAAGATTATGATATGACCACCATGGCGGTCGGATCGCTGAGCTACGACCTGATCACAGACGGGTGAGATGCCTGCGGAGGTTTGGATGATAAAAGATACGACTGATCCGCAGAAACAAAGCCTTACCTGGTGTCGTGTGTGTTTTCCTGTTTGTGAGCAGCTGTGCCGTTGATTCCACGGTGGTAACTACAAGTATCGGAGAAGACACTTCCAATTCCTTCTGCTTCAACATGTTCCAGTTCACTGGACACACTGAAATGAAACTGACCTGTGAAGTCCGTTTGTGTGCTCCTACCAGCCCTCCTGGTACAGTTAGCAGCTGTGTGCCGGTAAGTCTACCACCAACACACATACATATACATATATATATATATTCACACATATATATATACACACACACATATATAAACAAAGACACACATATATACAACCATACATATACACAACCGTACATACACACACACACACACACATCAACACACGCACATACATATATACACACAGACATACGTAAACACACACACACACACACATATATAAACACAATCACATATACTATCACATAAACACACATATATATTTACACTCACATACATACACAGATATATTTACACACACAGACACATACACACATAAATACACATCCACGCACACACACATATACATATATATATATATATTTATATATATATATATGTATATATATACACGCACACAAACACAGATATTTACACACACACACAGATATATTGACACACACAGACACATACACACATATAAACACGTACATACACACACACACACACACATAAACTTACACTCACACACATACACATATATTTACAGACACACAGTCCGCTACCACAAAGACCTTCTTTCTCTCTTTTTTGGCTCCTCTTCTGATCGTGACACCTTTGTCCTCACCTGCAGCTCTCCTAAACGATCCACTAGTATTTCCCCTGCAGGTGGCGCTGCAGCCACGTGACACACGTAGAGCACAATATACCTAGAGAAGACGTGACAGTGGCCATCAGCCTGTCAGAAAGCCCTTAGAATGAGACCCTTCTGCTTATTGTGCTGGTCTTAAACATGTCTGTGGTGGAACTGATGGATACTTACACAGAGGGAGAGACGTTTGCTATCAGCAGCATCAGGCTAGTATGAATGGATCAGTCTAAGGCCTGGACTTCATCCTCTGTCTTTGACTTCTAGGATTGTTGTGTCAGCGGTCGGAGACGAAGATCTGCCCAGATGAACTACATCAATGAGGCTCCAGCCTTGATGTCAATGACCTGGACTCACTAGGTAAGACATTACCTGCTGCTGAGGGGTGACATCGTCCGAGCAGCTGGCCAGAGTTGAGACCAGACACAAGGTTCTTGTCTCTGTGTTGATGCAGAGGTCATGTGTTTAACCAAGCAGGATAGAAGCTGCTGTAGTCTCTGAAGGACCACCAGGACCACCAGCACCACCTTCGTCCTCATCAGACGTTCCCACTGCTGTAGCAGAGAAGAATACTATATCAACGACCCACACGAAACCAACCGGTTCCTCCCCAACTTCTAAATACATCATCCCCCGATAAATGATCTCTGGATAAATAATAGACCACATTAAATATAGGATCAAACTCATCAAAACTTTAAAAGGAGCTGAAAAGGATCATATATTAAATATTTTATTCATCATAGTTTATTTCTGCCTTTTGCTTGACGTTGGAGGAGGTTTCCCAGATGTTTTCTAAGATACAGTCATCAGAAAAAAAAGGTTAGGAACCCATCCCAGGCCATTGGAACATGTGTATATATCTTTATGAGATGAAGATAAACTTTAAATGCTTGGATATATGCAGCGGTGATAGAAATCAATTATTGAATAATTTGGATTACCTGAAGATCGCTTCGTCCGGTCCAGCCGCCTTAAAACTAACTAACACCTCAAGTATACCTGGACAGTTTCTCCATAATAGATCTGGCTGAGCTAACTTCCATAGTTTCAGCATACAAACCATCCACTTGTCTCTTAGATACAATTCCAACAAGGCTATTCAAGGAAGTTCTGCCATTAATGAATGCTTCAATAGTAGACAATGTTAATTCATCCCTAATAACAGATTATGTACCTCTGGCTTTTAAAGTAGCAGTTTATAAACCCTTGCTTAAAGGCCCGACCCTTGATCCAGATTTTTTGGCTAATTATATACCAATATCAAACCTCCCCTTTATTTCTAAGATCCTTGAGAAAGTTATATCAGATCAATTATGTGATTATCTGAGCAGGAATAACATGTTTGAGGATTTTCAATCAGGCTTTAGATGACAACATAAGACAGAAACAGCACTAGTTAAAGTCTCTCATGATCTTCCCAGGGCTTGGACAGTGGACTCGTCTAAATACTTATACTATGGTTCAGCTTCCCTCCCGATTCTCCTTGATCTGTCTGCTGCCTTTGACGCTGTGAACCATGGAATAATACTACACCGCCTACATTACACCAGTGGACTCACCGACACCTCCCTAAACTGGTTTCAATCCGACCTCACCAACAGAACAGAATTAATTTCCCTTGGAAGTGCAAGGTTCCGGACACACGCCGTCACCTGTGGGTTCCCCCGGGATCAGTCCTTGGCCCCATTCTCTTCATACTGTACAAGCTCCCCCTTGGCCATGTCATCAGTCCACATGGACTCTTATTCCATTGCTATGCTGATGACACAAAAATCTACATAAAAACTGACACATGTTCCTCCGCAGCTCCTCCATCCTCATCATCTCCCCTGTCATCTATTCGTGCCTCTCTCGACGAGATGAAGGTGTGGATGAAAAACAACTTTCTCCAAATTAACAGATCAGATTTGACACTCAACTCACATTTGAATCCCACATCAAACACATCTGCAAGATGTCCTTTCACCATCTCAGTAAAATTTCTAAACTCCGTTCATCACTCGCCTTGAGTGATGCTGAAAAGATGGTCCACGCGTTTGTCTCCTCCAGACTGGATTACTGTAAAGCACTTCTCATCGGGATCCCTGATAAAAGTCTTCAAAGACTACGGTATGTTCAAAACATCTGAAGGATCCTGATGAGAGTGCGTAAACACAAACACATCACCCCCGTTCTTCATTCACTTCATTGGCTTCCCATCTCCACCAGGATTGATTATAAGATATCTCTCCTCACTCACCAGTGCATCCATGGTAACGCACCCCCCTACCTGAAAGAACTACTCACCCCACTGACCTCAACACCACCCCTGTGTTCTACCCACTCATACCCCCTCCTTCCCCGGAGTAAGCTCAGCACCATGGGTGATCGGGCCTTCTGTTCTGCTGCCCCTCGTCTGTGGAATGCCCTCCCTGACCATCTGAGGACTCCACAGACGATTGAGACTTTTAAAAAAGGACTTAAAACTTTCCTTTTTAGCAGAACCTATAACTTTAATTAACATTGCTGCTTTTTGGTCAGGCTTTTATATAGTTATTATTTTATTTTTTATTGATGCACACAGCTTAGTCTTGGAGTCCTGCAAGGTTCGGTGCTAGGACCGATATTGTTCACTTTATATATTAACTTCCACTGTTATAAGGATGAACTGAGCTGTACTTATCCATAAACCCAGATTATACTAATCACATTTCAGGCATGTAATAAAGATATTAAGACCTGGATTACCAGTAAGTTTTTAATGTTAATTTCAGACAAGTTTTTATACTTGGCCGAAACCACCTCCGAAAATAGCTTTCTAATCAGAGCTACTTTAGATGGCATCTACTCACACCCCAGCCCTTCAAGGAACCTAGGAGTTATGTTTGACTACGACATGTCCTTCTCCTCTCATATAAAGCAAGTCTGTCTCCGAAGGATGGTGAGAATTTAGTTCACACATTATTGACCTCCAGACTAGATGACTTTAATTCTCTATTATCAGGATAATTCTGTAAAAAAAAAACGTGCAGCACGAGTTCTGACAGGAACTAGAAGAGATCCCATCTAGCTTTACTAAAGTCCTCCTCCTTATGAATAAAGACCCTCATATCTTAAAGACCTCATGGTCCCATATCATGCTCAAAGAACACTCCAGTCTAAGAGCGCCGGCCCAATTGTAGTTCCAAAATGCCTAAGATTAGAACGGGAGGCAGAGCCTTCAGTTATGAAACTCTTCTGCAGAAACCCTCTCCACATTTAATTAAGACTGGACTCAAAACTTCCTCTTTGATAAATCCTATAGTTAGGTTCAGATCAGTCCTGAACCGTCCCTTAGTTCTGATTCTCTCTCTCCCTCTCCCTCTCCCTCTCTCTCTCTCTCTCTCTCTCTCTCTCTCTCTCTCTCTCTCTCTCTCTCTCTCTCTCTCTCTCTCGTTATTCTGTAACATGCTCTTGCTGCTGTAACACCGCAATTACCCCTTTTGGGACTAATAAAGGTTTATCTTGTCTTATCTTATATCGTGGCAGCATTTACTGCCGAGGCCATGCTGAACGCCATATTTTACTACCATCACTAATAATCATATATCCAATACTTATATACGGATCTGTATATAGTACTACTATTGTATCTGTATATTGTAGTACCAGTACTAATATTGTGTATGTATGTTGTAGTACCAGAACTACTGTATGTAATGTAATACCAACATCATTGCTAGAACTGTAAACAATGTGTTTATTGTTGATTTTCTCTGAACAACAACATCTATTAAACATCTGTCTGGGGAAGAGGGACCCTTCCTCTGTGTCTCTTCCATTTCATCCCTTTTAAAAGGGTTTTTTGGGGAGTTGTTCCGACCCCGACTGAGGGTCTGAGGACAGAGGATGTTGACCATGTACAGATTGTAAAGCCCGTCCAGGCAAATTGTGATTTGTGATTTTGGGCTATACAAATAAAATTTGACTTAACTTAATGAACTAAACTGGCTGAACCCAAAAATCTGGAAGATTGTTATCAAAGAAGGAAAAAACGGGTTGAAATACTGATAGAAGAAATTACTTAGCAAGGATTCAGCTGAAGTGTATAGTTGATGAGGCACTGAAAACATCTCACAGCGTGGACGTCTCTCACATCCAGACAGAAGCTTCTTTTGCAACATCGCTGCATATTTGAGACCAAAGCAATTTCCATTGTCACAGCAGCTTTGTTGAGATCTGTGACAATGGAAATGGTGAGGAGTTTAATCTGCTGTTCTTCCTCACACTGAGGAGGAATACCAGTCTGGAAGTGGCAGTGTTGTTGTCCTTCTACAGACCTGTCCGGCTTTCCTCTTGTAACAGCCCGTCTCCTGGCGGAGAGGAGACTCTGTGCTCTTATTACTGTGCTAGGAGACACAGCAAACAGTCTTGCAGCAGTATGCAGTGATAAACCATCCAGGAGGACCTGGACCACCTGTGCGGCATAAGTGGGCCATAGGTTCTGCCTCCTGTCACAAGTAGTGACAAAGACACCAGCAGAACCCAAAACTAGAGAAGAGTCAGTCAGGAAAGATAAGGAGAGAGAATTGGATTTTGTCCACCACCTGCAGAACCCGAACCTTTTTGGGGTTTGTCATGGTTTTGTCTCTCATATTCACCTGTTGTCACTTTCATTTGCACCAAAAACAGTGAAACTGATTCACAGTCACTTGTTCTTCTAAACGGACGGATTAATGTCCCTGAAGTTTAACTGGCTTGGTGTCATACTGCCATGATTAAGTGTTCCCTTCATTTTTTTTCAGCAGTGTAATAAGAAATTATTCTTTGTATGTGGTGACTTCAATATTGATTTGATAAAATGGAATGAACATAAACCAACAAAAGATTTTTTTAAAAGCAATCTTCGTTATGGACTCTTGCCCCTTAGTGACAAACCTAGTACGATAACCAGAGAAAGTGCCACTCTCATTGACAATATTTCCACCACTCTTTGTCATCAAACAACAAGTGGTTTGCTCATAAATGACATCAGTGATGGACCTCACAAATTACAACTTCCATGACGTTTATGTGGCCGATTCTAATCACGCTTATGATGCATTTCTGTTTACATTTCTAACATTTAAAATAAAAAATTCTCCTATTAGGAAGTGTTGACTGAAAGATAAATCTAAAGAAAAGACATGCATGACCAAAGGTCTGCAGAAGGCGTGCAGAAAGAAGAATGCACCTTGTAAGAATTTCTTACATCAAAGAACCAGTGAAAGTCAAGAAAAATACAAAATTATATAAAAACAAACTGATATCCATTATGAGACGACAGAAAAGGGAATATTACAATAAAAGATTAGAGGACAGTGGAAATTATATACAGTAAACTTGGACGTGAATCAATCAGATAATGCGAAATAGATATTAGAAATCGTATTTTCTAAACTGCTTTTTAAATGGCAGTGGATAAATTAAAAAAGCGTGGTTGAAGATTTTAATCACTATTTTGTGAGTGTTGGCCAACAGAATTGTGCATACAAACTTGATAAAAGATAATATGAATTCTATGTTCCTTTGGGTGATAAATGAACGTGATATAATAGAAACTGTGAAGAAATTTTAAATCAAAAGATAACATAGCAGGACCTCTAACTTACATATGTAATCAGTCTTTTCACACAGGTATTTTTCCTAGCACTATTAAATAGGCGACGGTAATTCCTATGTTTAAAAACTGGAGACAAGCACCATATTGAAATCTAAAGGCCAGAATCCCTTCTTCCCCAGTTTTCAAAAAATATATGGAAATTATTTGTCAGACAATTAGATGACTTAATTGATGAATGAACATCTTTTGAGTGACCATCAATATGGATTTAAGAAAAATAGAACAACTAATTATGCAGTTATGGAGATGGTTGAATAAATAACTAAAGCAATAGAAAATTATGAATATTCTGTCGGTGTTTATATTGATTGACAGAAGGCTTTCGATTGAATAGATCAAAACCTATTTACTGAGGAGAATGGAGAAGTTTGGGAGCAGATGAATCAGAGGATCCGTCCTCGCTAAAAGGTATTTGGAAAATAAACAGCAGTGTGTGCAAATGAATGACACTCAGTCAGGATTTAGGGAAGTCACCTGTGAAGGACCCCAGGGATCAGTGATTGGTTTTTGCAGATGATTCAGATATATTTTGTTCAGGGAAATTTTTTTAAGAACTTTTGACTGAAGCCGAATTGGAGCCATAAATTCTTCAAATATGTTTTCTTATGTTGATAAATTATCTCCCATTGTCTGGTGTTTTTGACATCGAAAATAAATTGATGGAAATATAGACTTAAAAATCAGTGCTGTCAATATTGAAAGAGTTTAAGAAACAAATTTTTTAGGGGTTGTTATCCACGACAAATGAACATGGAAACAACATATTGACTCTGTTAGAGTCAAAGTCTCAAAGTCAATAGCAATTCTTTATAAATCTAATCAGGTATTAAATTAAAAAGCTATTTATATAGATAAATCAATAAATGAATTATGTAAGAATATTCACAAACTAACAGAAGAAGAGGTAGAAGAGTGAGGTAGTTCTTCCACGAATTTGATATTTCTGTGCCATTCAATTTCTGGACCGATCTGATGTATTTCCTTTCACTGCGAATTTCGTCATGCAATCCCACAATTCCTCCCTGGCCACTCTGTCCCACACTTCTTCTTAATCCTCAGAGATACATTGAAGCTCCTTCTGACCTTCTCTGTACTTCTCCATCCGCATTCTCAGAGCAAACATCTCATCTTTGGAACTTTCTTGGCATGAAACCATCCTGCTACTCACACATTGGCTCCTCTTTTTTTATACGACTCAAGACCCAGATGTTTGTGTGGATCATCAGCTTTATACCCCTGTACTTGCTGCAGCTCTGAACAGTCTCAACATTGCATTTGCGGTTCTTGAAAATCGCCACTAGTTCACCTTTCCTCCATTCCTCGGGCAACTCTCACACCTTCCACCCATCTCTCTCTCTCTTATTTTCTTCATTCATCAGACTTTCATCTTGTCCTCACAACCTCCTCGCTAGTTAATCCATTTTCATCTGCATCCTTATTCACCCCAACCTGCTGCACATCCTTCCCATCTCGATCCCTGGGTCCCACCCATCGGTACAAGTCCTTTTCTCCTCCCTTTGTGTCCAACCTCTCATACAACTTGTCATAGGCCTCTCATTTAGCCACTGCCACCTCCCTCTTCACCTTAGGTGACATATTTTGTACTCCTTTCTTCATCCCACCTTTTCCTGCTTACACTCTCCTGAACTACCGCATTCCACCACCAAGTCTGTTCATCTTTTTCCCTCTGACCAGATCACAAACCAAGCATCTTCCTATCTGTCACCCTGATCAAATTTGCTGTGGTTGTCCAGTCACCTAGCAGCTCTTCACTACCACCCAGAGCCTGTCTCACCTCCTCCCTGAAGTTCATCCAGCAGCCATCTGTGCTCAGCTTCCACCATTAAATCCTTTGCTCTACCATTGCTCCTTTCTTCTTTTATACCACCAGAGACATCCTATATACGGCCATTTGTAGCGACTTCAGCATCAAGGAACAATTTCTTTTTCCGCTACAAGCTAATGTGAATTATGAACGAACATTTAATGGAAGATTAATTGATATGATTAAGCCGATCTGTTCTCCACAGCACCAACTGGTGTCCATCAAATGGGTGTCTTCAGGACTATCATCTTAGTGATATTCTAAATGGGACCGTAAGATAAGCCCATACTAATAGATTATTTTCACCTAATGACCTCAGATTTGATCTGATGAACCCCCAGCAGAGACAGCGGGTATCAGGCACCAGTCGTAAATAAATGAAGCTTTTCCTTGTGCAGAACAAACTTCTTGAGATGGACAATCTGTTTTTTCCCACTTTCCTTCATCATTCTACGACATGGAAACATCACATCTACAGAACAGCCATCCAAACAACTGACTCAGACTGACTGAAACTGTTTCTTTGGATCAAGCAGTGTACCTATGAGACGCTCCTAAAGAGCCATGTGCTCCTACTTCCATGGACTGTTCATGGACCAAACTGTTAATTTCTGCATGTGGGAATATTCATTGACCAATTGATTAATTTATCAAGTTATGTATTTACATAACTACGTACATACTTTGTGGTTATGATTTGATTATTGTTTTACGATGAGCTTTTTTTCTTCATCAGTAACCTTTTACAGTCTCATCTTATCAATAAATCTGGGCTTTGTTCATCCCTTGTTTATATCTTTGAACAATACTTTTCTTAGTTAAGTAATCACGTGCATTGCTTGATCACACTGTCAATTATAAGTCATCTTCATATCAATGTTGGATATTGATTGAGAAAACCTCTTTACCATTACAGAAAAACTTACCGTATTTTTTATTAGTGCCCAGGGCAATGGTGAGTTAAAGTAATTAAAAGTTAGATATGTTAAATTAGAAAAAAGAATATTCCATTGCATCTAAACCCTCTTCAGTCCATGCACCCTGAAGAGGAGGGAGAGAGATGGGAGGGGGACCCCCCTCCTTTCTCCACTGCTCTCATAAGCTAAGAGTTTCGTTCTCTCCCTCCTAATCTTCAAATTTTTCTCAAAGCGCGTAACTAATTATTATTATTTTTAACTCTGAAAGCTATAGTTTTTCTTCCCTGTAAGACTGATCCTTGATCACACTAAGTGCCTTTTTGACAGTTACAGTCGGCACTGCAGAACTACTAGGGACCCTTGTCTAGTATGTTATCATTAAGTTACATTAGTGCATCATACAACTCCATATCAAGCTGTGGTGAAGAAGGCCTACTGCAAGCCGAAGAGTCAAATGGGAGCCAAGTTGACGCAGCTGCTAAGACTCCATCTCGGCCAAGAGATGGAGCAGGTCTCTACCGGTAGATTCCACCTGGACGGTTCTAGAGAAGTAGGCCCCACCACATGGTCCTCATCGGAGAACTCCCGTCTGAGTGACAACCTACAGTAGGCATCATCATCATCATCATCATCTCACCCCCTGCTTGTTCATGAAAAGGGGTTGATTAAGTGACACTAATATCTAATTGGATTTAACACTTCTCCAAATCTAGCGAGCTGATCTCCAGATAATGCTGCCTATTTAGAAGAATTTACATTTAATCTTTATCTCATAAATTGACACAGGTTTTTACACTCATGTTTTCTTCATTACCATTTGTTTAAAGTGACATAAATATACATCTTATTTAACCCATGAATTTGTCCTTCTGTTCCTTGATGAAGAGAAAATGAAGGTCACTGTCAATAACAAGTCGTCACTTTCAGATGTTTGACTCTTCTAAGTCTAATCGAAGAAGAATTGGATCCTTCCAAATCTGATAATTTCCGAAATTAACCTTTGGTGGTGCCCCTATCAATTTATTTTTGAGATAAAAATGGTATAACGTGCTACAAATTCTGAAGTCTTTTCTTGTGTTACATCTGATAAAAGATGTGTGTGTCTGTCTGAAGTGGAAGATAAACTGGCCTTGACAAAGGTTATGACCAAAGGCAATGACCTCATAAATGACCACATAAAACTGTGTCGAGATCTGATTTAGAAGCTTTTGGTGTGGGACTTGCATGTGACAGATCCGTCTGTATTAAACCCATATATCTAAGAAAGCCAACTGAGACGCCTTGAGTTTATTCCTTTTCCGCAAATGGTCAGAAGACAAGATTCTTCTTCATCAAACTGGCATCATGAACAGAACAGAGTCGGACACAATGGTAAGTAAGAATTATTATTCTTTTTCCTGCTTGCCTATTCACGGAGTGATAAAAACAAAATATGAATTATTATTAGTACTATTTGAATTAAAATCTGAATGCATTTAAATTAAGTTGTAAAATAGAACTGGATACAGCACTTGTGAATTACTGGCTGACCTGTGCGGTGTCAGCCGGTGAACTGGAGTGACCCCACTGTAGTGAGGGGCTCTGCGTCGATCACCATGGCCGGTGAGCTGGGTAGACCTCACCACAGTCTATATTCACAAGTAAAATATTAAACTCCTTAAGTCTCGAGTTGCATTAAATATACGGTGTGATGTTTTTCGTTGTCAGGACTGCTATGAATAACCCCCTGCTTGCATGCCATGTGTTTATTATGTTTGGAGTAACTCAGTGTGTGATGTGGGTAGAATCAGTCCACAGCAGACGTCAAGATTTAAATTTGTGAAAGTAGAAGTTAATGTTAAAAGTTACCAAAATATGATAAATTAAGTGTTAAGTGAAAATACTTTTGATCCAAAAGAAATTCAAGACAGCAGAGAGTGAGAAAAAGAGGAAACTAAAATACCATTATTCAGCCTGATATTCCAGTTGTTATTGTTATAAATGTATTGCTATAAATAATAAATACAGATGGGAGAGTATTTTTTTTCACTGTGAGTAATACAATGTCAATGTTATCTGGATACGTTTAGTGTTAACAGAAGCAGCTTCAGCGGAGTTGAGGTCATTCGATGTCACAGAAAGGTCACATTCTTTTTACATGATAAGGAGCTTAACTAATTAATAATAAATAAACTATTATTAATTCTGCTTCTGCTTGTGTAAATTCAGACTGCTTGTGAACACTTTACACACCTACTCGAACGATTCTGGCTTCAGTTCTAATTGAACAATATTGA
The DNA here is from genome assembly GCA_037951165.1 of Lophius americanus. Lineage (NCBI taxonomy): Eukaryota > Metazoa > Chordata > Actinopteri > Lophiiformes > Lophiidae > Lophius > Lophius americanus. Next base: position 188,790 of record JBBDHG010000159.1, on the reverse strand, counting down.
CTGAAGAGTCATTCTTCAGGCAGATTTACAAACATGCAACATGAAGGAAAGTTGCCGCTTCCTCCTCCACAGACCAGAGCAGAAACCTGCTCCTCGTGACCAGCTGAGATAAACTTTGTCATTCATTGCTCTGACCCGGTTGAGCTGCTCCTGCTGAACTCAACATCTGAACAGCTTCAGTGAGCTGAAGTCATGGCGGCCCTCAGATCAGCGCCAGCGCTGAACACACTGGTATGGATCTATCATGGACCTCCTGCTTCAGAACCACGGCTCTCATTACTCCCTCATTGCTTCAAATTTTGCCGAATTGCTTCCTGTAATGCAGCCTGTTTAGGAAAGTAATTTTAGTAGACCTGTAAGACCTCAAATCATAAACTGAAAGTTCTGATAACATCTCTCGCCCAATACATAACATCTAATCCGATTCATGTGACCATTCCACCCAACAGGAACATTAAGAGTCCATAGATTAAACTTTATTTGATGCCTTGCCTTTAAAGTTGACCCCATTTATTGACCTCAATCCCAGAAAGAAGATTTTGAGACAATACTATTACTAGATGTAGATAAGTTTCACAGGCTACAGTCTAAACCGAACCTTTAATCCCCTTACTATTGATTATTTCCTGTTGTGATATGTGTGGGATTCACACATTTTACAATGTGTTTATATGTACACCTTTAACATGAGAACCATCTTTCTTCTTTAGCTTTTCACATTTCTGTAGTTTAATATCATGAGGAATTAATTTGATAATCGTTAAAACCATAACTGGAGGCCGAATCTCAGTATACAACTATTTTAAATTGGAAGTTAGTGCAATTATAATGTTAATTATTAGTAATATTTAGACAGCTTTAGCTAGGACTCACCTATGGATAAGATATGGATCTTTGAAAAAGAGCTCTTGTATCCAATTTTGCAATTTCAGATTTTATTTTACTTTATTTTTTTAATTTCTTTTCACAATTGTTTATGTTCTTGGTTAGGGTTAGGAGCTCACACTGTTTATTAATCTTCAAGGTTTTTTCAATCTTCCCTGGCCCATTTTCAAATAAAACTACAGACATTGTAACAAACACTTAACTAAAATAATGAATCATAATTTAACCTGAGGTTGACTCTAAAAGACTAAAATTGCATTTGAATAATTAAATGCCATCATCGCAGCTCATTTTTTCAATTCATTCATGAAACCTAAAGAAACATTGGCGGGGTAGTTTGACCTTTATCCTGTGACTGCTTGGTCATAAAAAGCTTAGAAGATTAGAATCTTAAATCATGTTGGTATCAGCGAGTTATTCAAGAATTATAATATTTTCAGCTAAAATTTTACAGTGACTCTCTTTTGAGTAAATTGATTAATATATCAATCAAAATGTGTTCATATTTCTGAAATCCAAAGACAGGAAAAGATGTGAAGAATGAAGTTATTCTCATACAAACGCCAATTCTACTCTTAGGATAATTTAAAAATAGATATTAAACTCACCATAGTCAACCACATCAGCTACACTTGAAGAAGAGAAGCTTGAGGACCTTGAAACCTACATACACAAACTATTCCACCAGCTCCAATGGGGAATCCCACCAAGAAGCCCACTCCTTCCACCAAAAGAAGCCGACCAAAAGATTCTCCTGGAGGAGCCACATCAGCACCTAGAAGTGACTTTGCGGACATCCTCAAGTTCATCCACAGGAATCTTTCGACATTTGAGGCCTGTTTCTCTTTGGTTGAACATCTCCACAGAGAGTTTCAGGGGCCGCAGGAATCCTTGGATTTTAGCCAGCAACAGATTGTCACGCTTGCTGTGCAGAAAGAGCTCCTTAGGGAGTCGGTCAAGTCCCTCCCCCGAGGGAGTGCTCACCGGAGAAAACAAACAGACAAAGGAATCTGTTTATCCAGAAGCAGCTCAAACTCCCTTCAGAGGCCGTCAGGACCATCACCTTGCACAGCGTGCGCAGACTGGGAGGAAGGAGGCTGGACGGCTGGCGACCGAGACCGGTCATTGCCAAATTTGAACATTTCAAGGAGGAGGAGCTGGTGACGAGCCAAGGCTGGGAGCTGAGATGAATAAACTTCAGCGTCAACGACCAATTCACGAAGGCGATCCTGGATTGGCACAGACGTCTGTTCCCGCTGAGGAGGAAATTTGTCCAGGAGGGATGCCACGCTGTCATCTCCGTGGATAAACTATATGTGAATGGCTTGCTGTACCACAACTGGGAGGCCACTCCTTGGCTCTATAAAATAGGTTTGATCCTCTGATCTCCCCTCATCAAGGTTACCTCATCACATCAGGTAATATGTATCAATTTACAAAAAAACTAGATTTCTATTTATTTTTTAGGTGTTCAATGATTTAAACTTCTGGTCATTATGCAGGACGCACAACGTACTTCTCTATCTGTCTGAACCCCATGTAATGTTTTATCACCCCTTCTTATTATGTCTGTTTCTCCCTCACCTTCCCCCATTTATGCACTCCCTACTTAAAGCAGCTCACAGGATTCTTTTCTGCATCACTTCAACATAATGTTCAGCCATCAGCATGCACACACACACCATTGCGTACAAACACACACCATCTTTGGTACCGCGCCGCTCAGAACGAATAAATAACTTACATTATTTCCGTTTTATTTATTATCAGAGTCTGAACAATGTTCTATTTTGAAAAATTACCGGATTCTCTCAATTACATCCGCCTATGACTCACTCTTGATGCATGTCAAGACGCTTGACTCAGTGACTCAGTCAGTGGTATGTTCCCGCTAAAATTAAACCCACAAGCTAGCAAAATGAGTAAAAAACAAATGTTTTTGGAAAGTTTCTTTTAGAAGGGGAAAAGGCCCAGTGAGGACACAGAAGAAGAGCCTACGACTTCCAAGAAAAAGAAAAGTGCATTTAACAGACAATACCAGGAGTCCTACTTAAAATATGGATTTATCGGGACAGATGATTCCCACGCACCAAGCCCGCTCTGTATAATATGTGGCGACTGGCTCTCTAATAAGGCAATGAAGCCTTCAATACTGCTTCGCCACTTGGAGACCAAGCACCCTGCATTAAAAGACAAGCCGTTGGAGTATTTTGAAAGAAAAAAATGCTAACAAGAAGGACAGAAGCAATTACTGAGGGCCACCACATCAACAAATGCGAGTGCACTGAGAGCATCATACGTGGTGGCTAACCGTATTGCTAAGGTAAAGAAGCCATTCACTATTGGTGAAGAATTGATCCTTCCCGCAGCTAAAGACATTTGCCGTGAGCTTCCAGGAGAGGCTGCGGTTAAAAAGATAGCACAGGTGCCTCTTTCGGCTAGCACCATCACTCGGCGCATTGAGGAAATAGCAGAGGACATTGAGACACAGTTGTTCGAGAGGATTAATACATCACCGTGGTACGCACTCCAGGTTGCCGAGTATGCAGATATTGACAACAAGGCAATACTAATTGTTTATGTGCGATATCTTTATCAGGAGGATGTGCAAGAGGATATGTTATGTGCACTATCGTTGCCAACCAAAACCACATCTGCAGAACTATTCAAGTCGCTAGATGATTATATGTCAGGAAACCTGAAATGGTCCTTTTGTGTGGGCATATGCACAGATGGAGCTGCTGCCATCACCGGACGGCTGTCTGGTTTAACTGCTCGGATTAAGGAGGTTGCACCTGAATGTGAGTCTATGCATTCTGTCATTCACAAGGAAATGTTACCTAGCCAAAAAATGTCACCGGAACTTATCAGAGTATTGAATGAAAAATTCACCACTAGCAGCACATTTCAGTGACAAGGAATGGGTCACAAAACTCGCTTACTTGTGCGACATATTCAACCTCCTCAATGAACTAAATTTTTCACTTCAGGGGAAAATGACAACTGTCTTCAAGTTGGCGGATAAAGTAGCTGCATTTAAATCCAAACTGCATTTGTGGGGACGGCGCGTGAACAGAGGTATATTTGCAATTTTCAAACATGGAAGAGACTGAGGCTGAGCCTTCATTCTCCCAGCTGATGCACCTGTCTTTGCATTTGAAAGAGATTGAGCACTACTTCCCAACCACAAACGACCCAGGAATTGCCAAGGAATGGATCCACGACCCATTTGTCAACAAACCAGGTGAATCCAGAGTGTCTATGCAAGAAGAAGATCAACTTCTTCTGCTGGAGATCGCAAATGACGGCTGCCTTAAAGGTATGTTCGAGACAACAACTCTGCCGGTGTTCTGGATTAAAGCCCTGGCAGAATACCCTGAGATCGCCACAACAGCACTGAAAACCCTGTTGTAATTTCCAACATCCTATCTGTGTGAAGCTCGGTTGTCTGCCATGACAGCAACCAAAACAAAATTACGGAGTAGACTGGACATAAGCAGCACACTTCAGGTGTCATTGTCTCCTATTACCCCTAGATGGGACCGTATCCTTGCAGAGAAACAAGCTCAGGGCTCCCACTGATTAAGCGTTATAGTGAGTTGTATTTTTCATACAATTTATATTTGTTTTTGTGGTGTATCTTATTTTGAAGGCATGTTTAAACTTTACCATAGCGGGTAGAGAGTGTAAAGTGGGCAGAGAGGATGCTACTCATGTTATGTTGTTGGCCCAATGTTACGAGGGTGCTGCTAATAAAGTTTCATACGAGTACACAGTGGATTCAGGTTTATTATTATATTTAGAAAATACCACAGTTTTAATGCCAGTCATATTTTATTTTGTTGTATTTATCCGCCACACCTTACAGGCCGGTCCTCCTTCTTCCACACCTTCTCCCACCTCACTGTCTGCACACTCAGACACAGCACTTATGTTAGAGGGGACTTCAACTCTGTTTGTGACCCAGAATTTAAATGGCTCAGCTAACATCTGCTTTCTGCTTAAAGCAGTAAAAGATCCTGTACTTCCTGCTGGTTACCGCCCTATATCAGTCATTAATGCAGATTTTAACATTATTTACAAAACCCTCGGCAGAAGGCTAGAGAAAACCACTACGCAAATAATACACCTTGGCCAGGTGGGCTTTATTGAAGGCAGCCATTCCACTAACAATAACCTTAGAATACTCAATCTGATAGACTTCTCCACTCTTCACAATCTGGAAACTACAATTATCTCATTAGATGCAGAAAAAGCTTTTGATAGGGTTAATTAGAAAATCCTCATTTCCACGCTACATATATTTGGATTTGGAAATTCTTTCGTATTCTGGATCAGAATAATATTTAGCTCGATCTCCGCCACTGTTAGGACAAGTTATCAAATCTCTCAAAGCTTCAGTCTTAAAAGGGACACCAGACAGGGTTGTCCAATCTCTCCTTCACTGTTTGTCATATCTATTGAAGCATTAACTGCTGCAATCCGGCAAAATGAAAACATTAAAAGGGATTGAAACAGCAAACACGTGTCAGAAGATATATCTCATCCTCAATGATTCCGACTCAACCATCTTCAGTTTGGTTTAAGGCAAGAGACTCTAACATCTCCAGATTCTTATGGAAGAAAAAACTACCAAGTATTCACTTGAGTACAGTTCAACAAAAAAAAGATCATGGTGGATTAGAACTACCAAACTTTTTACATTACTTTCAATGTAGTACAATATATCTTAAAATGGATCAAACCCACTCCACTGGACCACTCATGGATTGATGTAGAACAAACATTCTGCACTGAAATCCCAATCTCCGACCTGCCATTCATCAGTCCCAGTTTCAGACGTCATAGCTGTTTTAGAAGCATTAATATAAGCTCCTCCCTGACAGCCTGGTTGGAATCTCTTTAGATAACTAGGTCCTCACTTATCCCAGTCAGACTCACATCAATCTGGAACAATCTGGACATCATACAAAACAAAATAATGCTTAACTTCTCCTCCTGGTATGATAAAGGCATAAGACATCTGGAACATATCATCCGAGGTAGTAACTTCACTTCATTTCAAGAACTGGTGACAAAATATGGAATCAGCAGGAAGAAATTCCTTGAATACTTACAACTTAGATCCATAATTCAAGCGAGAGTTAGACTAAGCCAATTGGACCTTAAACTTCCCTCAAAGGTAAAAGATCCTCTGACTCTCGCATCGCCCAAATTATTATCCAAAATATCTGTATTACAGGCCAAAATGGATCGCAAGGTTACTCTCCCAACTTCCAAGTGAGAGACAGATATATCTATAGAACCAGACCAAAATTTCTGGGTGCAAATCTGTTGTAATACCTAATTGAAATTACTAAATGCTCCAACCAACAGCTCATATGGTACAAAATTATTCACAGGATGCACACAGGATGGATCCTAGACCCTGTCTGGACTGGTTACCTCCTGGATGAGGGTGGGCTTATGGCACAGGTCCCTGGTCGGCGGGGGACCGCCCTGTCTCCGACCATGGGGGGAAAGTGTCACCCCCGGACTTGCCCCACTGTGGGGTAGGGCAGAGGGTGCACCCACCACATGGGCACGGGGGAGACAAGAGACCGTAGGATCCAAGGCCCAGTGGAGATGAGTGGGGTAAGTGGAGGTGAGTGGAGAACCCACTCACCCCAGACCCGACCAGCCCCATACCAGCGCCATACGCAGGAGAGGCCAGGAGCCCCCAAGACCAAACCCAAGATGGAGCACGACGACGCCCCCAACGGCCCACCTGAGACACCCTGGGAAAGACCCGCGTGTATATGTCACTATAGTTACTTGAGTGCATGAGGATGTGTGGGCATATGTAGTAAGGTGGATATGTCGTACGTGGATATCTAAGGTGCTGTGATTAAAATTGGGGTTAGTTGGGGCAAGGAGCCCCCCTTCTGGCAGACAGTGCAGCTCTGCACCATGTCCCGCCTGTCCCCCAACATGATCCCAGAATACTGTGATTAACCTGATGTGTCAGGAGTCACGGACTGAACGCTAGACAGAGATGGCTAAATTCGGACCACAGGAGCAGTTCGAATTTTCACAGCCAGCTGAGTGACCGGTGTGGCGGCGCCGATTCGATGGGTTTCGAGTGGTTTCAAAGCTTGACACAGAGCCCGGAGTAGTACACATCAACTCGCCTATCAACAAGTCTTTTGAGTTAAACAGAGAGGGTCAGAGTTTATTTGACTTTGAGACCGTCATTGCAAAGTTTGACGAGCACTTTGTACCCAAACACAATGTGATCTACAACCGAGCGTGCTTCCACAAGCGCACTCAGAAGACGGGAGACTGTCAAAGCCTTCGCGAGGAGTCCATAAAAGCTAGCTAAACACTGGGAATTTGGAATCACCTTTTTGTTTTAGTTCACCAGGTGGGGAATACTAGTGGAGCTTGTCCGCGACAATGCCATTCAGTTTGTGTAAGCTGAGTTCAGACACTTTGCTAGAGAGTACGGATTTGTACAAACAACTTCAAGCCCTTATTACCCTCAGGCTAACAGGGCAGCTGAAAGAGCAGTCCAGAAGTGCAAAAAGAATTCCAACAGATTCAGACCCATCCCTAGCACTGATGGTCTACCGTGCAACAGCCGTTACTGCCACTAGTCCAGTGCAGCTGATGTTGGGATGACAGATTCTTACAACTGTTCCCATGCTTGAGAACAAATAACAAGCTGATACTTGTAGAAATGGCCAAGTTCAACAGAAGAATTCCCGGGCCAAACAAGCATACAAACATTTCTATATTCGTAGACACTCTGTCCACCCACTGCCAGCGCTGAATCCAGGACAAGCCATCACAGTGAAGTTGGACGCCGAAAAAGAATGCAAGAACCCTGCTGAAGTGGTTGCTAGATCTGCTGAGCCACGATCCTACCTCGTCAGGACGGATGCAGGACCCACTTTTCATCGGGATCCCTGATAGAAGTCTTCAAAGACTTCAGTATGTTCAAAACAGTGCTACAAGGATCCTGATGAGAGTGCATAAAAACGAACACATCACCCCCATTCTTCATTCCCTTCATTGGTTTCCCATCTCCACCAGGATTGATTATAAGATCTCTCTCCTCACTCACCAGTGCATCCATGGTAACGCACCCCCCTACATAAAAGAACTACTCACCCCACTGACCTCAACACGATCCCTCCGTTCTACCCACTCATACCGCCTCCTCCTTCCCCGGACTAAGCTGAGCACCATGGGTGATCGGGCCTTCTGTTCTGCTGCCCCTCGTCTGTGGAATGCCCTCCCTGACCATCTCAAGGCTCCACAGACGACTGACATATTTAAAAAAGGAACTTTCCTTTTTAGCAGAACCTATAACCTTAATTAAAATTGCTGCTTTTTGGTCAGGCTTTTATATAGGTTTTTTTTATTTTTTTTTATTGATGCTTTTATCTGCTTTTACTTTGTAGCACTTTGAGATTTGATCCAAATGTAAAGTGCATTATAAATTAAATGTATTATTATTATCATTATAGTGATGCTGCGTACAGGAGACCCTGCAGGAGGTCCCTGTGAGTGTTGAGGCTGTTCCAGCTACTTCAGCTGGGGGAGAGCCCCACACAGCCGGTGAACAGAACTTTTCCTGCGCCAGTTGCCTTGGAAATTGGCTCACCCCGTGCCCGGTCACCCACAGAGACTGCACTGGGAACTTCCCCGCGGCCTTCTTCTTCCTCACAGGGGACAACCAAGCTGACCTCGAGAGGACGTGGGGGCCAGCTGCCCATCAGGTACAGAGAGACTTAAAGTTGATGAGGAACTACGCTGGGGTTATTTTCTGCCAGTTTTCTTTAGAGACTGTGTGGTGTTTTGTTTTTTTGTGATGCAGTGTTCGTTTGAAGATCTTTCTGAGTTCTCCTGCTAGGGCATTATGTTTTCTCAGTGAGAGAGAGAGGAAAAGATGGACTTTGATGAGGAATTTAGCAATATTTTCTTAATTTGTTTAAGGAACTGCAATGTAAGTAAGTAAGTGAAAGTGTTTATGTATGCATATATTTATTATTTTGGAGAAATAATTTACCCCACTGCTTGCTTTCCCTGCACATGGATACCTAACATTTTCTCCCCTCTGTGCCTCCAGAACCGCTGGTCCTGAAACCATGATTGGTTTTTAAATCACTAGTGTTAAACAGTTTTTAAAGTGGTTTAACTCAGCTGCTCCTCCTGTGCTCCTGCCCCTCGTTCCATCCTTCATGGACGCAATTTTCTAACCCTCATCTAGGCCCGCTAACCCTAATATGACTAAACATTTTATTGACGTATATCACTACAAACGGCATACGTATCTGACGACAGAAAATACTGAATAGGAAAAGCACATTTCAGCCATATGGGGTCCAGGGGTGGGAGGGATGGGGGGCCAGCCTGTTATTCCAGGTTTCCCATGAAAAACATCACCCCAGGATGATCAATGAACATTACTACACATTTTATACAACTCTAACCCGGCTGCATGCCGTCAGCACGCAAATGGAGATGAGAGGGAAACCCATTGGGCTTTTAAAACAGCAAAGTTCCTCTCCAATCCTCAGGGAGGTGCTGCTGCCCTAATTATGGAGAGGTTCACCCTTCAGAGCACACAAGTAATTTACTGCATTGAATGTCAGAGCTGTGGTCTTCTCTGCTCAGGTAGATAAAACATAATGAATCAGACCCACACAACGTATTCACGGTATTGGGAAAGGCAGAATGAGCAGTACGAAGGTTAAACAAATACATTGTCTGGTTTACTGTTGAAAAGATTATGATCCTTTGCATCGTTCTGCCACCGGAAAATGAAATGAAATGGGGATAAATGAAGAGTTTAGGGGTTAGGTTAAGGATAAGGTTAATTTAAGTTAAGGAGGCAAAGATAGAAACTGAAACTAATCTCTTTGTATCAATCCATTTCACAATTGTATACACCGAGGAGAACTGATTATTTGGGACACACTGGGCATTTAAATAGGTGAAATTCCTCTTTAATCCACACTGCGATGTTGCTGCTCCAAACCCGGAGAGCCGCACCTTGTGGAGCCCTGATGCTCTAACCCTGTAGGCTTCTTTACATGGGGAAACAGGTAGAACTTTATTAAACGGCTAAAGCAGCATCTTTGCAACATGGGGAAAGGCAGACTAAACATACCTATGGTCCACAACTTTCATTCCATCCTGTTCAGCACTAACTATGGCAGGTATGCAGAGCTGCTCCACGAGGACGGAGGTCCGGCAGAGAATACACAAGAGGCTATGGATAGACACGTCGAAGACCAGGGTCCCCCATTGACTCAGCTTAGTGTCGACCACAATAAGTGCATGAGCAAGGTGTTTTATGGATGCCTGTTTAAAAATGTACCCCCAGTTTCTCAGGATCTCTGCCATGGAATCACAGAATAAACTTCAGAGGTCTCAATGACCACGTGGAGAAAATACTACATCACAGTCCTGTACTGCCAGGTAGGAAGTTTGAGACTGGTCCTGATGGTCTTTATTGGACAACAACCAGTGCCACAAACATGCTCTCTCCCTGGCAGAACTTTTTAAACTACATGTCCCCCTAAGTCCGACAAATCAGGACAGACACGAATGTGGTGTTCTTGACAAAAAATGTACACCAACTCCCCCTCAACTTACTCTTCTCAATAAGTTCAACTTAATTTATAAGCAAATTTAAAAAAACAACAGAGTTGTCCAAAGTGCTGTACAGTCAATAAAAACATAGGTACATTATAAAAAAAACACAATGGTTGCATAAAAGGAAAGCAATGAGACCAGAAAGAAAGAAATGTCTAACAACTCATCCTGGATTAAAAGCCAAGGAATGAAAATGAGTCTTAAAGCGAGATTTAAACATGAGGGGGCCGCTCATTCCACAGTTTAGGGGCTGCATCAGAGAAAGCTCGGTCGCCCCTCATTTTCAGTTTTGGGATGACCAGAGGCAACTGGTCAAACCTCAGTGACCTCGAAGGAGCGTGAATCTGTCTGAGGTCAGAAATGTACGTGGGTGTAAAATGGCTGCTGGTAGCCCAGATCCATAGCAGAGGCATCAATGGTACCTCTAGGTCCAAACACCATGTCTTCTGTTTTGCTATCATTAAAATGTAAAAGGTTAAGGGCCATCCAGGCTTTGATGTCTTTCAGACACTCCAGCAATTAATTAACAGAACTGGTCGGTGAATCAGTGTCAGATTGATGGCCCTCCTCGAAAGCAGCGGAGAACTGAGCAGCAGTGGTGGGTTTAACCACAAGGCACCGGCGTGGCGGAGCGCATGGTTAGACGTCATGACAGGGAAAGTGACCTCAAATAAAACAGGCATGTGAGGCATGTTTGCCTACAGGGGTGTCCACCCCGAACGCCGAAGACTTCTGTGATTAATTCCTCCTCCGCGGAGCCGAGGCGAAAAGGTGTGGGTTAGAATGATCTCCTCATCCACACCGGCAACAAATATCAGCCAGGTGCCGACAGGATGTCGGGAGCGCCAGAGAAAAATCCATCTGTAACTGGATACAGCGAGGAATTTAAACTGTACCTGGAGAGCAGGCCAAGGACGCCTTCCACTTAACCAGTCGGCCCCTGCATTTTCCCCGGCGTCAGTGACCCGTCCTCTGGGGTGGAGCTGCTTGATCAACAACAATTGTTGATCAAGCAGCCGGTAAAAATAGCGCATGGACAGGAAACTTAAACTGAGCCTGTTATTATAACTGAAACTGTTATTTTATCTTTAAAAACAGATGGTCTAAAGCACATGGGATTCCTCCCGGATGACCGATGTCTCTATTTTACGGCTGAATTTTTTGGACTTTACCTCAAGCCTCTCTCAACTAAGCACCCCAGATATATTAAGTACACATATGATTTTGTAAATATCTTTAAAAAAGTGCAAATTCCTTCAGACGATAATCTCTTCTTGATGGGGATTGACAGTCTATATTCTAACATTGACTATCAAGATGGAATGCAGCCTGTCAGAATCATCTTTCTAAAAACCCAGATAAGAGGCATCCTGATAAGGAATGATAACATTCATTGGAAACAAATCTGAAGAGAAATTACTTCATGTGTCACGGTAAATTCATCCTGCAAATCAAGACACAGCCTTACACAAGAAATGTTCCCCTCTCTGAGAAAATATCTTCATGGCTCAGTGGGAGGCCTCTGCCCTGGCTGCCTGTCAGAAAGACCATAACGCTATTTTAGGTTTTGGATGATTTCCGTGTGCTGTGGATTTACTCAAGTGAGGATTTTGAGACATTATCGACCTCTCTGAACAATCATAGTATTGCCACATACACCCCAAGCCTCTAGCCATGGGACTTTTGTAAAGTAGAAAAGTAACACGAGTAATTAAGATTTTTGCATCAACATCACTATTCTAATTATACTTCCACATCCACACACCCAACAGTTCACGTCATGATCCTCTATTTTCAGACATAATACTGTCAGTCACACCGCACTCATCCACACACCCAATCAGGAACATTGTGATTGTGGTTTACGAGCAACCTTTCATAAAAAAACAGGTTGATCAAGGTCAGCATCTCACGCACTCACACCACGAGAGAATAGTATGTTCTGATCCACCTCACTGGATCAGAACAGAAACGGACCCCAATCACCCCATGATGTCATCAGTCCACTATGAGGACTGCAGTTTGGTCTTTGTTGAGATAACATGTTTTAGCCATCAGTTCCATTTAGTCAGGTAATACATGACTTCTGATGCCTGGCTTCATGTCACCTGATGTGGACATGGAATGAGTTTTTGAGCTGCTCATTGAACCCTGGGTCTACTGGTTCTGTTCTACTCGACCTCAGCGGGTGAAGTAGAATAAAGGTCAAGTAACTTTAATTAATGAATTATCTATAAATGCTTATTATGTTCAGGGTCATGGGAATGGAGCCTATACCAGCTGAATTTGGACACTGTTAACGAGGGCCCAACAGCAACTGTATTTTCTGAGGAGGCTGAGGAAGTTTGGCATGTCGCCTAGGATTATCAGCAACTTCTAAAGCTGCATCGCTGAGAACATCCTGACCAGCAGCATCACCGTGTGGTGTGGCAGCACTACTGTCGTGGGACGCAAACGCCTGTAGAGAGTGAAGGCTGCAGAGAAGATCACCAGGACTCCATTGTCCTCTCTGCAGAGCATGTACCACCGCTGAGTCCACAGCAGAGCCGCCTCCATCCTCAAAGACCTTGCCCACCCCCGCACGGAACGTTCAAACTTCTGCCCTCAGGTCAGAGTTACAGAAATGTTAAATGCAGGACCACCAGACTGAAGAACTCCTTTTTCCCCACTGCCATAAGACTCCTAAACAGCCGATAAGAGTACAATTAGAAAACTGCAGTTCGCACATCCATAATTGCACTGTTTTATTATTATTATTATTATTGTTGTATTGCTTTGTTGTTGTTATATATCTATTTTTATACTTAGATTTTAAAATGTTTGGTATTCTGTGTACAGCAAATTAAGAATTCATTGTACAGGGAAACAGTTTTATTTACTGTGCATATGATAATAAACACTTTGAAGTTGAATAATTGACACATGAGCTGCTGTCACATTCCTGGCATTCCTCTGCTGTTTACTCCCTCCCTTGTGTGTCTGGTTTGCTTTCCATTCGTCTCGCTCTCTGTTTCATTGTTTCGTCTGCGCCCATTTTAATCTACTTTTATTGAGCGTGATAGTAAAAGCCCTAACATCTCTGTCCCTCCTCTGTCCGTCCAGAGCCGCCGGTCCTGAAACCATGAATGGGTTTTGAACCACAGGGGTCTTACTCAGTTTCGAAAAGCGGCTTCACCCAGCCGGTCCTTGTGCCAGTGCACTTCGTACCATTCTCTATCGATGCTAAGCTTTAGCCCTCACCTAGACCTGTGCCACGTGGACCCAAACCCCATAGTAAGTATGTAAGTATGTAAACATATGACTTCACCTGTCCCTATCCTGTCTCCCTGACAACAAGCTATTCCCCAACTTCACCCCTAGTGGAACCAATTTCTGACATCATAAGCCCATCACACCTCATCTCAATCATTCCCCCCGCAAAAACCTCTCATGTACCACTTCCTAACCTCAACCATCTGCTCCGCCTTAGACCCACCCATATATGATATCCCAACCTCAATCCTGACCTCAACCTTTCACATCCCCAGAGTCCCTTACCATGCATCCTCATCCTCACCTCAACCTTAAACAGGAACCCAACCTCAACCTTCTCCCATCCATAAAGGATGAGAACACAGGAGGGGTTAGGAGTATGAGAGTGAATGTGGAAATATTGAGGTGGGGGAATGTGGGTATATGCTAGGTGTGTGTGCATATATGTATAGGGCTGTAGATATGGGTGTGTATGTATGTGTTCATCCCTGCTACTCCTGCATTTCTTTTAACCTTTGAATTTTTTAACTGTTTTAAGATTATTAACCTTTTAAGATTTTTTAAAACTTTTTAGGAGTTTATTGCACATTCTTTTAGGATTCCACCATTTTTTTTTACACATTCAAAAAATATATTTTTAGAGTATTTTACCAGATTTATTGATTGTTTTTTTGGCGATCTTAAAACCTTTTTGGAGATCAGCTGTTTTTTTTGGACCCTGTCAGGTTTTCGAGTCTCTGCAGCAATTACCATGTCAATCACACTACACAACCAGAATCAATTCACTGTTGATTTTATTTATTCTATTTGTTCATATTTTATCTCTACTGTATTTTAATATCTTAATTTTTATTACTTTTTTATTAGTAATATGTGATATATTAACATATTTCTATATAGATGTGTGTCATGCAAGTGGGCCCATTATATTTATAAGCACTTATAATTTATTTATTTATTTCATAAGCATTTATTTCATAGAGCACTTTTTTTTATAATTGTTTTGTATATTGTGTATGTGTGTTTATTTATTTATAATATGTTTTTTCAATATATACATATAAATGTGTGTTTGTATATAAATGTATGATTTTTTTAATGTCTATTTTCATGTGGAGCAATGTATAATCTCACTGATTACTTACAATTCCCATTTGAATGTATTTTTTTTAAAATTGAAACCCAGCATTTCTTTATCTTCTGTACCTCCAGAGCTGCTGGTCCTGAGACCATGAGTGATTTTTAAATGACGGGTCGTAAGCATTCTTTTAAAAGTGGCTTGACTCAGCTGGTCCTTGTGTGGCCGTGCACCTTGTGGCATTCACTATGGATGCTATGCTTTAACCTTCACCTAACCCTAACCTTGCATGCACTCTAAGAGTGGTAGCCGCAAAGCCGCAGTCTTTCTAAGACACACACATTCTTGAGGTATGTCAGTTACGTTAAATGCTCTTTACAGCACGTAGTCCGCCCTTCTGAAAGTTTTTAATGACCTTTTATTAGCTGCTGACTCTGGTGAGGCCAGGTGCTTTTAAGAACTCACAGCTGCTTTCAACAAAGTAGACCATGACATCCTCATACTTAGCCTAGAGCATTATGTTGGCATCAGTGGTTCTCCTCTGAAGTTGTTTTGTCTGATGCTAGCTTCTCTGTGATTCATGGTGCATTTCAGTCATCATCTATGTCCCTCCCATTTGGTGTACCTCAGGGTTCCAGTCTGGGGCCGTTCCTTTTCACACTGTATTTGCTCCCCCTAGGACCCATTATTAAGTAACACGGCAGTTAAATCTTTACGCAACAGATTAGCAAATATACCTGCCTCTAAAATGTGACATCCCAAACTCCCTTAAACCTGTTACAGCACACGGAATAGAGGAACCAAGAACAGAGGCAGAACCCAGTTGGTGATGGTAACATGGGTTTAATGTTCCTATGGATTTAGAAGACACGCTGATGCTGAGTGCAAGCTTAGGTTTGACCGTGTCTGGCTCTGGCTTGGTATGTGTGCGGACTGGGTGGAGTAGGATTGGATTGCAGGTCTGCTGGCTGACCAAGGGAACTTACAAGTACTTACAGGTACAAAAATGTGATCTTAATACCCACTATGGACAGGAAAATACTTATACTAATACTAATATATAGTAATCTTTAGCGATGACAGTTTCAGGAGCCGATATACTTCTACTAATACACTGGAAGTTGAATAATCTGGCCACGAGTTGTTGGAGAGCCGAATATTATAAGTAGGAGGGTGTTTACTGGATCGAGGTCAGGTATGCTGCAGAATTGGCTGTAGGTGTGTGGAGTTGTCTCCACACAACCATGAACATGGAAAGGGGGAACGAGAAAAGACTCAGCCAGAAACAAACCCCAAAACATACACTGGATTAATAATAATGATAATAATACATATAATTTATAATGCACTTTACATTTGGATCAAATCTCAAAGTGCTACAAAGTAAAAGCAGATAAAAGCATCAATAAAAAAATAAAATAATAACTATATAAAAGCCTGACCAAAAAGCAACAATGTTAATTAAGGTTATAGGTTCTGTTAAAAAGGAAAGTTTTAAGTCCTTTTTTAAATGTGTCAGTCGTCTGTGGAGCCCTTAGATGGTCAGGGAGGGCATTCCACAGACGAGGGGCAGCAGAACAGAAGGCCCGATCACCCATGGTGCTGAGCTTAGTCCGGGGAAGGAGGAGGCGGTATGAGTGGGTAGAACGGAGGGATCGTGTTGATGTTAGTGGGGTGAGTAGTTATTTTAGGTAGGGGGGTGCGTTACCATGGATGCACTGGTGAGTGAGGAGAGAGATCTTATAATCAATCCTGGTGGAGATGGGAAACCAATGAAGGGAATGAAGAATGGGGGTGATGTGTTCGTGTTTACGCACTCTCATCAGGGTCCTTGCAGCACTGTTTTGAACATACTGCAGTCTTTGAAGACTTTTATCAGGGATCCCGATGAGGAGTGATGAAGTGCGTTACAGTAATCCAGTCGGGAGGAGACAAACGCGTGAACCAGCTTTTCAGCATCACTCAAGGTGAGTGAAGAATGGAGTTTCAAAATATTTCTAAGATGGTGAAAGGACATCTTGCAGATGTGTTTGATGTGGGATTCAAAAGTGAGTTGAGGGTCAAATCTTACACCGAGGTTGGTGACTGATGAAGAGAGGGGAATGTCGTGACCAGAGAAGGTAATACTGGTTATGGAGGAAGACTGGGATGTGGTCATGTATGAGGCATGATTTAGGATGTGGTCATGTATGAGGCATGATTTAGGACGTGGTCATGTATGAGGCATGATTTAGGATGTGGTCATGTATGAGGCATGATTTAGAATCGTGTGGGGTGCCAATTAAAATTGCTTTGGTTTTGGAGCTGTTCAACTGGAGAAAGTTGTTTTTCATCCACACCTTCATCTCCTCCAGACAAGCGCGAAGAGTTGACAGGGGAGATGATGATGACGATGAGGATGGAGAGGCTGAGGAGGAACATGTGTCAGTTTTTATGTAGATTTGCGTGTCATCAGCGTAATAATGGAATGAGAGTCCATATCGACTGATGACACGGCCAAGGGGGAGGGGCATATATAGTATGAAGAGAATGGGGCCATGGACAGATCCCTGTGGGACCCCACAGGTGACGGTGTGTGTCCGGGACCTTGAACTTCCAAGGGACACGTATTCTGTTCTGTTAGTGAGGTAGGATTGAAACCAGTTTAGGGCGGTGGCAGTGAGTCCAGTGGTGTGATGTAGGCGGTGTAGGAGTATTCCAGGGTCAACTGTGTCGAAGGCAGCAGACAAATCAAGGAGAATCAGGAGGGAAGTTGAACCAGCATCTGCTGCCATCCATAGGTCATTTGTGACTCTAAGCAGAGCTGTTTCTGTGCTGTGGGCGGGGCGGAAACCAGACTGAAAGGTTTCAAAGAGGTTGTTGTATTTGAGGTGGTCCTGGAGGTGGGCAGCAACTACTTTTTCCAGAACTTTGGAGAGGAATGGGAGTTTGGAAATGGGCCTGTAATTAGTAAAAAGGTCTGGATCGAGAGTGGGTTTTTTGAGGAGTGGTCATATTATGGCGGCTTTTAGGGCAGATGAAACAAAGCCGGCCTGGAGGGATTGATTTATTACAGCGGTGATCAGGGGACTGAAGGAAGAGATGTTGGTTTTCACTAGGGCGGTAGGAAAGCGGTCGAGGGCACAGGTGGAGGATTTCATCGTCCTGATGATAACCTCAAACTCCTGCTGTGAGATTTCTGGGAAACACTTTAGAGGCTGGGAGATCTCAAACTGTGAGTAAGACTGGATAGGTAGAGAGAAGGAACCAGAAAGGAAAGAACGGATTGAGTCAATTTTTGATTTGAAGAAAGCCATGAAATTATTACAGTGCTCTTCTGTCATTTATGTAAGTGGGAGAGTTTGTGGTTTAAGGAGATGATTGATAGTGGAAAACAGCTGCTTAGAATTTCCAGGACTAGTTTTGATGATGTTGGAGTAGACCGAGCCTCTCTAAGGGACTTTGAGTAGGCCTTTTGGTGTTCCTTAAAGACTAGCTTGTGGACAGTAAGACCAGAAGCCTTGTAACGCCGCTCAATGACACGCCCAGCTGCCTTCATTTCCCGTAGCTTGCTGGTGAACCAGGGGGCTGAGCGGGAGAAGGTGACTGTTCTAGTTTTTACAGGGGCGTGACGAACCAGGATGCTACTCAAGGATTTATTGTAGAAATCTACTGAGTCATTGGCTGATACAAAATTGTCAGAAAGAAGATGCTGGAGGTCGACTCTCATGGTTTCTTGGTTGATGTTTTTCAAATTCCTGAAGTAGATTTGACGCTTGGGCTTAGTGAGGGATGACACAAGCGACAATTCCATGGAGACGGCCTTGTGGTCGGACACACCCAGATCGTACACAAGAAGATTGCTGAGAGGAGCAGAGTCAGTGATGACTAGATCCAGAGTGTGTCACATGGTGTGGGTGGGGACATCGACAAGTTACCTGAGATTTAAACAATCCAGTAGTTGGAGAAAAATGGAAGCAAAACGACATGCAGGGGAGTCGACATGAATGTTCATATCTCCAAGAACTAAAATATTGGCAGAGGTTGTGTAAAATGTCTACAAAAGGTTGTACATCTCAGAGATGAAGGCTGGGTTTGGTTTGGGTGGCCGGTAGATTAGAAGTATGGTTCATGGAGAAAGGGGGTTTACAATTAAATGCCAGGCATTCAAAAGAAGAGATCTCTGGCAACGGCAGGGGAGACAAGTCCAAATCACTGCGGTAGATGACAGACAGACCACCACCACGACCAGTGCTGCGGGCTTTCTGGAGGTAACAGTAACCGGCGGGACAGGTCTCATTCAGGACAGAAAAATCATCTGGTTGTTGCCAGGTTTCTGTAAGGC
The DNA here is from genome assembly GCA_037951165.1 of Lophius americanus. Classification (NCBI taxonomy): domain Eukaryota; kingdom Metazoa; phylum Chordata; class Actinopteri; order Lophiiformes; family Lophiidae; genus Lophius; species Lophius americanus. Next base: position 169,606 of record JBBDHG010000159.1, on the reverse strand, counting down.
ACCGTTATGTGCCTTACCTCATACATGACCACATCCTGGAGAAATGTCTGGACGTTTCCAGACATTTCTCCAGGATGTGGTCATGTATGAGGCATGATTTAGGATGTGGTCATGTATGAGGCATGATTTAGGACGTGGTCATGTATGAGGCATGATTTAGGATGTGGTCATGTATGAGGCATGATTTAGAATGTGGTCATGTATGAGGCATGATTTAGGATGTGGTCATGTATGAGGCATGATTAGTTTGTGAGAGATTGTGAATTAAAGAGTTTTATTTTAATACTAGATGTAGCAGGGAGTCTCTGTATTGGCCGAAGAAGACTGAAATCCACTCCACGTTTTCTAACCCGAACAGTGGATGATTTAATCAAGGAAAGTCCAGTGACAGTATTGGGAAAAGGTGCAGCATTCTGATGATGCGTCTGAGACGCGACAGTGCGCACGTCAGACCAAAAAGAACGGAATGGAGTTATCGGAGCGGGAGTAAACAAACTTAGAACGGCAACTTCTGTGAATGTAACGGGGTCGGCTAAGGAGTCCAAGTTGTTTAATAACCGATATGCACAACGGAGGCAGGCTGTAGAACTCTGATGGAAAAAGCGGCAAACAGACAACACCAGCGTCCTCTCCATTTAGCGTCCAGACTGATATGATTGTGCCTGAGTCACCTCTGAGTTCTGACAAAACCAATGTTGGAATGTCTCGGGGATACCAAAGCTTCGATGGCTTTATTTTTTTTTAAATCTCAATGATCGTAAAACAGAGCGCATTAAGTTTGGATCCTGTGTCTTTGGTACTGGACCTCCAGACCTGGGCCCCCTTGATTTGTATGACAAACTCATAGTAACCAACCCGGGGTGAAAATTGACAGTGAGTTAAAAATGCATCCGTAGATTAATTATGTGGTCAAGTCCATTTTCTTTCAGCTGAAGAAACTCTCTAAGGTCAAGTCTTTTCTTTCTTTTAGGGACTTTGATACCTCGTTTTCACAACATAGAACCATATGCTCTTTCTGAGCCTGCGCTAAATGCGCTTCTCAATTGGTTCAATGCATGAACGCTTCACGTTTCCACTGGCTAGTGAGCCACGCCACTCTGTCAATACTTACGTCTTGAATACGTCTCCGTTTTCCCAGCAACCCTAGCGCTAAAATCGTATTGACAATGGCGGCCATCATCTCTTTGCAGGTGGTGGACTTACGTGACTACGTTTGCATCCAAACATGACTGCTTTTGCCGATTCATCTGCTCGTTTTGACCGCTGTGGACAGGGATCACGTCAGAGAAGAAAAGTAAGTACCTACCACATATTTTCCCTTTATTAACGTAAGATGTTACTGGTACACTGTTAGCATCAGCAAACAACCATTCACTTAGCAGTAACCTCATTGAAGCTAATCGCGTTTTAATTAATAAAATAAATTAATGATACAGCGATGTTTATCTTTACAGGTAGGCTGACAGCTGATGGTCTGAAACTTAACTGCTGTGTCTCCAGAACATCTGTTAGATAGATTAGAGGGATTATTGATGGTGTACTTTAACGGACAAGAGAGGGAATATTGATGGTGTACTTTAACAGAGACAAGAGGGATTATTGATGGTGTACTTTAACAGACGAAGTGAATTGACTTGCAGCACCACTGCACGTTTTTTTAAATACAACATTTTCTGTTTTGTTACTCCAACACATTTATACTTTAAGTATTGCATTATATTTCTATAAATTAAGCATAATGTACTATATTCTTTATTTTCAAAAAAACATTATCTAAATTATCATTCAAGAACTGCCATGGTCACGATCATATAAATGTTTACAATGCTATGTAAGTGTGGTTGATGATGAATTCTAATAGAATTTTGACACTTCATTTTGGTCTGTTTTCTTCAGCTATGTTGAAGAAGAATCTCTTCTTTCCAGATATCAATGATTTTACAAGATCATCTACCCCATGACACATTATACACTGTAAGCCTGAAGTGAAGTCAGGAATATAGTGACGTCAGGTGAGACTGGTCATTTCAGCAGGTAGACGTTAACTACCGTTAGCTGGAGGCTAACTGATTGTCAACAATAAAAATAACTCTGATAACCAGAGGCTTAACCCCGACTCTGGTTGCCCGAAGTCACTGGCTCCTGCCTCTGGACCAGCTTGCTTTTGATTCGCAAATAGCACCTGTTTTTAAGGGTGGGAGCCGGACCTTCCGTTGTGGAAACCCTAAAAACTGCTTCCAATTTAGGCTCTTTCTCGGCTCTGGCTCTGAAGCCGATGCGTTGGGAGAGAGCCCTGAGAAAATGATGCATGCGTTTGTGTCGGCCCGCCTCGATTACTGTAACGCCCTTTATGTTGTTGTTGGCCTAGCACCCATGTCGAATACTGCTGCCAAGCTACTGATGGGGATAGATGAGAGCACGTTACTTCTGCTCTGGCCTCCCTCCAATGTCTTCTTGTGCATTTTAGGATTAATTTTAAGATTTTGTTTGCTTATGAGGCCTTGGATGGTTTGGCTCTGTCTTACCAAGCCGACACCTTACAATATTACACACCAGTACTGCCTCTCAGGTCATCTGACCAGTCACTCCTCATTGTACCCAAATCTAGATTAAAGCACAGGCTTACCAAGCTTTTGCCGTTGCAGCCCCAAACTCTTGAACTAGTTGCTCCCCCATCTTAAACTGGCCCTGATGCATCCATTGTTTACAGCCCGCCTCAGAACACGTTTGTTTTCTGTGATTCTATTGTGTTTAATTGTTTTCTATTGTGTTTCTATTGTGTTTAATTGTTTTTTATTGTGTTTTATTGTGTTTCTATTGTGTTTAATTGTTTCTAGTATGTTTTATTGTGTTTCTATTGTGTTTAATTGTTTCTAGTATGTTTTATTGTATTTCATTGTGTTACTATTGTGTTTTATTGTGTTTTTACTGTTTCTATTGTGTTCCTTTTGTGTTTTTAGTGTGTTTCATTTCTTTCTGTTGTGCTTTATGGTGTTTCTATTGTTGTTCTACTTTTTTTATTGTTTCTATTGTTGGTTCTACTTTTTCTATTGTGTTGTCTTGATATTGTATTTTATTGCAACAGCAGTCCATTTATATATGAACCGAGTCACTTTATCTGCACGTTATAGTCATACTGTCTTTTTCCTGTGCTTTCTCATACATCCACTTACAACTTTCATCATCATGTCCTCCCTACTGATGTTTGTTGTATGTCTGATGTTACGCTGTTTGAACATTCCCAGAATTCCTCTGTTGTCTACCACTCCCTTGTTTGTCAGGTTTGCCGTCCATTCTTCTGCCTCTCTGTTTCATCTTCCAGGGTGCGGCTCTTTATTAACCTCCTGGCATCAATCACTTTCCTGCAGTCGTTGTGAGGTGGATCAATTCTGTTCCAATTGTTCTGATTCATTCTTCAGAATGTGTACGCCCGTCCTCACAAACAAACACACTCAGTCAGTCAGTGCGTGCAACACAAACACACACCCCCAGTAAACAACATTGAGAACATTGTTTGTGAGCCATCTGTCATCATGAACAAATAGATTCAGCTCAGCATCTCACAAAGAAACACGTTGATTTAAATAGAATGATGTGATACACGACTCGCTGTTGACGCTGACTTTAAACAGAGGATGAGTTTTAAGCTTTTTTTCTGGCCGTAGTGTTGACACAGACCTACATGTTCAGCAACTTCACAGGATGGTGACGGTCATAATGTTCTGGCATTTATGTTGACACAGATCAATATGTTCAATAACTACTACAACCACTATTACTTCTACTAGTATTACTACAAATACTTCTGGTACTACTAATAGTCTTAGTAGTGGTAATGCTATGATTGCTAATAGTATTACTACTAATACTACTGAAAATCCTACTGGCAATACTACTGCTACCACTTGTATATCCACAACAATTACGGGTACTACAACTACTATTATTACTACTACTGTTACTACCAATACTACTGGACCTCTATCACTACTACTACTACTGGTATAACCACTAACTACTACTACCATTACTCCTACTACTATTACTGCTACTACTGGTAGTGTTGCTAGTACCACTACCACTACATGTAGTGTACCACTACTGCTAGTAGTACTGGCACTACTAATGGGAATACTGGTATCACTACAACAAATGCTACTGGTACTATTACTAGTACTAGTCGAATTACTACTTATGCTGTTCACAAATCATACGCGAGGACCGGTTATTCCCTGATGTCTTCAGAACTGCAGCCCAGAATCACCTATTCAACATACAATAATATCTTGATTTCTGATCATAGCCCAGTGTCACTTCAATCTAAGGATATCCTGTTAAAACCAAAACAGAGCTGCCGCTTCAACCCTCTCCTTGCCGAGGAGTCTTCTTGTGTTAAGCATAACACAGCATGTATCGATGAATTTCTTACGGTTAATGATAAGGGGGAAGTTTTGATTCCAGGGATTTCTACAAGGAAATATGGTCCAGCAATTTAAAGTTGACTGAAGGTAATTTTGATAACTTTTTTAGACAACCAGATAATCCCCCCAACTGGATGGAACATCGAGAGACAGCACCAATGTCGAGATCCTAAATTTTTTGTGAAATTTAATTTCTGGGACATGGTGGATAGATTGAAAGTCATCATTAGGAAATGGAAGTAACTACCCCTTTCAGTGATTGTTCACAATGTTAGAAAAGTGGTACACAGACTGCACTATTCCAAAATTAAACTCAGAAAGGGAAGTAACTCAGTCTCCTCCATGTTTGACAGATGTGGCATAGCGGAGGAGTCAACACCACACTAAGCTTTAACCAAATTTTGGATGATATATTTTATTGGTTCTCCATAAATAAGACTGTCATTCCTTTAGACTGTAACCCGTCCATAATGGGTTGTTCTGATAGGACAAGAAACCTCCCATCTCACCAAAAACAGCTTCTCAAGGCTTAAATGGTTGCAGCAAAAAAGTTAATTTTACTCAAATGGAAAGCCCCATCTCTACCATGTTTAAAGAGATGGCTTGAGAAGATGTTTTTGTTAGGAACTGTCGTTGGGCCAAGGCTTGGACCCGAGTGCAGACACACAGCAGCGGGGGGTACAGCAGGTGCAGTTAAATATTTGATTAAATCAAAAAATAAGGCGCAAAGAAAAAGCATGAGAGAAAACAGTAAATAACTTACTTGGGAAATGGCTGGGACGAGTGATGACATGAGGAAACATCAACAATGAACTGGCACAGAAGGAAAGGTGAGGACATACGATAGACACTGATGTAACGAGACAATGAGACACAGCTGGAGGGGAGATATAGGTGAACATGATGAATAATCACACGAGGAGAGCAATCACAGGACAGACAGAGAGAGGGGAAAGGAACATAAGTGAAACACACAAAGACTACAATAAGAAGGAATAAGGAAATGAATAACAATGAACAGATGCGCACACTAAAAAGGCAAAACAAGGGAAAACATGATAGGAAATGTAAAACTAACTAAACAACATACATAACCCTTTCAAAATTAAACAGGAACACAGACCAAAATGACGTACCTTCACAATAAAAGAATACTTAATAAACACATAGTCATGATAGTTTTGAATTTGTTGGATGGAAAGTCTGCATCAACATATTTTAATTATTTTTTATACATGTGTATGTTTACATAAGTGTAGGTATGTGTGTATGTTTGCATCTGTATAAATGTGTATGTAAAGGTGTATATATACAATATGTTTCTTTTTTAAATGTTGTTTTCTTGACTGTTTATTTTTGTTTTGTAATATTTGAAGAGCTAAAATAATCTAGAAAAAAAGTACAAATAAATTTTTTAAATTTATGTTAATAGAGGATATTATGAAAGAAAAAAAGTGTAGTTTTGAATTTGAGGAAGTGAGTACTCAAACGCGAGACACTAATTAAGAAGAAGGTTTAAAAACTTTATTTGCTGGTGGCCGGAGGATGCAGAGGTTACAGGATCTTGGGAGACAGAGACCGGAAGGACTCAGCTGTGACTTGACTTGGTTCTTTTTGGCCTGATACCAAGAGCCGGTTTGAGGTCTGAGAGGATTACTGGGCGGACTGGAGCTGGTGGCTAGAGGAGGCTGGCAGGCCGGAGTCCCTCACGACCTGAAGCACAAGAGAAGGAGGCGAGCGGGTATAAAAAAACACATGGAAATACTTCTGATGTTGATTGACATCATTGATAGACATAAGTATGAGCTGCCAGCCTCCACCACCAGCAAGAACCACGCTCTGAGACAGACACTCACAAAAGACAGAAAGGATGAGCAGCAAAGTCGCAACAAAAACGGATTGGTCAGGAGAAACGCCACTCACACTGACAGACAGGAAGAGAGGGGAACAGAGAAAGGACAGAAAGCAAAAAGCGAGACATAAGGACACGGAACCAACTTACAAGGTAAAACAGGAAACAATAACCATTAACCTTCAAAATAAAGTTAGAATATCAGTCTAATACCTTAACTAAGACAGGAAGCTAAAACCATATCAATTCATCATACAGTTTTTTAAAGAGCAATTAGAGAATCACATTCACTCCCAAAAAATATTATTGTTAGAATAATATGTAGTTTCAAAAATTTACAGGGGGGTACCATTAACATTTATGTGTTTGGTGTAAAAATATACAATGGCCATTTCTGGGTTAAATTATCATATCTTTGATGATAATAATGTGATGTGAAAATGAACTAGGAGATGGACAGGTGGTTCCGTGTGGGGTCAGAAGTAGTGCGGGCTTTAGATCGGACAATTGTGGAGCTGAGTCGTAAGGCAAAGCTCTCAGTCTACAGGTCCATCTAGGTTCCAACCCTCACTTATGGTCCAGAGCTCTGGACATTGTCAGAAAGAATGAGGTCAAGGATAGAAGTCCTTCGTAGGGGGGCTGGGCTCAGCCTCAGAGATAGGATACAGCCGCTGCTCCTTTGTGTTGAAAGGAGCCAGTTGTGGTGGTTCAGGCATCGAACTTGGACACCTCCAGGACTACTCTCTTTGGAGGTCTGTCAGGCACGTCCAACTGGGAAGGTAGACCCGGAACTCGTTGGAGGGACTGAATGTCACATCTGGCCTGGGAACGCCCCAGGATCCCCCAGCATGAGCTGGAAAGTGTTGATATGGAGAGAAATCCCTTCTGATCATGCTGCCACAGCGACTCGGCCCCAGGTAAGAGGAAGAGAATGGATGGATGGATCTTTCTGTAAGAATCGTTTGATTTTCAGTTAGACCTAATTTCTTCTTCTTGAGTTTATTTTATTTGAATGTGTTATTTGTGTTGTCATCGTGTTACTGAATTGTGATAAGTATGAATGCATGTTTTGAACTGCCATCGTGTAAAGAGTGTCGACCCCAGGAAGTATAGTCCCTGCTCTGCAGAAGATAATTGAGATCTTAACAAACAAACAAACAAAGCAGACACAGCAACCATCGGACAGCAACCACAGAAATAGAAATGATATAATGACGTCTGTGGTGACTGAATGAAAAGCTGAGGTTGGCTGAAGAACATATGTCCTGGTAACACTCCCTTTGGAATCCACTGAGTCAACAGGTAACAAAACAAAGAGAGGAGGATCCCAGACGGGTGACACCTTCATTGACTCCTCCCCCTCCCTCTCCCTCCTATGAAGAGCAGCATAAAGGGAGAGGGAGAGAGATAAGAGAGCATCATCCTCCACAGACGAGCAGAAGCAACTACCACCTACAGAATCATCAGAGACCTTCATCTCCTCCATCCTCCATCAGGACTCCAGAGGGTAAGATAACCTACACACTACTCACCTCTCTCTTCTTCTCCGCTGAAGTTCACACCTTCAGACATACAGCATAACCTTTTTGTCCTTTTGAACATTTGGTCTTTCCCTTCTCCTCCTGCCTGCAGCTCCATCTCCAGCATCCTTCTACCAGTAGATCCACTATCCCTCCTCTTCGCGGGTCAAAACCATCTCAATCTGTCCTCTCTGACTTTGTCTCCAGGACGTCTAACCTGGACTGTCCCTCTGATGTCTCCTTTTTAATCCTGTCCTTCCTCCTCACTCCCAGAGAACATCTGAACATCTTCAGCTCTGCCTCCTGTCTTCTGGTCAGAACCACCGTCTCTAAACCATCCAGCAGAACTGATCTCACCTCCATCTTGGAAACCTTCCCTTCACTCCTGCTGGTCCTCTTCTGTCACAGATAACTCCTCAAACTCTTCTCCATCCACTCCAAACTGCTTGCGCTTCTTCACCTCTACTCTCGTTGCTCTGAACAGTTGAGCCCAAGTTTTTAAACTCCTGCACCTCCTCCACCTCTACTCCTCCATCCTCACCTCCTCCTACCTCTCTTTCATTCACACACATTTATTCTGTCTCGCTGCCACTGACTTTCATTCCTCTTCTCTCTAGCGCATACCGCCACCTCTTCAGGTTCTCCTGCTCTACCCTGCTTCAACTACAGATCAAAAACTGTCTCCGCTTCCGCTTATTTGAACAGTCGTACATCTGCACCTGGACTTCTTTAATTATATTTATCTATATATCTTCAAAAATGGGACTCCTTCCTTTTTCTTTTAATTTGCCCACACTTCACTCCTTTATTACTATTTTTAATGTACATGTGCGTTTCTATCGTCAATATTTTAAATCTCATTTATATGTGTATATTTATACATATGTTATAAATATATGTATAACTATAACATTCTTATTAAAGCATATGTCTTACTTTTCGCCAACAAATTCCTGTTTGGAGTTGCTGAAACGACTTCAGAAAGTTTCCATCTATCTGTCTGTCTGTCTGTCTGTCCATCTATCGGTATATCTATGTAATTATAGCCTTGAAGAACTTTTGTTGGCTGTGAGGTGAAGATCTTGTGGCTGTGTTCCAGACATTCATCTGGACTACAAGAAACTCAGGAACAATCTTTTTACATTCTTATGCAATTTTTTTTGATGAATTCAATTTTGACTGACCCATATGGTCCGGTAAAGTCCTGAACTCTGAACTTGGCCCGATTTCCTTCTCCTTCTGTCTTGAAGTGTTGAACTTTCCGTCCAATCTTCCCTCTGTGTGTCTTCCAGCTCTCCCTACGGCTGATTGTCCACTTCCAACATGCTCCGCCTCCTGCTCTTCCTGTCTGTCCTCGTGCTGCAGCCACGTAAGTACAAACTTCAGTCATTCTGAAGCTCTTCCCACAGGAAGTGGTGATCAAACTCAATCACTGATCGAGCAGCTCAGGACCAGAGAATAATGACTGCATGCGCTGATGGGCTCCAAACATGGAGACATTTTCCTGACTGGTCTTTCTGTGCATGAAGCGGTGACTGGTGATGTCACATTGATAGTCCTTAGTGATTGGTCGTCAAAGCCTGCTGGATTCCTCCATCAATTCAGATTTCAACGTTCATCCTTCCCTGTTCTCCAACCAGCTGAGAGACTCCAGTTCTGACTCTCATATGTCTCCGTCTCCCTCAGATGCCCAGCTCGCTGTGGATCTGGACATATCAAGCTGTCCTGTTCGGTTTTATGGGATGACAGCGTCCTCAAAAATCTACGTAAGTAAGACCCTTTACAAGATTTATGTTTCATCAGCTGTCATTGCTGTCACTGAGGGACCTTTGACCCCTCCATGATTATGATGATGATGGTCATCATGATGGGGTCATGATAACGATGACGATTATGATGATGATTGTGGTAATGATAATGGGGATGATGATGATTTGACGATGAAGATGGTTTTGATAATGACATAATGGTGATGATGGTGATGATGATGGTTTGACGATGATGATGGTTTTGATAATGACGTAATAGTGTTGGTGGTGATGATGACGATGGTGATGATAATGGTGATGATGATGGCGGTGATGATGATGATGATAACAGTAGACATTTTTTGGAGGTTCATCTCTAACTCTTGGTGTCTCTTGGATTTTCACAGACTGGATCTACAATATTTAGCGCCTCCTTCTGCTTTGGAGGAGTTTTCTCTGACCCGTCAGTCACACAGGAATGTGTTGTATTCAGTTTAGACACCACCCCTTCTGATGTAACGCCATCTTTTACCGATTCGGCAGATTTATCTGCCTCGGAGGTGGCCTACCAAGCAGCACTACCAACCATCACTGAATCTCTGGTGTGCGAGGTTTCTTTTACTGTGGATGATGTGAGTATTGGTCAGAGTCATGATGAGAGAAATCTGAGGTTATCTGTGACAGCTATCCATAAAACAATTGTTACAAACTGGATTCTTGATTTTGTCTGTTTGATAATTATTTATAGGTTACTCTTAAATTTGCGAGCTTCACGACCAGAACTGCTTTGTTTGTGGAGGCAACTACTGCAACGCATGTAAGTAATAAAATTATAAAGACTGTTTTAAAGTTTAACTCTGATTTACTTCATGAAGGAATTTTCATTATATGATTGTTTTTCTTTATTAAAACAATTTCAAAAACTCAACTCCAGAAAAATGGCCCTAAATTAAATGGAACTTACCTAACTAACCCTAACCCTCTCAGTGAGTCAGACAACAAACTGGTTTAGTTTCACATGTTGACAGACAACAGACGGGTTTAGGTTCCCATGTGACAGACAGCAAACTGGTTTAGGTTCATATGTGACAGACAACAAACTGGTTTAGGTTCACTTGTGACAGACAACAGACTGGTTTAGGTTCACATGTTGAAAGAAAACATACTGGTTTAGGTTCACCTGTGACAGACAACAGACGGTTTTAGGTTCACCTGTGACAGACAACAGACTGGCTTTATCTGGAGATCAACCCATTCCATGTTCTCGGCTCTCAGAAAGTAACTTTTCTTTCTCTATTTCTGTTCAGGTTGTTATTGTTTTGGTAAATGGTGCTCAACCATCAACATTTATAGTTGACCCAACTGGATTAGCTGGATCGCCATCGGCCTATCTTGACATAAGTGGCTGCAGAGATAGCACAAGTTAGTCAAATTTACTTTCCCCTGGAATCTGGGACCTTTTAAACCGTTTCATTAATTATTTTATTCATCATTTGCTAATTACAACATGAGCTAAGATATTCTAATCTGATGTCCGATGCCTCCTGGACTTCACAGATGCTCATGTTGTACCTGGTGATGACATCACTGACAAAGACCCAAGCACCTGTGAGAAAGTCATCTGTAATGAGCTTTCAGAGGTCGAGGCGGTTCAAGGAGACGGATCGTACGTATGAGTCCTTTCTACTTCTCTGTCCAGCACCACAGAAGGATTCATTTTGAGGTGGAGACCATGAATCAGTCCACAGTGACTCCACACTAAATAGTCTACTCTCAGTCAGCCACCTTCTGTCTCTCCAATGTCTCGTTGCATCATGGCAGGTCGACCTGTTCATTAAACAGAAGGCTCTAAAAGCTCTATAACGTCATGCTAATTGAACGCAGCCCAGTTCTGGTCCTGTGTGAAGACACCAAGTTATCGCCACTCAGTGTGAGTTCATGGAGAGTTGCTGCTAGACCCGAGTCACGTTCAAAGCAGTCAGTCCACCAGCACCAGCATGAGGTTCTAATAGTAACACTGGAATGTGGTCAGTGGTGGCTCAGCACATAGCCCTTAGTGCAAGGAAGAACTGGAATGTTCTTAGGAAAGGTCAATTCTACATATCCAACACTAGGGGGAGCTTAATCTCCAAACGTTTTCAGGCCTTAATTTCTCAACCATGGGTCTGATTTAGTCCAAATCTGGACTGCATATGAATCCACATGTCGAGTTCTAGCTTTTATATGTCATATTTTACCATATCAATTCATATTTTACTCACTAGTGGGAGTGTTTTTGTTACAAATTGCATTTTTTCGTTCATAAGTCCTAACCGTCTCATTTAGTCAAAATTGTTGAAAATGTAAAAAAGAGGAGATAACTTCGGAGATAACTTCACATTTAGTTTGAGAAGTTAAATCAGGGGGATTTATTGCAAATCACAGGAGACTGGGGGCTTTTGTGGGATATCCCTCCGCTGCCAGGGACGACACAATAGGCCTGGTTTGTTCTGTTCCCTATTTCTTCCATATTTTAATGAATGCTCGCAGGTGACGGCATCAGGTCCACAATGAATGTCAACTTTAGTGTAGATAACAGAAGAGATGCTTCATAAACTCAATTCATTCATTTTCATACATAACCTATGTCTTCAATATTAACGTCATTTATAGATTATGATATCATGAAGAGAAAAGTTCCCTCCTGTTTGTTTGAGGGCCCACTGCTGTTGGCGGCCCTCGGTTGCACCTCATGGTGATGTCACTGGTGATGTAGTTGATTCTTGTCCTTCTCCACTTCCTTTAGGTGTGATTCTGACGGCATGTGTACTGTGATCGGCAATACCATCATCGACTTTGATGACAATACTGCCATGGTCTCGGATCGGTGTAAATATACTCTGACGTCTTCTGCTGATTTGACAGTCGACGCCACCTTCAGGGAACGTCTGATAAGAACACAGAGTTTTTTAGACATTTTGGATATCACTGAAACCGCTGCTGGTGTACCAATAATAATCCATCAAGACGGGACAATTAAGGTAAGGGACCCCAGCCTCAGTCATGTCATGTCGTGATTCTTGTCTCATCCTCTCCTGTCAGCTCTCACTTCTTTTCTCAGTCACATCAGAAGCAGGTTTTTCTAGACTGGTTGACTCAGTGGTTGTGTTTGAATCTTTGTTTTCCTCCTGTTGTCTTTCTACCGTTATACAGGTGGGTGGAATACTGCAAACCCTCACAGACATGCCTGCTTCTTATGGTGGTTCTACTGGGATGCTGTCTAAGGATAGCAAAGGAATCAAGTACACCGGATTCGACCATCGGATTGTTTTTGATGCCAGATCCACAGCCATCACCTACTTAGGTACCGACTCTAATGCCCTAGCACAGATGGTCTTCAGTGAGCTGTTGCTGATCCAGTCTGAATGTTGATGCTGACCAGACTCTCATTTTCTGAAAACCTGTCTAGGAACCGCTTCACCTCTGTCTGGTCTGTCGGGTATTTGCAGAGACGCCTCAGATTTGAGTTCCAATAAGGATACTACAGCTGATACCACGTAAGATCCCAAATCAAACACATCCTTAACTTATTTTTATCTATCTGGATGGACTGAAGCAGAGTTTCAGGCGAGTGGTTCTGATCCAGTGTTGTTCTTCCCCCCCAGCTGTACTGACCCACAAACTGACCCTGATTCAGATAAGTATGAGTTGGACTGCGATACTGCGCCACCTTCACGGTGAGCAGCAAAAACGTCTCTGTGTGGTCAATGGCTTGTTAGATCATGTGACGTGAGGATGAATGGAGGATAAGCTCCTCCTCTTCATGAGGGTTTGGGATATGATCACATGTTGTGTGAACAGAAATGAGTGTCATCAATACTGGACTTCATCCTTCTACCTTGCTGCTCTGTCTCTTTCCACCTGTGGAACAGCTGTAACCTCCTGGATGAGGAACCCTTTACCGCTTGTCACGGTACCGTGGACCCAGCCCCGTACAAAATGGCCTGCCTGCATACTCTGTGCTTCTACCCTGAGAGAGACGGTTTCGGCTGTCAGTTCATGGTGAACTACGTGAACAAATGCAAGGACCATGGCGTCACACTTGAAGTGAACTTATTTTCACTGGGCTGTGGTAAGACTCGTCTGTCTTCACATGAGTGGACTAGCCGCCACAAAGACTCGATCAGGATCAGCGGGAGAACAGATGTTCCGTAGTTCTACAAGAGGCAGCGTTAACAAAGGAGACCGATGTTCCATAGTCCTACATGAACCAGTGTTGACACAGGAGACAGATGTTCGATAGTCCTACATGAGGCAGTGTTAACACAGGAGACAGATGTTCGATAGTCCTACATGAGGCAGTGTTAACACAGGAGACAGATGTTCAATAGTCCTACATGAGGCAGTGTTAACGCAGGAGACAGATGTTCCATAGTCCTACATGAGGCAGTGTTAACACAGGAGACAGATGTTCAATAGTCCTACATGAGGCAGTGTTAACGCAGGAGACAGATGTTCTATAGTCCTACATGAGGCAGTGTTAACACAGGAGACAGATGTTCTATAGACCTACATGAGGCAGTGTTAACGCAGGAGACAGATGTTCCATAGTCCTACATGAGGCAGTGTTAACACAGGAGACAGATGTTCTATAGTCCTACATGAGGCAGTGTTAACGCAGGAGACAGATGTTCCATAGTCCTACATGAGGCAGTGTTAACACAGGAGACAGATGTTCCATAGTCCTACATGAGGCAGTGTTAACACAGGAGACAGATGTTCTGTAGTCCTACATGAGGCTGTGTTAACATAGGAGACAGATGTTCCATAGTCCTACACGAGGCAGTGTCAACACAGTAGACAGATGTTCAATAGTCCTACATGAGGCAGTGTTCACACAGGAGACAGATGTTCTATAGACCTACATGAACCACTGTTAACACAGTAGGCAGATGTTCAAAAGTCCTACATGAGGCAGTGTTAACACAGGAGACAGATGTTCTATAGACCTACATGAGGCAGTGTTAACACAGGAGACAGATGTTCTATAGACCTACATGAACCACTGTTAACACAGGAGACAGATGTTCTATAGTCCTACATGAGGCAGTATTAACAAAGGAGAAAGATGTTCCATAGTCCTACATGAGGCAGTGTTAACAAAGGAGAAAGATGTTCTATAGTCCAACATGAGGCAGTGTTAACACAGGAGCCAGATGTTCTATAGTCCTACATGAGGCAGTGTTAACACAGGAGCCAGATGTTCTATAGTCCTACATGAGGCAGTGTTAACACAGGAGACATATGGTTGTCTCTCTTCTAAAGTTAGAGCCCCAGTTCTCACAGCTGTTGTGGAAGATTGTTTTTGATGTTATTCATCATCAAAATTGGCAAAAACCTCCACAGAAGACTGTTGGAGTGCAGCAGAAGATGTTTCCTTCAAGCTTTTAGTCCATTTTGTACCGCTGATTATTCTAATCATGTGTTTCCTCCAGCCCATCATAAGGCCTTCTGTGACGGAGAGACCTGCTTGGATGAGGAGTACTGTGGGATGATGAGTAACGGTAGATACGGCTGCTTCTGTCGGGGCGATTTGTCTGCGTCGCACAGAGAAGATGGAACTTATGGTAAGACAGCTGAGACACACCAGTGAGGTCCAGATCCTCACCAGGACCCTGTCTGATGTCTGAACCTAACAAACTTGCAGTTGATGCTGGTCTCTGCCTCCAGAGCAACTTTGAAGGAGAGATTCCAAAGTTGGACTAAATGGATTGACTGGTTGGGTGCTGTAAATGTGTGTCTCCTCTCTGACGGGTCCATGTTACAAGCATTAATGATCTTCCTCTGTCTGCTGGATGTTCAGGTGGTGAGCTGGAATGTACCGCTGACTCTGCTACTCTAACTCTTCACGGATGTTTCCTGAAAGAACATAATATCAACCCCACCAGAACACACCTCAATGATGACTCATGCATGGGTTCCTACGATGCTGCGAGCAAGGAACTGACCCTAACCTACAGCAGCGCCGACACCTGTTCAGCAGAAGTCGAGGTTGGTTCTGTCCCCCGAGACTCTTCTCTCACCAAGCAGCCAGATCTCGTCCCGTGGTCTGCTGAACATCTCCTGCTCTTCTGTAGCCTAAGATCTTTCTGAGGTTCAGCTTCATTGCTGGCCTCCTTGGTCTCTAATCAAGTTGTGAAGCTTCTTCGGCTGGAGACAGCTGGAGAACTCCTGCTAAGCTTCTCTTCTTCATCTGGCTGCAGCCACTTCTACAAGGATTACTTTTTCATCTCCCCTGAATGTTGGTCGTTTCTCAGCACCTCCCGTCAACAGGAGTAGTGATGCAGATACGCCTCCTCCATCCACTTCGATCACTGACCAATAGAGGGTGAAGAGCGTAAATGTTTATAATAGTAATAATAACTTAGATTCAGGTTCAGTAAAAGGGAAGCTGATGAAGCTGCCATTTAATGAATACTAGTAAAAATGAGGTCCGATAACACAGAATGATGATGTCCTGCTCTGATGGCCATGTGACCGATAACTGCAGCTCTAAAGGATATCAGTGGGGACAGTTCTGCCTGTAAAAACATTTCACTCACAGAGTTACAGACATCTCACAGGATCTGAGGGAGAAGTTACAAAAATCGCCCCACCATCATCTCTGACAGCCAAACTGATCAGTAAAACCACAGACGATCAATAAGATCCTGAGTGAGGCAGCAGGTTTCAAACAAACCTTTAAAAGTGCAGACGGAGACAGAGGTTGAGATAAAATAATCAAAACAAACTTGATTTTTTTCTCTAGGACTCTGACTGGATACAAGAGTTGGACCTTCATGTGTGAAGTTTCTCCTCCCCGCTTACACATCGTGTTCACCCCGAGTAGAGAGAGAGGGAGTGAGAGCATGCTCATTACGTTCAGTTACTCTTCTGGTCCCTGAAGGCAGGCCATTATTGAACCACAACCAGACAGACACCTAGTGCAAGAGACCAGGTCCAACACTACTTAAATGCTCATCATGAGGTCAACTTTAGATGTCCGGTTCATTAAAGAGTCCACCTGAGTCCCCTCTCTTGTCTCTGGTCCTTTACCTCATGGCCCACCATGTTCAAACGTTAACAGAGAAGAGAACATGATAGATGAGAACATCTAAAGATTGGGGGCAGAGTTGACAGGTTGGCTACACCTTTCACACCCAAGACAGGTGGCAGAAGTCCAGGCCCCATCGTTAACACCTGGGGACAACTGGGACGTTCACTGCAGCATTAGCTGTACAATGAGACTGATGAAGAGCCATACCTAAATTGAGTAGAACTTTTATAGTTCCTATGCAAAAATGTGAGTGAAGGATGTGGGTGGAGGATGAGGGTGGAAGATGCGGACGGAGGAATGAGTTCTTGTGCACAGGTGTGCGCAAAATGAAGAAACCCTGAAGCTGTGAGATGTCATGAAGTCAGGAGGAACGTGTTCACTGACATCGTCTGACTCCTTTTCACCCTGCAGTATGTGACCGACCAGATCACAGGGATGGAACAATTAAAATACACGAACGCAGTCAGAGGAGGTGACGACCCCTTGATCTCTCGAACCGAAGACTTCACCCTCTCCTTCTCCTGCTTCTTTGACCAGCCAAAAGATCAGATGGCGACCTTCTTTGTCCAACTCAAGTAGGTGTTGATGTTTAGCTGGAATCACTTCAGGAGTTTGAGTATGAGATGATAGACAGTGTGTGTGTGTGTGTGTGTGTGTGTGTGTGTGTGTGTGTGTGTGTGTGTGTGTGTATTTAACTCTGCAGTAAAATTAACGGAATCATTGTTGATGGCGTACCATACACTATGTCGACGCTGGTCGCCAAGGACCCTGGATTCAATGACCTGGTGATGGATATGTCTTCCATCAATGTGGACCAGAAGGTCTTCGTGAAGATAACTGCTGACACCCTGAACAGTAATCTGATGGTTCTAGTGATCGACCGCTGCTATGCACAAGATTATGATATGACCACCATGGCGGTCGGATCGCTGAGCTACGACCTGATCACAGACGGGTGAGATGCCTGCGGAGGTTTGGATGATAAAAGATACGACTGATCCGCAGAAACAAAGCCTTACCTGGTGTCGTGTGTGTTTTCCTGTTTGTGAGCAGCTGTGCCGTTGATTCCACGGTGGTAACTACAAGTATCGGAGAAGACACTTCCAATTCCTTCTGCTTCAACATGTTCCAGTTCACTGGACACACTGAAATGAAACTGACCTGTGAAGTCCGTTTGTGTGCTCCTACCAGCCCTCCTGGTACAGTTAGCAGCTGTGTGCCGGTAAGTCTACCACCAACACACATACATATACATATATATATATATTCACACATATATATATACACACACACATATATAAACAAAGACACACATATATACAACCATACATATACACAACCGTACATACACACACACACACACACATCAACACACGCACATACATATATACACACAGACATACGTAAACACACACACACACACACACACATATATAAACACACACATATATATATAACCATACATATACATACACACACATATATATACATACACACACATATATATATATATATATACACGTATACACACATATATAAATACACACACACATATATAAACACACACACACATATATACAACCATACACATGGCCTTAGACTGATCCATTCATACTAGCCTGATGCTGCTAATAGCAAACGTCTCTCCCTCTGTGTAAGTATCCGTACATACACACACACACATATAAACACACACACATATATACACACATATATAAACACACACAAACATACACACATATAAACCTCACCTGCAGCTCTCCCAAATGATGCACTAGTATTTCCCCTGCAGGTGGCGCTGCAGCCACGTGACACATGTAGAGCACAAAATAACTAGAGAAGACGTGACAGTGGCCATCAGCTTGTCAGAAAGCCCTTAGAATGAGACCCTTCTGCTTATTGTGCTGGTCTTAAACATGTCTGTGGTGGAACTGATGGATACTTACACAGAGGGAGAGACCTTTGCTATTAGCAGCATCAGGCTAGTATGAATGGATCAGTCTAAGGCCTGGACTTCATCCTCTGTCTTTAACTTCCAGGATTGTGGTGTCAGCGGTCGGAGACGAAGATCTGCCCAGATGAACTACATCAATGAGGCTCCAGCCTTGATGTCAATGACCTGGACTCACTAGGTAAGACATTACCTGCTGCTGAGTGGTGACATCATCAGAGTAGCTGACCAGAGTTGAGACCAGACACAGGTTTCTTGTCTCTGTGTTGATGCAGAGGTCATGTGTTTAACCAAGCAGGATAGAAGCTGCTGTAGTCTCTGAAGGACCACCAGAACCACCTTTGTCCTCATCAGATGTTCCCACTACTGTAGCAGAAAACAATACCAGACAAATTAGAACCTCGGGCACTGACAGAACAGAGATGCAACATCTCTATCATCTTTAAAATAATAAATAAATAATAGACCACATTAAATATAGGATCAAAACTGATCAAAACTTTAAAAGGAGCTGAAAAGGATCGTATTTTAAATTTTTTATTAATCATAGTTTATTTCTGCTTTTTGCTTGACGTTGGAGGATATTTCCCAGATGTTTTCTAAGATACAGTCATCAGAAAAAAGGTTAGGAACCCATCCCAGACTCTTGTTAACCACCTCTGGTCCGTGAACTCACCTAATACCTCCACAGTGGAGGTAGCTAGCTAGCTAGCAGTTAGCTCATTAGCTAATGTTAATTATTGATATCCCTTCCTGATCATTCTCTTGAGAACATTTAATATTTGTGGCCTCCTCAAGTTTTTCTCAGATCTGGACCCTTGACTTTCCTCTCCGTCAAGTGTCTGGTGGGTCAGTCATGTGCAAGAGGGTGGAGCTCTCTGGTGGTGGAGAACCTGTTGACCCTGTCAACCTGTGACTCAGTGAGACTCCTGCTTTCAGATCAGGTGGAGAAGGATAATCACATGATTCCATGAACAAATGAGGTTCTCACAGGAAGACAGGAGGGTTCTTCTACTCACAGTGAACGGAGGTCAAAAGTCAAACATGGTGTTTTCAGTCACACTTCAGTTTGGTGTGGATGTCTTCTCAGATTGTTAACGCACTGACTCGGATGGACTGACGGGCTGCCGACCTTCGCCATGATTTTTGACCGCCGCATTGATCCACATCCTGGCTGCTTCGATCTGACGACGTCTCCCAGAAGGATCAGCTCAGAAACTTTCTTCTGATTCCAACAACACTTTAGAAATGTATCAATGACTCAACGGTGAAGAATTGATGGAAACATTAGAATCATATTATTTTTTCCATAGTAAATCCCTCTTACTAATAACAGTAATCAGGTGTTCCTCAGGGTAACTATTAACAGTAATCAGGTGTTCCTCGGGTTAACTATTAACAGTAATCAGGTGTTCCTCGGGTTAACTATTAACAGTAATCAGGTGTTCCTCGGGGTAACTATTAACAGTAATCAGGTGTTTTCTATTGTATTGAGAAAATATCTCCACTGAGCGATGTAATTATACAAATTGGCTTTCTGTGCCAGTTGTCCGTCATTGTGGTGATTGAATTTTATGACACTTAAGCTACACCCCTATCCTACATAGGTCTGTGTGTGTAGTATACATCAGCAGACACCAAACAAGAAGGATCTGTGCCAGCATGTCTTGATAGACTTGCACACAGTCTATGGTTTCCGTCCCTTCTGCCAGTGAGGCGTTGTACTGCTTGTCAAAACAAGACTCAAGCCTGGGAGAAATGAAACTCCACATAAACGGTAGCAGAGATCTGGTTCGGAACCATTAATTTGGCTTGTGTGATGAGTAACAGACCCTTGAAGCCGATTTGTCCTCATGTCGCATTTTGAGAGGCACACAGAGGCTCTGGGGCCACGGCTGTTCCAACGTGCGACTTAGCGCCGGTGGTCCACTTCCTGCAGCAGGCTTCATTTCAATTGTTTGGCTAGTCTTAAGTGGTTGTACTTTAGAACAACCTGTCTCCTGGGCATCCCATCTGCTTGAAAGTCTGCTTGTCCAGTTTTTCCTTCCCCTTTTTTGGGGGGAGGAAAAACCAGAGTGGACGCCGCTCTACCAGTTAGGATATTCAAGGGATTCAGGCAAATAGGTGCACAGACCACCTACTTTGTTGCTTCAAGCCAGCCTACCCAGTTAGGCCTTGATCCAAGGAGTCACCTGCATCGGGCTCATGGACATAATTCAGTCTGCTAACAGCCGCTTTACCTGTACCACAGACTTGCTCCACATGGACAGTAGCAGTTTGGGCACTATTTTGTATATCTGTACAGCTGCTTCCTGCACTATACACACTCACAAGGAAACACCGGCAAATGAGTGTGCAGTTTCTCCTTTTGTAGAGCTGGCTCTGCTAATTCCTAATAGCAGTTAACCATCGAAATGCAGTGACGGTGGCAGGGATACCGTCAACTGTCAGCTTCCACTGTATTCCTAAAAGGTTAATTTGACACTGCTCCATTTGCTATTTTTCCACGCATGCCTAAATAAGATAGGGGCGTGTCCAGCATAGCTGAAGTGTCTTACAAAGGAAGGAACAACAGGGACAAAAGCACCATAGGTATAAATATGTAGTTCAGCTGAGAGATCTCACAGAACAATGGTCAACAAGTAACCTTCAGTTCCTCAGGGTTTCTAATGACTGTCCCTCAGAAATGGGGCCTAAAAGCCCAATCCGTCTAATCTACCAACAATGTGAACTAGATGTGGACCCAAGTCTGATACAAGATCATTAGTCTGGAGCGGAGCATGAACCAGCTGCGTTTAAACATGTAACATTTAAATCATTAAGACAAAATCTATTCTGTTTGAAAATATCTGTGATAAAGCCTCTTCTTTCATCTTTACTATGTTGCATAAAAAACCCAAAATAATCAATAAAATTGTTTTTGGGGGTAAATTCGGTGAGTTTGGGTCTTTTTTGTCCGTATCTCCACTGGTTGATAACATTATTGCAGCTTCTTCTTTCTGTTTTTTAATAGTTATTGTGAAAGAGTGTGTGTGAGAGCACCCCCACTTGGTGCCTAGATCCACTAACAATTCTTCAGTTTAGAACAAACATCCACCAACAGTCTTTGTCACCAATTATTTTATCCACGTTTAAGGAAATGTTTCAAATTTATCATGTTTTTTCGTAAGCCTAACTCAAAATTTTCAAGCAGTCGGGTCACAAATTTTTAAGTTTAATCGACTTGTTTGTTTTTACATTCTGGAAGAGGAAGCTCTGCTTTAAGTGTAAAAAATTACTTATGATTTACACATTATTTCTGTTCATTGAAAAAGGAAAAGCTTCTGTTACATTTATTTTAATATTTTAGTATTTCTCTAACCATAGATGTTCAGTTTTTAGTATAGTATCTCCAGCAACGAAGCCAAGATTGTGTTTACTTTGTAGAAACACCCATGTTTCAGTGGAATGAGCTGAGACCCGTTAACAATGTATGAGTACAACTCGTAAAAATCTGCCAAGTCATGAATGTTAATACACTTCAAACATTTAGTCTGTTTTATCACGGAGTACAGGTGGTATTCAGAATGATTCAGAACATTCATGTATTTTCATCACCAAATAAACAGCAGCATCATTTTGAATAAGAATAATTACAAGTTCTACAAACTCCATTAACTCATAATTTTTTGACCCAGCGAAATGCCATGTTTTTAATAAGATGTACGTTTTATCCTGTATGTCGGTTGAAACAATCGTTTTGCGTTAAACTCTTTCTTTATACACACCCTTAACTGCCACACCTCATCTTCTGCATTTGCATTTTGTCACTGATTAATTACAGCAGTAAATTTAAGAAATTCCAGTTCTGAAAGGCTTGGACCAGATGCTTGGCTGCATATGCCGTTGCCGTTGCGTTAATAAAAGATAGAATTACGCTGGATTCGGGGTCTCATCAATTACGTTGGAGAGTTTTGCACTCAGTCAACACGCTGCTCAAGGCAGAGAGTGAGTGGTTATGGGGCGAACCCCAAAAAAACTCAGTGAAAAAGGCTAAAGACATGCTTCTATCAGCACCTGCATATGAATATCATGACCCCAATTGCCAGACTATTGTCAGTGCAGATGCGAGCAGTCACGGCTTGGGAGCTGCACTTCTGCAAGCCCACACGATGTGCTGAAACCCGTTGCTTACCGCTCACGCACCTTAACAGAGGCCGAGAAGCGACACGCTCAGATAGAGAAAGAGGGTCTAGCAGCCGTTTAGGCCTGTGAATAGTTTCACACGCCATGTATAAGTTATGGATAGTTTTAGCCTTCAGACAGATCATAAGTCACTAGTACCACATATTAATGCTTATGATCTGCACAAAGCACCGCTGCGGCGTCAGAGACTCTTAATTCGCCTTATGGCAGGTTTACACGTGCCAGGTAAACAGCTAATCATAGCTGACACACTATCTAGAAGTCACTTGATCCAAGAAATGGAGTTTTGAAATGGAGAGCAAGATGTGGACTAACAAACCTGTCTCACTGGACAGACTCAACAAGATAAAAGAAATTACACATAATGACTCACACATTTAGACAGTCATGAAAAAACATCCAGAATGACTAGCCGCGTAGGATTGCCACATTCCCCTTCTCCCATGTCTTCTATACCGCAAGGGATCACCTCTCGGAATCAGACGGACTGCTTCTCTACGATGACCACATTGTCATTCCAGCACCACTGACAGCTAATGTTCTGAAAAAAATCCAGGAAGGTCACCATAGATTGACAAAGTGCTGTGAGAGAGCCAGGATGTCAGTCTGGTGGCCTTGCATTAGTGACATAAAACAGACTGTCATCCAGTGCAAATTCTGTTCTGAGCACAAACCACGACAAAAACAAAAGCCTCTCATCAACACACGCTTGCCAGAGGGACCCTGGCAGAGGATTGTCGCAGACCTTTGTGAGTTACACTGGAAGATATACCTTGTAGTTGTTGACTACTATTCCATCCACGTTGAGCCTTCAAGACATCAGCAAACTCAAAAGCATGTTCAAAGGGGGGGGAATACCAGCGGAACTTGACCGCAACAATGCCGTTCAGTTTGTGTAAGCTGAGTTCAGAGACTTTTCTAGAGAGTACTGATTTGTACAAACAACTTCAAGCCCTTATTACCCTCAGGCTAATAGTGAAGCCGAAAGAGCAGTCCAAAACTGCAAAAAGGATTCCAACAGATTCAGACCCATCCCTAGCACTGATGGTCTACCGTGCGACAGCCGTTACTGCCACTAATCCAGTGCAGCTGATGTTGGGACGACAGATTCTTACAACTGTTCCCATGCTTGAGAAGAAACAACAAGCTGATCCTTGTAGAAATGGCCAAGTACAACAGAAGAATTCCAGGGCCAAGCATACAAACATTTCTATATTCGTAGACACTCTGTCCACCCACTGCCAGCGCTGAATCCAGAAAAAGCCATCACAGTGAAGTTGGACGGAGAAAAAGAATGCAAGAACCCTGCTGAAGTGGTTGCTGAGTCTGCTGAGCCACGAACCTACCTCGTCAGGACGGACGCAGGCACAGTGATGCTGCGTATGGGAGACCCTGCAGGAGGACCCTGTGCGTGTTGAGGCTGTTCCAGCTACCCAGCTACTTCAGCTTGGGTTGGCTCACCCCGTGCCCGGTCACCCACAGAGACTGCACTGGGAACTTCCCCGCGGTCTTCTTCTTCCTCACAGGGGACAACCAAGCTGACCTCGAGAGGATGTGGGGGCCAGCTGCCCATCAGGTACAGAGAGACTTAAAGTTGATGAGGAACTACGCTGGGGTTATTTTCTGCCAGATTTCTTTAGAGACTGTGTGGTGTTTTGTTTTTTTTGTGATGCAGTGTTCGTTTGAAGATCTTTCTGAGTTCTCCTGCTAGGGCTGTATGTTTTCTCAGTGAGAGAGAGAGGAAAAGATGGACTTTGTGTTGGAATTTAGCAATATTTTCTTAATTTGTTTAAGGAACTGCAATGTAAGTAAGTAAGTGAAAGTGTTTATGTATGCATATATTTATTATTTTGGAGAAATAATTTACCCCACTGCTTGCTTTCCCTGCACATGGATACCTAACATTTTCTCCCCTCTGTCCCTCCAGAACCGCTGGTCCTGAAACCATGATTGGTTTTTAAATCACTAGTGTTAAACAGTTTTTAAAGTGGTTTAACTCAGCCGGTCCTCCTGTGCTCCTGCCCCTCGTTCCATCCTTCATGGACGCAATTTTCTAACCCTCATCTAGGCCCGCTAACCCTAATATGACTAAACATTTTATTGACGTATATCACTACAAACGGCATACGTATCTGACGACAGAAAATACTGAATAGGAAAAGCACATTTCAGCCATATTGGGTCCAGGGGTGGGAGGGATGGGGGGCCAGCCTGTTATTCCAGGTTTCCCATGAAAAACATCACCCCAGGATGATCAATGAACATTACTACACATTTTATGCAACTCTAACCCGGCTGCATGCCGTCAGTACGCAATGAGAGGGGAAACCCATTGGGCTTTTAAAACAGCAAAGTTCCTCTCCAATCCTCAGGGAGGTGCTGCTGCCCTAATTATGGAGAGGTTCACCCTTCAGAGTACACAAGTAATTTACTGCATTGAATGTCAGAGCTGTGGTCTTCTCTGCTCAGGTAGATAAAACATAATGAATCAGACCCACACAACGTATTCACGGTATTGGGAAAGGCAGAATGAGCAGTACAACAGTTCAACAAATTCAAGTCCAGTCTGTACAACATCTGAACATGATAGGCCTACAGAGCTGCTACACGTGGTCGGAGGGCTAACAGAGAAGATACGAGGGTCTTTGGATGGACAGGCTGAAGACCAGGGTCACCTTTGGACTCTTCGAGGTATAATGTGTAGTGTACATGTGGACAATGTGAGTTATGGATGCTTCGTATTTAAAAAAGAATAGGTTAAACAACTACATGGCATGCTTTTCCGCAGCAATGATGGTCCACAAAGACTGATCTGCAGCTCGGTTCCTCCGACATACAACTAAAATATAAAAAAATAGAATGTGGAAAAATTAAGTAATAATGGTGGTGTTATTTTTGTTGTTGCTGTGATGTTTTCTCATTTGAAATATTAACTTGAAGCACTTTCAAACTGTCACTATGGCAATTTGCACAATTGGCTCCTTTACAAACATTTGGTGTATGTGATCCAGGCACAAATTGGTGAACCTGCAGTTCCTCTCGTAGTCAGCAGGATTGCTGTTGCAGCAACACATCTACAGTAGGGTAACACGCTCTACAATGTCCTCTGGTCTGCAGCCCAGCATCAGTGATTCATCAATGCAAAGTTAACAGCATCAATATGAACGTAACTAAAAATTTATATTTTTTTACTTTATTGTTAGAATGAAGAAGAATGATTGTATGAGACATAATTGGAGAGCACTGAGACAGAGACAGAGACGTCTAGAGGAGAAACTCATGATAACATGAGATTAAATGATATATGACATGAGTATAGGTATTGATTTCATGAGTATAGGTGATGAAGAAATGAGTATAGATCAATGATGTCATGAGCGTAGGTGATGATGGCATGAGTATAGATGATGATTTCATGAGTGTAGATGATGTCATGAGTATAGGTGATATATGACATGAGTAAAGTTGATGATGTCATGAGTATAGGTGATGAAGACATGAGTATAGATCAATGATGTCATGAGTGTAGGTGATGATGGCATGAGTGTAGACGATGATATCATGAGTATAGATTATGATGTCATGAGTATAGGTTATGAATACATGAGTATAGGTGATGATGGCATGAGTGTAGGTGAAGATGGCATGAGTGTAAGTGATGATGGCATGAGTATAGATGATGACGTCATGAGTCTAGGTGATGATGCCATGAGTATAGGTTATGAAGACATGAGTATAGGTAATGATGGCATGAGTGTAGGTGATGATGGCATGAGTATAGATGATGATGTCATGAGCATAGGTGATGATGTCATGAGTATAGGTGATGATGTCATGAGTATAGATCATGATGTCAAGAGTCTAGGTGATGATGCCATGCGTATGGGTGATGATGTCATGAGTATAGGAGATGATGTCATGAGTCTAGGTGATGATGTCATGAGAATAGGTTATGAAGACATGAGTATAGGTGATGATATGAATGTAAGTGATGATCTGATGAGTATAGGACATGAGTATAAGCAATGACGGCGTGAGTTTAAGTGATCATGGCGTGAGTGTAGGTGATGATGTCATGAGTATAGCTGATGATATCATGAGTATAGATCATGATGTCATGAGTCTAGGTGATGATGTCATGAGTATAAGTGGTTCCTTTCATCAAATCTTCTTTACTGGCTTTACAAATTTTTTCCCAATCCAAATCAGATGGCAATGGAGTTTGTGTGGTTAAAAACCTTTGAATACAATTCATAAAAATAAAACAAATTAAAAACAGAAAGTGTTTTCAGACTATTGTAATTATCATGAAAAAATTCAAATAAATAATTATCTTTTTCAGCTTCTATATTTTTATAGCTTTTATTTTACATTTCCTTAGACCAAATAAAACTAAAGTTCACTATCTTTCAAATAAATAAATTAGACTTTTCATGCATCTAAGTAATCATTCTTTAATTTATCCCTTGACATTATACTTATTAAAATTTTCCAATAACTTTTTTAAATATTCCACTAATACTATTAGACATTATATCATAATATATTATATTAAACATGATAATAAATAATTATTATTATTAACTTCATTATACATACATACATACATAATAATTGCATTGATCAATTGCATTATATTGTATATAATAATGCAAGTAATAATAGTTAATAGCAACCATAAAATGTCCCAAACAAAGCAACCATAGCTACCACATTTCTGAATAAATATAATATTGATCTCAACAAAGCAATCATGCTGCACCATCCAAAAAGGAATGAATATTAATAATAATTAAATGTTGCTCTTAGTTCTTCGGTATTTCTTATATTTCCTA
This sequence comes from Lophius americanus, assembly GCA_037951165.1. NCBI lineage: Eukaryota > Metazoa > Chordata > Actinopteri > Lophiiformes > Lophiidae > Lophius > Lophius americanus. Next base: position 142,019 of record JBBDHG010000159.1, on the reverse strand, counting down.
ACAGATGGCTAACAATTGACAGGATATGAATAGATAAACGATTCACCTACCAGTGACGTCCTCAGGTCTCTTTCACATCGATGCACCCGTTCCAGAGTTTTAGCGCTTCTGCTCTATCGGCAGCTTTAACAATAAGGCTTTTTGGAATGGATCAGCCTTAACAGGTTAAGGATCCCAGAAGATTATTAACTTATTATTAACTTTCTTACTGTCCATTGTCTTCCCAATATCTGATGGGAAGTTTGTTGGGGGGGATGAGAGAGACCAGTATCCTAGGTTTATGGACGTAAGATTTTTCAACTGATATCTGCTTGCAAAACTATAACCTGATTAAAATTTGAATACAGTCTTCAACATTTGATTCATCTCTTGGTGATGGAAACTGCTTTGGAGGAAAATACTTCTAATTTGTGTTTTCACAAGAAAAGACCCAGAGCTCACTCCTCGCTCACTATTCAAACTGGTGTTCCATTATCAGTATATGGAGGCGCTCAATGTTTATGAAATGTCATTGTTATAATGTAGGAACCAAAAGTACATAATTTATCCCGTTTCTCATAGGACCCTCCTATTTGCCGGATGATGCAATAGGTAGATCTATCTATCCATTTATCTATGGATGGGATATAGATTTCATGTATTAAAAATAATAGATAAAGTGGTATAAAGATCTTTTCATTGCAGTTAAATGATTTGTGGCCCTCAGGTCATCGTGGTGGCTGATGGGCTCATGTTGCCTGTTTGGAATCAGTGGATCATATCCTGGTCTACAAACCTCAGTTCACTTCATCCTTTGACTCATGTGAGCTCAGTGAAGTAGATAATACTCAATCGACAGGAAGCTCTACCAACACATTCACGTCATTGTTTTAACATTGCTGTAATAGTTGAATCTGTCCCTTCTCTGAAACAAATCCATCCTGCACAAATCGCACACATGAGCACATAGGAAGTCAGACATGAAACTTAATCATAAAAGGTCATGTTGGCGAGGAAGGAACAGATTAAATTAGCATAGTATTAGTTATGGAAAATAATTTCTGTCAAAACAAAGTGTAGCACAATTATAATATGTTAATTAATTATCTCATTAAGGAAGTTGATTGCAGTTCACAGATGAAATCATGCAGGCAGACGAACCTAGAAACAGGTGACCGAGCTTGAAACCTCTCTCTCTCTCCCTCTCTGTCTCCTGTCCATCCACTGACTCCTCTTGTTTTCTACCCCGAGTTCCTCGTCATCATTTTCTCATCTATTTTTGCTTTGGCTTTTCACATGAACATTCATTCATTCATTGCTTAAACATGCCACACAAAAGACTTCAGCGGGGTGCAGGACATCTCCTTTGTTTATCAAATCATAGATGATGAGTACTGAAGATCATTTGACCTACCCTCAGTGCTCCTCAGGGGAACCGAGGAGGAGAATAAGCTCAAGAAAGCATGGAATAAATGACCAAAAGAAAATAATGAAAATTGTTTTTACTGAACAGGCTAGATTATAAATTAATTGAAATTTAACTGAATAAATTTGGCATTCTTTTTATAATAATAGAAAATATGATCTGTTGTTGTTTTGATTACATGAGGAAAATAAGAAGCCGTTCTGGTGAGTTAGATGTTAAATCGGTAGTTATGATCAAAAGGTAATTTAAAGTTTACAGGAAGCTGCCAAAAAAAAGGATATTGGCAGCTTTTATTTTGATTAAGCTATTGAGGTGAGAGACGGGGGTCTGAGTGCCTCGTTGTTGGAATATTCCCCCGGAACACCTGAGGGTCGCCTTCAAGCGACTGAAGGTTACAGGAGGGAAGGCTCTGACTGTTATCTGTGCCTACTCACCAAACAGTAGATCTCCTTCTTGGAATCCTAGCAAGGTCACGATCAGCTCCATCAGGGGACTGTATAGTTCTCCTGGACTTGTTCAATGCCAATGTTGGCAACACCGGAGAAACCTGGAGAGGTGTAATTGGGAGGAAACATCTGCTCAATCTGAACCTGAGTGGTTCTTTAGTATTGGACATGTGTGCTAGTCATGGACTGTCTATAAAAAAACACCATGTTCGAGCATTAGATGGTTTATAAGTGTACATGGTATCAGGCCACCTTAGGCCAAAGATCTATGATAGACTTTGTTGTTGTGTCATTAGATCTGTGGACATTTGTCTCAGACACAAGGGTGTGAAGAAAGGAGCACAGCTGTCCCCTGATTACCATCTGGTGATGGGTTGGATCAGATTTCAATCGAGGCTGCAGGACAACCTGGAAAACGTCAGAGTAGTGAGGGCTAAGTGACAATCTCTGGCAGAGGCGGCTGTCCATCAGATCTTCAACTCGCAGCTTTGGAGCAGCTTCCGATATATACCAGGAGGGTCAGTGGGTCATATTCAAGTCCTCCATTGTGGTGGTGACCAGCTTTTGCTGGAAGGTAATTTGGTTGGCCCAGGGGGTCTCAGGCAGCAGGTATCGAGAAACTAGAAAGGCTGCAGCCTTGGTGCTTGACAAAGTAAAAACACAGGTGTGGGAGGAGTTTGTTGAGGGCATGGAGGAGGACTCATGGAAGCTACACAGTTGCAAGGCACCAGGGATGGATCAGATTCATCCTGAGTTTCTGAATGATTTGGACATTTTTGGGCTGTTGTGGTGGACATGCCTCAGAATATTGCCAGGCAGATGGGGAGTGGCAAACTGGGGTGTTTGTCCCTCTTTATAAAAAATTAGGACAGGAGAACTCTTGGCCTTCTTGTCATGGGAATTTGCCCATCCAGTCTACATGTGTTTCATGGATTTGGAGAAGTCCTATGATGGTATCCCCTGGGAAGCCCTGTAGGGGGTACTGCAGGAGTATGCGGTAGCGGGGCCATTACTAGGAGCCATCCAGTTCCAGTGTTGATGCTATTGATTCTGATTGACCAGACCAATCTGTAAAGTAGAATGTTGCAATTCCGTCAATTGGTCTCCAAGCGGAAGTCAAAAGTCTCGGGATTTCTGACGTGCTTCTCACCAAACAGAGGCCCGTCTGAAATTGTTAGAAGCCTTCAGTGGGTCAGTAGGCCCTCTGAATATCAAACTAAGTCTGTTCTGAATGTAATCTTTAAACTTCTCTGTTTCCATGTCTTCGTAAGCTGCTGTGGAACTTTGACACGAGTGGATTCACAGTACCCTACATCTCTATCATCGAGGATGCTCGTTTGGCTCATTCGCCGTAGGGAGTCATCATTGATTTAGGATTTGTCAGCTACATCCAAACTCAAGAAGTTTCTGAGCTTTAACTTTGCATTCTGCAAAGGCTTCATCTTTTGCCAAATTGGATAAACTTCAGGAATAATTTATTATCTCAGCACTGGCCAAAAAAGTTTAAGCTGGTGTGAAACCCATGCGCCTGACTAGAAGACTGACATGTCCTGTGTGAGCGGCAGAAAGGCTGAAGTATTGTGCAGTGATGGCGTCGCTAAATGACACTCGCCTCTGACGAGTGGCAAATGGAGAGGATTATCATGAGCCGATGAGCTGCAGACTGAACGTATAATCAAACCTCATCTTAAGTGGCATTTGTGACATTGCTACGCCAATTTAGAGAGAATTCAATCTGCTGCCATCAACTCTCTAAAACTGTGATTGGACTCGTGAAGAGACCAATTTGTTTGTCAGTGTGCCGCCGGGCTTCTTTGTGACTATGACACCATATCTGCATTCATTCTGGCTCCATCGGAGCTCAAATAAGCCTTTCTCGTCAAGCATTTGAGTGAAGATTAGAATATAATAAAGTCCATGGTCATTAGAGGCAGGGTGAATGTTCAAGATGTCGGAGAGGTTCTCAGCTGTCAGGAGAAACCGCTAGAATGGATGATAGAGTCTGTGTTTCATTTGTGACCAGCAGTTAATCCAATCTAGCAGATTTGTATTCTGGGGTGGATTATCTTTGATGAGCCTGTAATCTCTTTTCTCATCTCTTGTTCACCTCTTTCATTTCCAATCATGTAAAACTGTCAGCATCTTACTGTTTTGGGTCTTTCCTCAATGTGGATAAAAGTAGCAGCATTACTAAAAAATATGCAGTAAATTTAACTTTAACCCAGCCACTGTTCTTCTAGATGAATGGAGAGGGTTGTGTCAGGAAGGGCGTCTGATGTAAAACTTAACCACAAACAAAAATACAAACACATGAACACACACACATGAAAACACACCCACTCACCTACACACAAAAAAAAAATATTCATAGGACCCTAAAAAAAATATTCAGTCAACATGTACCCCCACAGATGTGGAGCGCTCTGCCAGCAGAAGTAAAAGACGTGAACTGACCTTAAGGCTTTGAGGACAGCAGATCACTGAGCTCTGACATACGATGGTTTGAAGAGAACAATAACGGTCTTTCCCCTTCATTCTCCTTAAAGTCACTCTTCATGCTTCTGTTGGTTATGTCCCCCAAAAGTCTGTTAGTTATGTCCCCCAAAAGTCTGTTAGTTATGTCCCCCTAAAGTCTGTTGGTTATGTCCCCCAAAAGTCTGTTATGTCCCCCTAAAGTCTGTTAGTTATGTCCCCCAACAATCTGTTTATATCCCCCAAAAGTTTGTTTCTTATATCCCCCAAAAGCCTGTTAGTTATATCATCCAACAGTCATTATGGAATCTTCATCAACAGCTAACCCTCATGTTGACGCGATAACTCAAATTTTCTTTCAATGATCATTTTCAGATTTCATCCCCACATAGACCTAAGTGACAGGAAGAACTGGATTGAATTTGGGAATGATCAGTTGTATATTTCCAACCCTACGGGGAGCTTTAAGTCCGAACGTTTTCGGGCCATAATTTCCTAACCGTTGGTTCAGTGTTTTCTATTGCTTCTCTGTATAAGGATGAATTAAATATGGTTTTATGTTTGATGATGACGTAATCAACTGAGATAAAAGAACGGCAACTGAACTTCAGAGTAATTATCAAAAATATTTACAGCGACCAGTTTGTTTTCGTTACGATTAGCTTCAGAGGAGAAACTAAAACGGACTTTAAAGTTATGTTTATGTTATATAAACTGGATGGTCTGACCTGAGACGCCTCATGTTTGTGTGAGTATCTGCAAACAAGTGATGCTGTAGAATACTGAGGGAAATAGAAGTTTATAAACTATGTATAAAACCCTCCATAATGCCTATTTTCAAAATCAGCCATAGATGAAAATAAGATAAAGTTGTACAATAAAAGCAGTAACTGTTTTTTTATTTGTCACTCTTAATCTCAATCCAAGCCTAAACTCCATGAAATCCTGCTAGTGTCTCTCGGTTTGATTCTTTCGATGAACGATGATCACCGTTCACTCTCTCTTTTATCCCTCAATAGTTTGTGCAAAAGGTTCTTTTAGGCATGAGAGGAGAAATCAGTGGAAGTGAAAAAGTGAAGTTCCACTCTTGTGTGTGTGTGTGTGTGTGTGTGTGTGTGTGTGTGTGTGTGTGTGTGTGTGTGTGTGTGTAAATGAATGTGAGCGGGGTGTGTACGTGTGTGTGAATGTGTTTGTCTGTACATGTGTGTATCACATGTGTGTGTGTGTGAATGTGTGCAGCAGAGCCTGTGCACACCCTGTCATATGATAAATGTTCTCTCTCTTATAATCTATGTGTTTGAAAATATGATGTATGTGGGATGAACTTTGAATTATAACCTAAAGAGTGACTCATTAATCTTCTGACTAGGAGGACTGGAGGAATCTATTCTATTTGCTCATATTTTATGAATAATGCAGTATTGAGAGCATGGAGCTAAATCCGGCCAATGATGCTCAGACACACAAAAGTCCACACACAAACAAACAGCTTTGTTTGTTTGTGTGTGTTTGTTGTTTCATGCATGTTAGCGTTCACAAGGAGGGTAATGTGATACTATACTTCTGTGCTTCAACTCACCCTCAGGTTCCTGCATGAAATTATGAACCTGCTTCATCCCTTGGTCTATTTCATCACTTTAATTGATTTATTTTATATGAAATTTTCCCACATTATGTCACATTTGTAGTAAATATGTAGACAATAGTTACGAATATAGTGTCCACAGCTAAAATGTTTGTATTCATGGGTCTCCTCTTAAATTTGTCACGTTGGTTAAGCTCTTCATTTCTCATTGTATCGATTAATTACCTTTTTGAAGATAAATCTTAGTTATCGTCTGGTTTTTCATCATCAGGTTGATTCTTGTAGTGTCTACATAATGAGACCTTAAGAAGATAATTTCAACACCTGACGCACTCCAAAGTCACTGTAGACATCTTTTTAACACTTTATCTGAAAATTATGTTGTTTGATTTCTTAAAAGATTGTTAAATTTCTCATGGGCAAACAAGAAATATGGACAACGCTGAGTAATATTAGTAGGACATTAAACGACAGCAATGTAGATTCCAATTTCATCTTATTTTGCTGGAAATGTCATCATCATTTGAGTGCTTAAATCCTTTTGTAATTCAACGTCTTGCATAAGAGAAGGAGAAAAATGTGTTACAGTAATTTGGTGGATTCTGTTTATTGATCCTATTTGGCAAAAGTTAACAACGAAACTACAAACGATCGCAACATTTCTAACAAAAAACCTGCCTCTGTAAGATTTGAGTCCCTTTAGGTGTTTTCTGGGTCAATTATTGTTTTCTTCAGAGATCGCTAGCATGAAGTAAAGTTATCTGAGCTGCAGTTTCAAATAGTCACTTCAGTCCTGTGGCCACAACCGTGTCCTCAAACAGAATGTCCACATCCTCATCTGAGAAAAGGTGAAACCCTCCCTGCTAATCAGATGTAAGAGGGGTTTTCTCTGAGCTTCACCTCACCAGGACTTTCTCTGCCTCCCTCACATCTGATTTGGGCTTATACGTTTTTTTTTAAAATACTCGGTTTCTCATGGCGTTGCCCCTCCTGGTGATCATATATTAAGCAGATGTCACACTGCATCCTCCTCTTTTACCACCATGGGACTGTCTGTCTCCCTTCTGGGGAGGATTTATGTCATAAAGGAAACCCAACTTTTTAGTCTTCCTGCAAAGCTCCAACCTAATCTTTGACCCTATTTTGGTTTGTGTCAAACAAGATAAAATGTTTTTTTTAATGAAAGAGCTAGTGGGATATTTCTTTTACATTACTTTTTGTTTGATTATACTCTTAATGCGCTGCTAAGACAACCACAACAGAGTAAACAGGCATGAAAATAATATTAAAGGTCATCTATCTCACCAAGATGACTGTAATATTGAAATATAAATACAAGTTTATTGTTTAGTGTTGCCTCCTGCTTAACATTGTTCATTTATGTATTTGCAATTTATATTGTCACTAATTTCATCTTTATCTTCATCTTCGGGATTATTACATTTTAATAAGTTAAAAAACTTACACAAATGCAAAAACAGACAAGGGGAGCGAAGTAGAAATCCAAACTAGGGGAACTAAATGATATCAGAGTATGTAGATTGACATCAGCGCGCATGAAGGAAGTTCATCGACAAGCTATGATAAAAGCAGGAGGAGCTCACGCATCAAAACATCGATGAACAACGTACAAAGAGTAAGGTAGTCAACCAAATAGACAGGAGGACAGCATATTGATAATAATAAATATTACAATAATCTTTAATTTATTTATCAAATCATAAACAGTACATACATACGGAACAACTTTGTGTCATGTTTCTCTGCATTTGACATCTTACAAGAAATTAAGGGACTATGTTTAATATATTAAGTAAAGAATTTACACAATTAGCAATTTCAGGCCCGTTTTGCTGTGGTCTGTGTCAGCCATCATCTCTGACGGCGGATTCTGGGCTGGGGATGAGTCTCAGCCATCAGGTGGTCGTTCCTGTTAGCTTGTACCTTTTGCCATCACAAATTGAAAATGAGTACAATGTAGAAAATAAACATTTTTCCTTTAAAATTCCAACCACACAAGACCAACTATTTAATTTAGGATCTAATTTATTATCTTCCATGTGTATAAATCCCCAAATTCTTCATTTTACATGGAAAGGATTCGAAGCAAACTTTGTCCCAACTTCTTGAACTTTTGTTCTTTTATATCTATGAAAACTTGTCCACTTCATTTAACTGAGCAACTTGAGCTCTGTAGCATATTGGTAGCATAAAGCACGAGTCATGAAGGAAATAATTAAACTCTTAATTCTAGCACAATTCTAGCACCAGACAATATTCAGTCAAAATGCTGACTTTTTTACTCAAAGTTGTATTTAGAGTTACAGAGTGGTACAGAACTTCTAACATATGCAACAATACAATGCTGGACAGAGATTTCAACTGAAGGCAGAAAGCAGCATTTCGCTACAGACCGTGTTGACTAAGGAAATAAATGATTGTTGACTTCAACTATGTTCAACAACAATGTGCAGAGAGCCGGCTTTTAACTCAACGCTAGAAACTTAACGTTAATGCTTGCATCAGTTGGAGCGGGGACTTTGAAATATTTTTGCTTCAATTAAACATTTCATTCACTAATGTCATATTAGGGCGAGTATTTTCAAGTCCTTATTTTTAGATTAGATGTAAATGTACTCTGGATACGTTCTTCTCAAACGCTCTGAAACCTCTTCTTCTTCCTCAGCCTCATATCAGTTCTCTCATAGTTTCAGCATCTTAGTTCCACTCCTGATTTATGGTTCAAAATGTAAAAAAGCAAGCAGACAAAAACTAATTCTGATAATAGAAACTAAAGTTGTCCGGATAAGTGTTTAACTTCCATAAATGATTATAATTCAATCAACTAAAAAAGGTTTTCACCTTAAATAAACTTCTCAACTCATATAAACTGGATTCATCCAGAGTTTATCTGTTTGTCAAGTTTAAAATTGCAAGAGATGATACACACTGTGTGTAAACAAGATGGCCTGAAACAAGATGGAGAAGACCCCCTACCATAACCTGAAACTAGATGGAGAAGACCCCCTACCATCACCTGAAACTAGATGGAGTAGGATGAAAGAGGTTAGACATGGGCATTGACAAACTTGTAACTGCTGGAAGCGCCTCTTTCATTCTTGAGGGCAACCAGGCGGCCATTACCACATGCATCAAGCACACATTACATCCTTAAGGAGTATTTACTCGCCATCCAGCCAGAGAGATTAGTTCAGCTGAGAGTTGATTTATGGATGACAGGAAGTAATCCCTTCTTGTCCTGTATGCTGCGCCGTCCCGCCTCTTCCTGTGCCGCCCTGCCAAGCCTGCGTCGTCTGAAAGTCCTTGATACCGTGTTCACCCTAGGGTGGAATGTTTGATAATAAAACTATTGCTTCTGTCACCCAGACCCCCGACACCATCTGCTCCCACACCCTAGCCTCCTCCTCCACAAATACATTACAGCCACACACTGCTTTGAGATTTATGAGGGAGTAGTTGAAGGGGAGGAAGAGGAGCAGAGGGAAAATATGCATTGATTGAAAGCCCCAGATAGTCCCCTCCAATCCTGCCCCAAAGAACATCCGTTATTTTGCATCCTGACACTGCGATTGATAACTCCTAAATGTGTGCCAGAATGACAAATGCAGATGGAAACTGACTCTGACAAAAACGATAACGGCACCGGTCCCCAGGGGGCGACGAAGGTGGAGGCGGTTTGCTGCTTAAAAATATAAAATTATTGATACAGAGGCAGTGAAATGTTGTTTGACCCTGGAGGAGTGTGAATGTCATCAGAAAATTGCCAAGTCTTTGAAGTGAAATACATTAATGGTGTTTGAGCGTGCAGAAGAGGCCAAGAGGTTATGGCCTGTAATCGTCACTAAATTACATCAACACTGGAATCAATATTGGACCTCAGGATAAGAATTGTAAATTTTTACTTACAAAGACAGGAAATGTTGAAAAAAATGCTTCAGCAACTTCGAGCATTTGGTATTAAAGGCCTGAAAAGAGTTATATAAGAGTATAAATATTCTCACAGATGTGGTTTGGAGTATTGCAGATTCTTATACAGTAAATTAAGGGAAAAGCATTTTCTCTTTGGTTACCAGTGTTTTAATCCACAGTTACCTGCGATATTGAAGAAGATGTGTCCTGACTGAATAAACCTGCTCTATAAGTGAAAAAAAGGCACTCAAAATTTTTAACATCATGTCGAGAAAGCTCTTCTGTTTGACAATTGATGAAACTAAACTAAATAACTAACTATCTAATTAACTAACCCTAACCCTAAATGATCTACACCGCATTAATATTATCCACTTTGAAGGGACATGAAGCGCGGGAGGCGCTGATTTCCACTGGTACCACAAGATATCTGTGAACATCCCCATGCACATATATAATGTCTACCCATGTTGCTTCCCCCAAAGCCCCAGACCGACGTAAGTTCTGGTGGATCATAGACTGCAGGCAGCCAGAATCCACCATTGCTTGGTGTATACCGGCCTGGATTCTTACCGGTAGTATGTTGCTCTTGGATCGGGGGAGTGTGTTGGTGTGCCCGCAACCCGGATCACCTGCCGACCTCCATCAGAGGAGATTCTCGACGGAAGTGTCCCGGCTTCCCGCACCTCCAACCCTCCTGTCCCGACGCCTGAGGAGCCCTCCGTGGGTAGGGCACAGCGCCCGTAACGGCTGGAACCTGCATCGGAGGAAGCTTGGTCGGTGGATTAGCGTGTAATGGAAAAGGGGGATGAGTCGGTGCCTGCTGCTGTGGTATAGCTCTCATGCCAGGTGCCAGTGTCAAATTGCTCCACCACGACCTGCTCCAGCATTCGTCCCTCCTCGGCAGACTCCCCCGGCTCTCACCACCTCATGATGCAGCTGGCAGGCAGAGAGCACAGTCTGAGTCTTTCCGGAGAGCAGAGGCAGCAGGTGCACAGCTCTCTCCGCACCTCTCTCTCCCGCAGCTCCATGCTTAACAACACAACCTCCATTTCAGTTCTGTTCGTGTTGGTACACTTCATAAAATGCTTTAAATTTGATGTGATTTGGATTAAAACAGCATCTGATCATCTGAATTCTACTCCATATGGTAAGTTCTGCACCCCTGCGGTGGACACAGTGGGACACTGGACAATTTCATCCCCATAACCCCTCATACCTTCAACTAAACCGCTCTCCCAAACATTCTGCTGTCCAGTTTGGTATTAAGATCAATCGGTTTCACAGGCGCAGTAACGAAACATTTCAATCCTCTTACCGAAGTCTGATGTCTGAAAAGAGACAGACAGCTCAGACATTCCAATCAACAAAGTGCATGAGATTAAAGGTCTGTGTCCTAAAGGTCCACAGTGCCGTCTCAGGTAAGTGATGCTATGGCCTTGTAATTTCATTAATCCTGTTCATCTTCAAAGCGTCTGACTGAATGTTTGACAAAGAATAACTGGAAACAACAACAAATCAATGCCAGTCCATCATCGAGAAGCGAAAACTCCCAATAACCCTGACCCTCGGTACCAAGGATTGGACACTGATGGGACAGACTGCGACTGACCCTAGAGGCGTAATGGATCAGTGGATCCCTCCTGGACTTCAACAGCAAAAATATATCTGAAAAGGGACAGAAGATGTGAAGGGATGCGAAATGATCCAAAAAACAAAAGAATGAAGATGAAAATGACCACAAGTAGGCTTAAAAGAAGGAGCATCAGGAAACACAGAGACAAAATAATTCTAGTATCGAGTCTAAAAAGTATTACAGAGAGACACAAAACTACATAACGCTGTATAACAACCACACAGAGACGCAAGACTACATAACGCTGTATAACAACCGCACAGAGACGCACGATTACATGAAATGAGTCAAAACATCTGATCCTGCAAATTTTGAGCTGGATGGATGTTGCACATAAAACTGTGTGCATCAATTTTTCCCATATTCTCAAACTGGAATGATTGGGTTCAACCTCCTGTTGGAAAGCGAGAGCAGGAAATTCTGCAGGATAATACAAATGCCTTCACTTTAATAAATGAACTTCTCTGATTAAAGCTGGACTGATGTTCTTCTGAAGTTGGCTCAAGCTTTCTTTTTAAATGATTTGACACCTCCCACCTCCCGAAAGAGGAGACGGTAGGAGCAGGATGTGAAGAGACATTATACATTTCAAATGAAAGGTGCATCAAAAGTGCTTGTCAGTGCATTACTGCAAAGATTAAAGGGGTCTCGGCGTCTTCCGCCAGGTTCAAGGGAGACTGCATGAGGATTTGGCTCAGCCTCTTAAATACCTCTGTCGACTAAAACTCAAACAAACACTTCAACAATAATTACAAGTTGACTTTTTCATTTATAGAGGAGAAGGTAAACCATTTTCATGTGAAACTCCTGCATTGTTCATCAAAGTACTCGTTGGTGTTTTTTCAACAGTGTGGCAGTGTGTTCTACACTGATTAGCACATACTGCTAGAACAAACAAAGATAAAACTCTCAGAAGTCTTGGAAAAGGTATTTAGTTCAGGTATTGGTGAAAATGTATGTGTCAGACAAACATAATAGGCAGCCATGCCAAAATCTCTGTGAAGGTGTCCTACTTATAGCGTTGACATTATGTGCTCAGTTTGAACTTTTTTAGCTCCCTCATAGAGTAACTTAAAGTTAATTAAATTACTATGAATAAATGACGCGTAAAATGGAGGAAAAACATCATTACTGCACTCAGGTTTTTATGTTCAATATGTTTCAAAAAGAAAACACGCACACACTCTCTACTTAACCCACTCAGCGGCCCAGTGGGAGGCCGTGGACCGCTGGCGTCCCTAACAGTAGAAGCTGTCAGTGCAGAAGGGGTGGTAGAACCCTGATGGGCCTGTCAGAAGAACAAGCAGCTGTGACCGATGCTGCTAAATGCAAACATGACGGCCCATTTGTCTGAACCTGGCAGACTCAGGGGTGACTGTCAAAATCTGGACTTTAGAGAGAGACACACATGAGGCGCTTAATTACTCAAAGAGTTAAACTAATACAGCATAATTTCTGACAGTGTCACAACCTTGAAAACAGCAGCCGGACAACATAAAGTTGATGCAGCCTTCAGCCATGAGCACATGGTCTGAGAAAGCCCATCTGCTGATGAAGACTATGCAATGAGGTTGAAAGCTCCAGTGGTAGCTCATTAGAGGAGTTGAGAATTCAGCATCAACTTAATTATAATAATTCCTACTTTATTGATCACATTAAAAAGTTCATACTTACTGTACATCAACTTGAAATGTATTCTCCGCTTTTGATCTACTCCTGAGGAGCAGTGGGCGGCCCCTGTGAATCCCCCGGGGAGCTGGGGTTTCAGGGTCTTGCTCAATGACCCACGACATGTTGCTTCAGGGGCTGGGATCGAACCCCCATGTCCCACTTTGTGGGATGCTAAGGCCTCTTGCTTTGTTCACTACAGTAAGTTTCGAGCAGAAGTCACCGTCCAGACAAACAAATAGGAATGAGGGAGCTGGGGCAAGATTAAAATTATGGAGAACAAGCATGAGTTATTTTTGAGTTTGTTGGTGTATATAGCCTGGCAAGAAGTAGATCTTACTGGAGGCTGTGCATAAATCAGGAGCTTCCTTTGTGAAAGAAAAGAGACAAGTTACGGACGAGAAACCATAAACAGCTCCCAATAAAGAACAAATATTATTTATAGATCAATCAATCAATCTTTGTTCATATAACACCAATTCACAACAACAGTTGTCTGAAGGTGTTTTCCAGAAAGAGCAGGTCTAGAACAAACTCTTTTTATAATTATCCACAGAGACACAAAAAATTCCTCCTTGAGCAGCATTTGGCGACAGTAGCGAGAAAAAAATGCCTTTTAATGGGCAGAAACCTCGAGCAGATCCAAAAAAGTCCAGGTTTTTAATAGGAGAAGTAAAATAATAGGCTAAATCTCAATCACTTTTTAACAAATTTAATAAAAATGATACACACAAATAAAAGCCATACAAAGCAATGAAGTAAATCGGAGTGATCATTAGTTACTTTATGCAGATTTTGCCATAAAGAAAAGACTCTCCGGTCTTTGGTTGAGCAGGAAAGGGACAAACACACGTCACAACAGTGGAGACAAAAACAGGAGCAGGAATTAACTTAAAAACTGAAAACGTATTTCAAGTTCAGACAGTGACAGCTAAGAAAACACACAAAAGAAAAAAACATCTCTCACAGGCTGCCTGGAGTAAACCAAAACTGTGCCATTAAAAATATAATAGGATTATAATTTCTGTTTGTTTGTCATGGTGGATCAATAAAATTAGAGGTAAGCAAAGAGCTTAGAGCCACATTGTTATCACCACCTCAGAGAAGGAGTCGCTGACACGGGCCGTAAACATATTCATTCAGTGTGTTTTAATTAGTTGGTTTGTAACAAACACTTAGTTTCTTGACACCGAAAGCCACCAAAAACACGTCCTCAGGTGTCACACGCTTAACGCCGCTTCATCAAACAGCGGCGAACTCCACAAAACGGAGGTGTGTGGCAGTGATGATGAGTGGGAGAAAACAAGACGAAAGGCTAAGAGTCACTTCCAAGGTTGGAGGATGGGAAGTGGGGAGATGTTTAGTTGTTTGTTTAGTTTTTCATATGGGGAAAACAAAATAAAAAAAACAAACAAGACAAACACAAACACCCGATGACTGGAAGCTGTTCTAAGAGTCATGGTGTAGACAATCCCAGTGAGTTTGTCCTACTGGTGGATTCAGACGGTGGTCATTACCCCACTGCCTCACTATATCTCATTGGACCTCACTGGTCCTGACTGTTTCAATGGACCTCACTACCTCACTGGTCTTCACTGCTTCATTGGACCTCACTGCCTCACTGGAACTCCCTGGTCTTCACTGCTTCATTGGACCTCACTGCCTCACTGGACCTCACTGGTCTTGAATGCTTCAATGGACCTCACTACCTCATTGCCCCATTGGACTTCACTACCTCACTGCCAAACTACACCCCGTGCTTCATTGGATCTCAATGCCTCACTGGATCAAACTGGACCTCACTGGTCCTCACTGGACCCCACTGCCTCAATGGACCTCACTGCCTCAGTGGACCCCACTGGACCTCCCTGCCTGACTGGACCTCAAGGCCTCACTGGACCAGGACATCTTGTATCTCGTGCCATAACCCAACAGGAATCTGCTGCTTGGTAAACTTTGATTCAGGCGTGTCGTGGTAAAAAACTAATACATGTGTCTGAAGTGGAGTCTTGAGCTGAAGCAGGACAGAGGCTCTTCTGATAATATTTTTCGAAATAGGAATAAGCTTATGTCCCAGACAGCAAGTCTATCCAGCAATCAGTTGTACCAGCAATCTGAATTCATCAAATTAAATGTGAAAATATGTCCGAATAATAGTGTTTTCTTGTAAAAGAAAACTCCCCCTTGTGAGTAAAATATGAACAGGTAGAATAAAATCTAGAATCGGACCAACGGTTGAGAAATTAAGGCCTGAAAACTTTTAGATGAATAATATCCCCGAATTCTCAGGGAAATAATTTCGAGAATTTTGCAGAGACTTGGTTGAATTCAAGTGAAAAGTAATTTTTCTTCTTTAGGGCTCCAACAGCCTTAAAAAGAAAATAATCAAGAAAAGCATAGGGATGGAACACATTAAGATAAACACAGTTTCTATAGAATATATAAAGTGATATGGCCACAGCTATACCTTTAGTCGGGCTGAACCCCCACCAGCTGAGGAGGTAGAGCGGTCATCCCCCAATCAAAGGGTCAGTAGTTCAATCCCAGAACTATTCCGAAAATCTACCATATATGTGGTTGGGTCATTGAACACGAATCTAAGCGGCAGGTTTAAGGTGAATGTGCGCGGGTCATCTGCTGGAGAAGAGATAGTTCTTGTAGAGGGTTTGTGCTCTGGGCAGGGAAAATTTCGAGAACCAGTCCTTGTGACGGCAAAGCCAGATAAGTCTGTTGGGGGCGGGGCTCCACTCTCTTTCCAGCAGATACTGGAGGGGATGCTCAGGATTAACCATTAGTGACAGCAGCTTGTCCAGTGTCCTCGTCTCCACCACCTCTCCAAAGGTGTTCACTTTGAAGCCAAGAACGGAGATGGCCCTACTGATCACCTTATTCAGTCGGTATGTGTCTCCCGTGTCTCCCGCTCTGATGCTGCTCCCAAGCTCACTGCAGCAGAGAAGAGAAATCACTGGAGACAACAGACTCGTAGAAGATCACCAGCATGGGGGGCTGGAGACAGGTGGCCTGAGAACTAAACTTATTGAAGGAGTTCTGCTATTAACTCTCTCGGCGCTGCCTGCTGGCTGTTTACCGCGTTTTCTCCTTCATTCTTGACCACACATCCTTCCCCTTGTTCTGCTGGAGTTCAGCCTTGAGCTTCCTCCTGTAAGTGTCCCTGCTCTCCCTCAGCTCGTCTGTCCGATCTTGGATGCTGCTCAGTTGGTCCTTGTCCCCAGACCTGAAGGCCTGGTTCTTTTTATGGGGGAGCTATTTCCGATTCAAAGGTGATCCAGGGTTTGTTTGTTGGGAAGCAACACCCTACCAGGCTGGCAGGGTGGAGTGCTCACACAATTTGATGTATACTGTGATACAGTCCATCAGGTTCTGATGTCCTACCCATGTGGCTCCCAGATCAGTTCACGTGGTTACAGCTGGCAAATATCAGATAAAGCAAACACAGATTGAGGGAAACTCTGACTAACTTACTAAATCTTATTTCCTTTCTGTGTTTTCTTTTTCTTTGTTTGGACAAAGAATAATAATTAGATGTATTGAAGCTGTCAGTTTTCCTCAAACCTCATTGACCAACAGCTAGAGCTGTTTGGGTCACCTGACCACTAATGCAACTGTCATTTATAGGTGCACCCGAAAAAAGCAAACTTGGTTAATGGTGGCTACAGTACATAAATAAATATCAAAACCGGCTGAAAATAGTTCCATCAACTTAGAAAGTTACCACATAATGCTGTTTTGGTTTATTTGCGGTGTCCCTTCAGCGCAAAAGCCACGTTATTCTGAAGGTCTGTAACGTCATGACATGTTTGATGCGTGACGTGAGTGTGCAGCACTAACACAACTCTACATTTCTATGTGGGTACATTATGAAAGGGGACATCTTTCTGCAGTTGTGTCGTGTTTCTACATTTCCTGCTGACAGGTCTGATCAGGAAATGATGACAGCCTCTGATTGTCAAAATGCCTGTCAGTGAGTGGCAGCCTGGCTTTGCCTCTGCCTTATTTTCCACTTCTCTTCCTCCTGCTTTTGTCACATCTCTCTCCCAGCGGTGGGGTTGGCTTAACTCAGATTGAAGGTAAGATGAGAGTTGTAGGCAGCTTGTGGAAATCAATCTCCGTGTGTTATGTTCGGGCCGTTGTATATGTCAGGCGTTACTCTCACGACGTGGAGAGGCAGCCAGATAGTGACAGTGTAGGAGTTTTACCAGGAGTTGGGGAGCTGAGTTTTGTGAAAATCTTGACAAACAAAGCTCCGTGTATTTTGTGCTGGACAGGTATGACAGAAGCAATATATGTAGCTCCACTAGAAGAATGCTCATAGAAATAGCTTAAAACAGCACAACAGATACATGTAGTGTTATGTGCTGCTTTTATTTAGAGTGATGTAGGAGCAGGATGATTCAGGAGCTGGCCCTGAATCTAGTGAAGTGCTGAAATAGGTGATGTGGAGAGAAACCGGATATTTTTCTGTGCAGTTTGAGATATTTCTTGGAACACTGAGCTCTCATCTTCAATCCGTTCCTCAGGCAGACGTTTACATTCTGCAACTTCATAGGAGATTCTTGCTAAATGTCAGCTAGCAGAACTTCAGAGCTTTTTAAGATGAAGAATTGTGGAGAACCTGGATTTGACTGTTGTACATTACTCTGAACAAAGCTTCAAATAAACTTTTAATGTACTTCTAACAAGAATGACTTCATGATCAAATGACTGAACTTTTGCAGGTTCTGGAAGAAGGCTGGGTCGTGTGATGATATGGGGGAAAATCATAGAATGAACTGGCCCAGAAGGAAGGTGTGGACAGACTTTATACACTGATGTAACGAGACGATGAGACACAGCTGGAGGGGAAACACAGGTGAACACAACGACCAATCAGACAAGAGGAGAACAACCACAGCACAGACACAGAGAGGGAAAAGAACACGAGTAAAACTCACAAATACTCACTAAGTAAAACACACAAATACTCACTAAGTAAAACACACAAAAACTCACTAAGTAAAACACACAAACACTCACTAAGTAAAACACACAAATACTCACTAAGTAAAAAACACAAACACTCACTAAGTAAAACACACAAATACTCACTAAGTAAAACACACAAAAACTCGCTAGGAAGGATAAAGGAAGTAAAACTAAACATAAAAACACACTAACACAATTCAAAATGACGGAACTTCAGAATACAATAATAATAAATAAACACAAAGGCATGACAGATTCAACCCACATGGATTACCATGACCTGGATGAATGAAAACCTACACCGACATGGTTCTGTCCATTCATGCCGCTGGTTTCACTTCCTCCACCTCCCCAACTCCTCCTTGTCCTCGCGGATCCATCGGCTTCATCATTCATCAGTCTCAGCAGAGTCATCAGCCTTCACCACCGCCAAGAGACTGAGCACAAAGACTTTCGGACAGACTAATTATAACACATCACCTGCTTGAATAAACATTCTTTTTTTTTTTTCTATTTCTCCTGATTGAAATCATTTTTAGGGGATACCTTGGATAGGCAGGCACCATCATTTCAAAAACTGTTTGAACTACATTGACCCTCATTCCAACCACCTTCTCTTTCATTACTCAAAAATTAAAATCATACCGAAAAATCTCAAGCAAAATATGACACAAATAATGCTTAAATCTAGAAAAACAGCAAGAGAATTAGGTTTATTTCCATTTGTAGCTTTTAGGAGTTTAGTGTAGAAAGATGAGCAGTTAGTGACAATTGACCCCACTGCAGTGGGGTTCACTGCCTCTGCCAGGGACTGTTAGAGGAGGAGAAGCGATAATCCAGGTTTGTTTGTCATTTATATATCCTGAAAAGTCATTTAAACTGTATCACTTCGGGTGCATGTCAGCAACAACGGTAAAGCCTGACAACTCTATGTCCTGCTGGTAGCGGAATAATACAACTGTACTTAAAAAGCAGTTTTTCTGAGCGCAAATGAACAGGAAGTCCTTGCAAAGAGGCAAGTTGAGAATTGAACAGTTTTATTTGGAAATGATACTGCCAAAATGGTTGAACTGACAAACAACCATTCACGCTCTCTTCCACGCTAAGGGTCAGTTTGTGGGATGACAAGGGAACCCACTCGAACACAGAGACGACATGCAAAGTCCACACAGAACAGTCCTGACATGTTGATTTCCCAACATGTGCATACATTTACAACAAGAATAACAAGTGAAACCAGGAAGTTGTGATGGAAATTCACAGCTATAAATGTGTGCAACAATTGAAAACAAATGAAGCCATCTGACTGTTGATTCCATTTCCACCCAAATCAATTAAGAAAAATGCCTTAAGGCATTCAATGAGGAAAAATAATGACGTTAAGCTAATCTTGTATCACAGAAGATGAAATGTGAAAATTGAGTCTTTTAGAAAGATTTTGATACTTAAACTATTCAAGGCAGCGTTATGATGGAAAACCATCTACTGTGAGTAGCAGCAAGATAAATCTGGTGTCTGGAGTGCAGAAACTTGTGGTAGTGGCCGTCGATACTGCAGAGACAGATGAGGCTGGTTCACTGCTTTTGTTGGAGAATGTGGGAAGGCTCGGTGTTGATGAGGAGCAGGAGGGCAGATATAACAGTAGCATACATGAACTCGAGGTCCAGAGAGAATCGTATTTGTAGAAAATACAAACAAATGCAAACTCTACATTTTGTAGGGACAAAGTTAGACCTTCAACATGACCAAAGAAATTAGATCAAACCTGTGAAACGATGTTTTATGGTAAGAGCCTCCTGATGACTTTACACTTTTGAAACAGCGCCAGTAAATGAGCAAACTCCAACAACAGAGCAGCTAGTGGTCTACGGCCCAGGAAGTCCTTCAACGTCATGGGGTGCTTCGCTAAGATTTGGTTAATGATGCCCAAGCTGGCAGAAAAAAGAGTTTTCATTCAAATCCATGGCATCTCTAAACTCTGAGCTGAGTTAAGTCACAATAGATTTTGCCTGATGTCGCCGGCCCCCGTGTGAAAGCAGATGTTTGGGTTTGTCTGGCTCGTCAAACCAGCTCATCATATTAATAGAGTTTAGTGCAAAGTCCACACGTGTCATCATGCCGCCACTTCTCCACCGCCCTCCTGTCATTTCTCTCGCACCCTTCTCCCGCTGTGATGATTTTTTAAGAGCTGTTTCATTAAGGAGATGTCGACCTACTGTTAATGATAGTGACTACATTTCGGGGTGAGGCAATAAAACAGTGCCTTTAACACAATCCGAGAAAGAAACGCTGCCCTGACAGGAAGCTGATCGTGATGTGGATCCAGGACCCAACTCACCCTCAGAAGAAATGTTAGGTGAGAAAAATTGACAGGCCAACATCCATCCGCCTCTTCTACTGGTTTATTTATTTGTATGTTGATATTCATGAGCCACTGGACCGTGTGTCCATGGAAATGCATTTAGCGTTATTGGAAATATGGAATCTCATTCCTCCCCCTTGTCAACTAACAGAGAAAGATTGCAGTGCCCATGTGACAAAGAACTGGCAGTTACTGCTACTAAATCAATGTCCCGACGTGGGCAATGAGAGCCGAACCACATCTCAGGACGTGTAGAGATGACTCTACCCTTCACTTCGGGCATGAGGTGGATTGTTGATTCTTGTAGTAACACTTAAAGACGAGTTAGTCTCCAAGGAGCTCTGGGGAAGAGATGATGTCATCATTCGTTGCTCCTTTGACTCTTTGCCGCTACGTTAGTATGTGGAAAAAGCATTTTGTACCTGAGAGCAGAGTCTGAAAGCCTCAGATGGGATGAAGGAGAGCATTTTGCTCCCCTTCAATGCCAAAAAAACATTACAGTGTTTTTAACTAAGCAGGGACTATGACAACAGATGAGAAACTCTCTAATTATGGATCTACTTGGGAGGAATTTAAAATGCACAGTTTAGAGTTTGATCATAATGAAAGCCTGGCATTGATGGACCACTGGTTTCCTCATCATGGGAAACCCATATTCGGTCGTTGGAAATTGTTGGAGTTATCGTTCAGAGAAAAATCAATAAATATGAATGTTATAGTACAAAATATGAAACCCACTTTTTTTTACACTCAAGAGAGTGTAGAAGTAGTCCCATAGCAAAATAATAAACCATGAAGTCTAAAGCGAACGCTCTGATGTTCTGCTGTGTTTACCACCTCTCAGTGATTCATCAACATGCCAGAGGTCAAAGGTTATATAAAACACTGAGCAGCCTCTCTCACCAAAACACAAAGGACTCAACTCGGTGACATAAACTAATACTTCCTTTAATAACCAGACTGAATTTTGGGAAAGGAGGATCGATTGTTTGCATATTTAACACCAATAGAAAAAAAAATTCCAGATTGAATATTATTGTCTACATTCAGAAACAAGTCAAGCGCTGTAATATAGTTTTTTTATTTATTTAAAAATAATAACCGCTCTTTCTTTTGATTTTCAGCCTGTATCTCGGTCTGTCTGCCCCCCCCCCCCCCCCCAAACTCCTCTACTTCCTCCTCAGTTCCTCCTGCAGCTTCTGACAGTAGCGCTGCACATAAAGACACGCTACCTTTGCATAATGCGAATGCACCTTCTGTAGGTCGAGAGAAGCTCCTTCGACATGTGTCAGAAGCTCGCCGCGTAGGCCTGGACTAATGATGGCACCGCGGCCAGCCCACTGCCCCTCAGCGTATGCCCACTCTCACACGTGTGTGTCAGTGTGAGACTGTGTGTGTGTGTCTGTGTGCGCGTGGAGGGGGTGGCAGGGTTTGTCATGCTGATTAGAAGCAACCCCCTCCCACAAAAGACAGCAGGGAACATGAACACATTGTCAGGTTGGCCCAGATGAGGACACAGGATCCATGTCACCTGAATTTACCGGCCTAATATGACAGCCACGTTGTGATCCTTGTCTGGGACGTGTCACATTCACAGACTTTAGACTTATTCTCATGCAAATGATGTCAGATTTGGACATAATGTGAATGAGACTCGTCACACTGTCCAAGGGTCTAAATCCAACCACATGACAGTGGTTTCTCTCACACAGCTCCAGATTAAATAAAGACGACATTTGACATTCAAACCTGGCAACCGATACCAGGAATAGTTCAAAATAATGAGGACTTTGAGAGAGGAACCACAGCAGAGTGTAACCTATTTACCTTTTCTTAGGTGATAAATAGCACAAAGTCTAATGAGACCATGCAGAGTGGTCCTAAACACAGCCAGACACCAGATTCTCTTTAAAGTAAATACTCACTTTTAAGTCACCGGAGGTCGGGGTCAAATAGTTAATTACATATTAATAGCTCATCTTAAAGTGCACAGTTGGTTTGATGATGGTTCAAACCTATGTCCTGATAAGAACAGGTCATAAACGGTTCATAAATCCATCCATAAAAGACAACTATACAATAGAACTTTCATATTCTGTGCCCACTTTTAGCATGAGGCCCTCCACTTTGATTATGTTTAATATAGTGCAATATAATATATAAATAAGACAATAATACATAATACACATAATATTCATATAGAAATGTCTCAATATTTCATATGCTTTGACAGAACAGAGGCGGCGCTCTGCATGACACCAGTGGGCTTCACTGCAGCGGAAGGAAGGTTTGATAGATCCTAAAAGACACTTCATCCATTCAACACGCTGGCAGCCGTCATTATTCTCCAAAGAATCGACATTGTCACTTCTCCATTTTTCAAGAGCCTCCCCTTCGGCCTGATGAATCACGGCGTCGGTATCTCCCAAAACAAGGTTGACTGCTGACAGGTACACGACTCTTTACGAGATGATTTTGACTGCCTGCAGATTTATGCAGGGACAAACATGTCAACAAGGCGTCGGATTGAGCTCTCTGTCCGAGATGAGACGTCTCTGATGGTTTTAAACCTTCAGCTTCTTTCCAAGAGTCTTAATGTTTTTGATAAAAATTAAGATGCTATATTGTTTTTCTGTCAGAATGAATTCGTCCATACAATCGGTTTATTTGTTTGTGAGAAATAAGTCGGCTCGCTTGTGACTGAGTTCTCACTGGGTTAGGGATAGGGGCCCCCACTGGTGAAGAGTCAGGGTCTGTAATTGGTTAAGGGTTAGGGTCCGTCACCGGTGAAGGGTTAGGGTCCGTCACCTGAGAAGGGTTAGAGTCCGTCACCGGTGAAGGGTTAGGGTCCGTCACCGGAGAAGGGTTAGGGTCCGTCACTGGTGAATGGTTAGGGTCCGTCATTGCGGAAGGGTTAGGGTATTCTGTCACTTATATCCTTGAACTCATTCTTTGGATCTCTCTGGACTGGACTGGACAGTGTGCCAGGACTACGGAGAGTGGGTCACGCTTTGGGAGCCAGACCTGAGAGGGGAGCTTGTCGGTGAGCATCTGGTGGCCGGACATCTTTCCACATAGAACCGTTGACCTGTGGGCTTTTCATTGGCAGGTTTTCTAGCTTGGTCATGTACATGATTGGTCGGACATAAAATAGAGAAATTATCTTTTTTGCAATCATACTTATGACTGCATCATTTTACTGGCTCTGTCCCCTCAAATGAAACCACATCTATTCCTTTTTAACAATTTAAATATAAGTGGATCAGTCAGAGTTTGGGGGAGAAGCACAATTAAAGTCATATATGTAACAGTGTATTTATATATATATATATATATATATATATATATATTTATCTATATATGACTTTAATGATGCTCGTCCTCCAAACACTGACTGATCCACTAAACCTGTCATGAAATTCTTAAATAACGCTGAATAATTAATATAATATATATAATATATATTGTAATAATATAATAATAATAATAATAAATAATAAAATATTCATATATATCCTAAATCCTTGATTTCTCTTTTGTGCTTTGTGTTTTTCAGAGTCAGTTCCTTCTGACCAAACAAGACGCTGAGTGGAAAACAACTGAAAATGGACCAGAGGCCTCAGCTCCTCCCTTCATACCAGCAGAACCTGAGCCTGGACTCATCCCAGAGTGACTCAGCTCATCCCCGAGTAAATAGTAGTAGTAGTAATAGTTGAGATGGTCACGTCCTACAAGTACCTTGGTGTTCACCTGAACAACAAACTGGACTGGACTCACAACTCAACGGCACTCTATAAAAGGGGTCAGAGCCGACTGTATTTGCTGAGGAGACTGAGGTCTTTTGGAGTTCAGGGGGCGCTCCTGAAGACCTTCTATGACTCTGCAGTCGCCTCAGCCATTTTTTATGGAGTGGTCTGCTGGGGCAGCAGCATCTCAGCTGCTGACAGGAGGAAACTGGACAAACTAATCAGGAAGGCCAGCTCGGTCCTGGGATGTCCTCTGGACTCGGTGCAGGAGGTGGGAGACAGGAGAATGATGGCCAAGCTGTCATCTCTCCGGGACAACGTCTCCCACCCCATGCAGGACACCATCTCTGCACTGGAGAGCTCCTTCAGCGACAGACTCCTTCACCCCAAGTGTGTGAAGGAGCGATATCGCCGATCTTTCCTTCCTGCAGCAGTCAGACTCCACAACCAGCACTGTTAGCAACACACACACCTACACAACTACACACACACTCACACACACATCGACCTCACTTGCACTTTGTTTTGTACATTTAATTTAATTTAATTGCACATAATGCCCTGTTATTCTTATTCTGTTATTCTTACTCTGTAACATGCTCTGCTGCTGTAACATTGCAATTTCCCCATTGTGGGACTAATAAAGGCTATCTTTATCTTTATCTTTAGTAAATAAACTGTACTTATACCGCGCTTTTCTAGTCTGTGCCACCAGGATGAGCCCCGCCCACTCACACCCAACAGGAAGTGATGACACTAGTGTTTCAAGTTATTTCAAATCGCTTAATAGCCGCTCTTCTACGTGTTTCTGTCCAATCGTCCTTGATGCACAAATTAGTTTTTTTCATTAGGCTTTTGGCCGTCGACCAAATCCCGTTATTTTATGTGACTCATCCTGCCGCACTCACCGCTGGTTCCTGTTTCCTCACCACACACAGCACAGCGTGAGGCTCTGGAACCATTGTTTGTTGGTAAGCGCCTCAGGCGAGCGTTGAAGAGCTCTGGGGGGTGGGAGCATGTCGACTTAAATACTTCCACCGGAGACGAAACGTGGTCTCTTTCATCAGGTGTCTCGCCAGTTGAGCACTAAAGCTTAGCTCTGTGCTCAACTACAGTCACACCCTATCTTTTTTATGACAATGTTTTAATCACTATTTTCCCCTCAAAGGGATTATGTCTTTTTTTAAATTGTTCTTAGTCGCACGTCATACTAACGAAATGTCTGGTATTAAAATAAATAAACAAAAATATAAAGAAGTGGATGCAGGGAGAGAGATGGGCTACACCAAGTCAAAGACGAGTCACTAGTCCATTCAGGGCCGACACTTGGACAGAGTACCAGTCACACCTGGGGGGCATCCCGGAGTCACAGCTCACCTTCAGTCTTTGGACCGTGTCGGGGGGTCGCTGCAGGGCCCATAAGGAACCCATGCAAACAAGGGGGAACAGGTCGAGGTTTCAACTCTGAACCTTTTCACTACGATGCTACTATGATAGCATGATTAGCATACCTATGATTTTTGTACATGGCAAAAAAATGTATTCAGAAATTCATTATGGTTGTTGTAATAATTGAGATTGGTTTGCCCACATAGCATGAAAGCATAATCGCTAGCGCAAAGTTAGACCCAGCAACCGACAAGTAACAGCAGCTCAGCCGAAAGACTGGGAGGGCTGGAAAAGTAACACAATAAACCTCCAAATCAGATGTTTACTAATAACATGTATATCTTATAATTACAAAAAGAGAGGCGCAGGGAACAAAGGTTTTTGGGATTGGGCTTGATGTGAGGGTCTCTTCCAGTTGCTTTTTTCTCCCCTCGAAGAGTTTGTATTTGGCCTTTCTCCTTCGTAAAGACTCCGTCTCCTTCTCGATCCTGAGCGTTGAGCTTGAAGCTACCGAGAGTCCTCTCTGGGGAGGACATGTTTCACCGAAGCTCTTTGAGGGTTTCTCAGATTGACCCCAGCTGCTGTTCTCTCAGTGAAACCTGGAAGCCATCCAGACTCTGCAGCAGCCAGCCTCCTTTTAATGAAAATACGTAGTTGTTATCAGTACTCTTGTCTACAGTACTAATGATAATCAGCTGATCCCAATTATTTGTGTTAGGTGCAAAAAATTAAGAAAAAAAAAGCGTTAGAATTGCCTCCGTTTATCTGTTGAGAAACAGCTGGACGTAACAGAAATGTCAGATTTCCAGCACTAGTGCGACATCGTCCTTATTGTTGGATGATTGACAGGTGCTCATCCATTAATCATGGGGTTCATCTTGTTTAAGAATATTTATTGAATAATTACTGAATAATGGATTACTGCCGTGAGTGCAGTGTTCCATGATCTCATCTATGCTTCTGAAGGCAACTGCATCAGGGGTCATTGAGCGGCAAGCCAAAAAATAATGTGGACAATCCACCCGCTGGACTCTGCATGGTCTCCCTGGGTTTGCAGTTGTGGCGTCTGGATTCTCAGTCTTCCCCCCACAGTGATAAAAACCTAAAGCGGAGGTGAACTGGTGACTCTGAACTGCCTGTAGTTGTGAATGGCTGAATGTCTCTACTTGTTGAACTGGAGACTTGTTCGTCCAATGTGACCCTGAACAAGAAAGGCAGTTAAAGAAAATGTTATATATCGAAGTGTAGGGTTCTGGGGAATAATTCCCATTGGTGAACACGCTGTCGTCACTTGGAAACTATTTTTGCGGAGGAGTATGGAGGGCAGATAGAGAACGTTATCATGTGTTGTGAAGACAATCACCTCACTAGGAGCAGAATCTACTAGAATGGACCACAGTGTTTCAAATACGGAATGTTGTTTTGTGGCATCAACGGCAAGTCAAGTCAATTTTATTTGTATAGCCCAAAATCATAATTTGCCTTTATGGGCTTTACAATCTGTGCATGTTGCAACATCATCATCATCATCTCTTCATCATTTTATGTTAACACACACCTGTGTTAAATAATGTCATTGTTGGAGCATGAATACATGAATTACATCCAAAAACATGTTTCATGAGGTCAAAGACATTGGACTACCAACCCATGTAGAGATTTGTGTGGAACGAGGACATTTTAGTGAGACCCCGGTCAAAAAACGATGTATGTACGGTGGAAAGGATGAAGTAAACTTTAACGTCTCCAGCCTCAGCGGTCAGGACCAGAGACATGATTACTGAAGAGAATACAGGCGAGGGCAAACAGACCCAAACACTCGCTTGTTCCAGAACATGGAGTTTATTTCACAACGGAAGTCAAAAGAGTGGTATTCTGAATAATTAGGTTGATGATGAAACCTGCAAACATATCATTGTAAGAGATTTGTTTACAACATTATGTACAATTTCATGCATCGGAGAAGATGCCAGTAAATTCTGTCAATTTGTAAACAACACTGACTGACCTACTTTTCACTGAAAAAGGACATTGTGGTCCGATAATACTCTGAATTCTCATACATCTCATCTCCCACGTGTCTAGAAAAACACATTATAAAAATGCAGACATGACAAATAATGCTGAACTTTAAAGAGCAAGATATGCTGACGCATAAGTGTACATACTTGCTGATTCTTCATACAATAGGTTTTCAAATGTAACATTTTTACAGCTGTAGCTTCACAATAGTTAAAACTGGTAGTCTACAAAAACAAATCCTGAACATCTTGAAACTACCAACAAATCATATTTTCCTTGAGAAACATATTTTCTAAACATTTTGTGAGAATTTTATGACTCCTTGACATATACCAAACAATATTACGCCCCCCCCCCCCCCACATGTATGCCCCCCGCCCCACATTGCCGTGTTGACAAATCAAAAGGGTGATGTGATGTTATTTTTAACTCTACGTTCCTTCATCAATTTACACTTCATTAAAGTGCTGAAATTATCTCCTCATTTTTCATATGGTTACTTTTGTAACCATATACCTTCACATAAACATATTTACCTGCGATATGTTAAACAGGTTGGTGGTTGAAATTTCATTAGACATAATACCGTCACTGATTTACATATAAACATGCACAAACTGTCTCATAAATAATATGCACGGAATTTTGAAACATATTTATCTTGAAGAGAATTATTCAAAATGAGTGATCAAATATGAGCATGGTCCCGTTTTAAAACAACAGATGGACATTTCCCAAAGGCTCAGATAAAACGCAGTGTATCAGGAAAGCAGCAATCAGTCAGTGAACACACAGCGCCGTGACTGTTTCATCTGTGACCGGAATTTTTAATGTATATTTCAGCTTTAAACCTCTGTAATTGAGGCCCTGTCATGTATAGATAGTTTAATAATTGCAGGATACGGTTTTAAAGCGCATGTTTTTAGTAGAATGTGTGTGGCCACTATTCTCAGCACACTTGTGGCACTATCTGTTCTGACAGATTGTAGCTTGGAGTTTCAGTGCAACAGTAATCCGTCATGCTTTCAGCTTTGTCTTCACTGTTTGTCAAACTCTTTCACAAAGATAAGATGAGCCTCTGGAGACTTTCCATGTGTTTTGCAAAGGTGCAGTTTGACCGCATGTTTGCTCAAAAATGTTCGATTGCACAGTTTGCACTCAAAAACTGAGCCAGTGTCTTCTGTGAGTCCAGAGGAGCTGAGAGTCTTATCCTCTATCCTGTTGACCTGCTCTATCAATTCTATGGAAAACTTTGACAGATCCTTCAGGGTAAAGCCAAGGTGGGACTCCAAATGGTTGATGTAGGAGGAGGGAGTCCTGAATTGTGAGGCGCAGTCACTGCACAAAAACAGAGGTTGGCCAGAATCAATATTTTTCAGGAATTTTGTAGCCCCTGTCCGCTTTAACTGGTATTTTACGTTGGCCAGCCAATGTGAGATAGTTGTCATGGAGAGACCAGTAAATTTACAGATGTGGACTCGTTCCTGTGATCCCAAGTCATTAATCACAAACTTCCCATCAGGAGTCTCCTTAAGACTCGAGGCAAATTGGGCCTGAAGAATAAGGAGATGCTGGGGATTCCAGTTAGACTGTCGACCCTTCCGTCTTTGGATGGGAGACAGTTCTTCCAAAGTGTCCTCAAAAGTACAACCGTCAGTGTCTGATTTCTCAGAAATGGTAGAGGGGGTTGTACACTTTGGTGTCAAACGGCCGGTCAGATTTTTTACCATGTCTGAAATATCCATCAAAGCATTCTCCCCTAAAGGCAGAGATACTGACTGTGAGAAATTTCTGAAAACTGGTCCGCTATTGGTCAATTTTTCATTGTTGTTGGAAGAAGAAATACCCTTAGGTGGACTTCCATTGCTGTTTTTGGATTTTGTCAAGTCCATTGGCTGATCATCATCATCATCATCATCATCATCATCATCATGGCTGACACTCAGAAGCTCTTCTGACTTCAGCTGAACAGAGTTGCTGCTGATCTTATAAAGCATTGCAAAGGGATCTATGACAGACATGGCCACCTTTGCAGCTTTCCCTAAATGGTTGTTCATGATTGACTGCAGCGCACTGAGGGGATTCTGGGTGGGTTGCTCGGGCGGGTGATCTTTGATGATGCTCAGGTTGCTGCAGCCTTTGCTCGCAGGCCTTTTTGGCGAATCAGTCTCAGTCTTTATCTGTGTCTCTGCCTCGCTCTCCATCTGCTCTTCTTCTTTTCCTTTTGGCTCAGTCACGACATCAACTGTGTTTGAAGCTACCTTTGAGAGGTTTTCTGGGTACAGTGAAGCTCCTTTATCTTTAGTATTTTGCAAAGGAGACTTTGAAGGTATGCACTTATTGTCCTCAAGTTCTTCCTCTCTTTCATTCTTCACCGATATTTTGCCTGTCACTTTTGCAACAAGCTCTTCCATGGCCAGCACATTGCTCTTGTGACTTAGGGGTGCAGAGGGGCTATTTGGTGAATTGATGAGGGTGCCTAAATCAGAGGACAGTATCTTAAAACTGTTGCTGCTGAACAAAGGCTGAACCTGTACACTTGAAGGTAAGGCGGACTTGAAGGATCCATGTAGCTGGTAGGCAGCATGAATGCTAGTGTACCCACCCCATGTCGGTGTACCTGTTTGGGCCTTACTGATTGCACTTGAAACTGTATTCTCTAAAGACTTTAGTATGTTCAAGCCACCTTTAGGTGACTCTTCCAAGTCCTCTTCTCTCAGATACTGGTAAGATCTGGCTTTACAATGTTTACTAGCCTTTTCAGGGGAATCTTCTTTCTCCTCTTTAGTTTTTTTCTCTGGTTGTATTGCTTTAATTTTCCCTTCCTCTGCCTTTTCATCTTCAGTGTCTTCATTTTCCCCATCAGGGCTGACGGGCTGCCCTGGGGAGTCAGGTTGTGACTTGCCATTAGGTTCTGGTAGTCGTGTGGTAGTCGGTGGCAGAGGAATTGACTGAATTTTCTCTTCAACAACAGGATCAAACACCAATTGCTTTCCTTTTTTAGAAGCTGAATTGGTTACTTTAAGAAAGTGCCCTGTGACCATCATGTGGGCTGTCAGTTGGTTTAGGGTGTCGTGTGAACTTCCACATTCCATACACTTCAGAATTTGGGCCTTTCGTGCCTCAAACTGCCAAGTGTAGCTGGCACCATTTTGGTAACCATAACGATTGTTTGGAGTGACATAAGGATTGGCCACTTTTTGGTCTTTAGGAGACTCTCCTAGTAGCACACCAGCTGAAAAAGACTCTGGTGAGCTTGGGGACATCAAGTCCTGAAAAGGTCTTTTTTTGGTTGGAGGCACCAGCTTTGAAGTGAGGGCTGGCATTGGTTGTTTTAGAGGCACCTTCTGATAGTGTTTTGTTTTGATCATGTGAACACTTAGGTCTTGCAAAGACTCAAAAGAATGGCCGCAGTACATGCATTTAAGAACTTTCTGAGCATCTTCTTTGCCCTCCATCTCCATCAGAGAACGTTTACGTGGTTTGGACCATTTCTTGCTTCGATCATCCTCTGTATCCTTATTGTCGTCACGATAGTGGCCAGTGTCGTTCATATGCACCGTCAAGCCAACCAAAGTGTCATAGGCTGCGCTGCAGTCCTTGCACCTGAACTTGCTGGCACCGGTAAACACAGGACCGTAGAGTTTATTGTTTTGCCTGTAAAGCTGCACGGTACTGAAAAGGCTTGGTTCAGGAAGGAGTTGATATGGAGTATGCTGGAGGGTTTTAGCCAATGCGGCTTGGTGCCAGTCATAGGCTAATCCTCCAGGGGTGCCAGAGCTGACACTGGTGCCACTGTTGCTGGATAGTGTTCTGGTGGGAGTACTGCTGGTGTTAGTTGTGACTGAAGCACTGCTAGTGCTACATCTAGTCTTTAGATTGATGTTACCTGGGCTGTGTCTCTTCAGAAACCCATTGCTGCCTCTGTGATTATTACCATTGCTATTGCTAGCTGCATCATTGTTCCCTTGTTTATGTTTCAGCATATCAAGAGCTATGCTGGACCAGGAGGCATCAGAGATCAAGTTTGCATAGACGGCTTTCATTTGTGCCAGACTGTCCTGTAGTGAGAGGCTACTGATGGACTCCTGACTCCCCCCATACTCATTCTTTGACGCGTCCTGATCAATGGAGTATGTGGTCTTCAGGTCCACCAGTGGATCACTGGCGGTGCTGAGTGGGGAGGCATACCCAGCGTCTGGGTTGGTGCCATTGCTGAGTGGAGAGTTTTGGCAGCTAAATTTATCTCTTCCATCCTCGTCATCATTTAAAAGATAGTCTGTATCTTGACCATCCAAAGAAAGACCATCATCCTGCAGATGTTCCCCTTCATCAATCCTATCCACTTTACATTCATCCTCAGGTCCATAAGCTGGAACATAAAAAGAGGGGAAAGTGTTATTAGATACTTTCAACATATTTCATATTTGTCCAACTCCAAACACCTTTCTGAAGGTATGTGCGGTTTTGTCAATAGTCTCGTAGATGATTTTGTTTTGGTGATGAAAAAGGGACAAACATTATATCCTGACAATGACAAATAGAACTCTTCACTGCATTGAGGAATGAAGATGCGTCTCAACAAGAAAGCAGCAGTTTAAAAAGTACCAGACACACAAAGAACCTCCTCAGAGTGAAAGAACCCTCAGAGAGGAAAACATGATATGATATGATGAGGTCCATTAGTTCACACGACAGACATAATAATAATAAAGACACATCTCCTGTATGAGCACAAACATTGAAGTATATTCAATAAATGTAAAACTACGCCCTTATAACTGTAATACAATGTAAGCAGAGTACTTTGTCTATTTTGCTGCTTCTTTCCCGACCAAAGATCTGTTTCTGACTGTGATTGGCTCTATAGCTTCACCAGTAAGAGATGAGGAGGAAGATGTCAGCCCGGTCGGCTGGAGTCAGCTCGGCATCGGCCGGTGGACCCGACGGGCGGTACCGTTAATGCTTGTCCTCCCGGCTTGAAATGGGTCATTTTAAAAGAATGGAGAGAGATTTCTACAATCAACAGGAAAGTCTGAGAACTCACTCAAACATTACCACCGCATTAGAATCTTCAAGTCGAGAGAGAAAAGAGAAATGAAAATAAACCATGTCCTAAAATAGTAGAAGGGTGAAAATGTTTACATGTGATTCTGGAAGCAGAGCGAGAGCGAAAAGGAACAAAGAGGCAGGAGATGGAGAAGAAGAGGGTTATATATTCTAAAACGGCCCCCCCATCCCGTCCTCCACAGACCCTTGTCTGAGGTGCCAGAACCACTCTCTGGTGAGGAGGCATATGTGCTGTCAGCTTCAAACAGCATGCCGCTCTCTATCCCATAATAGGAATGGACATAATACCTGATGTTTCAGGGGGGCCACTTACTGCTGCCTGGGGAAAGCTGGAGTTCCAACAGCTGCAGCTTCCTGCCTCGGGTCTCTATGAAGGCGAACGCACATCCTCAGAGTAAAACCCTCCTCTTCATCGTCATCTATTCCTCTTCTGATTTTGTGTTCAACTGTAAGCTGGTCAGAGCGAACAGGTTGAACTCTTCCTCTAAGTTTCCCTCCAGCCCGTCTCATCCTCCTCATCTCATCCAGATGAAAACCGATCCCAGTCAGAGTCATTGTGATGGAGTCGGTGAAGATGAAGCAGCTGATCCGGCAGTGACAGAAACCTGACAGCAAAACCAACATATTCGCACCAACACGACGGCCTCGTCTTCCTCGCCATCATCCGTATGCTGCCTTGACAGGCGTCATGTCAGCAGTGTGTCAGTCAGCCAGAAGTGTCCGTGTCCACGCAAAAAAGCCCGAGACAAGGTGGGAGGGGAAGGCAACAACAAGAAACACAAGTCAGCGACCCCCCGACCCCCCTCCCTCCTCCTGCACCCTGCCTCCTCCTTCACCATCTGTGTCAGAGGAGCTGCGGGTGCCACCGCCGGCTAATAAGCAATCAGAGACGGAGAAGATGCTGACATGGCGGCTTTCCAGCGTCACTCAGAACAAAAGAGGAAGACGGAGACGGAGTGGGAGGGAGGGGGTTAAATGTGGGTGGAGGGGAGAGTGTTTGTTGTGGTTGTCAGTCACAAGCGTAAACCCACTTTGTGCTGCAAGGGAGAAAAAGGTTAAGAGTGGAAGTTTTGAAAAGAAGTTTCGAGGAAAGTGAGTGAGTTTGTGGAATTGAAGATACGAGGAGATAGAAGTCAGCCACACACAACCCCCCTCCCCCCCGTCTCACACACACTCTCTCTCTCAGACACACACACACAGCCTCTCTCTCTCAGACACACACACCCCCTCTGTCTCTCAGACACATACACACAAATCCTCTCTCTCTCGCTCAGACACACACACAAACCCTCTCTCTCTCGCTCAGACACACACACACAGCCTCTCTCTCTCTCTCGCTCAGACACACACACACACACGAGACAGGAAGTTATTTCGGTTCACTGCCCCACAGTGTAAACGGGGATGGATCATAAACGACGTCTGCCACTGATTTTAATCACCGATTGTTCAAATTTGAACAATTTATTGAAGCAAATTTTACGTGCGACAGATTTTGATGAGAAAGACTTAACTGTCCCCGGTCCAAAAAACCTTTGAACCTATCTAAATCTAAATTAATTTCCACTCGAAGTTGTCTAACCGTCTAATCCTATAAGATATTCCAGAACCTATTTATTAACGTATTTTATAGGGACAAATCCAGTTCTGTCCAGTTCTACAAGGGTTTGATTGGGCTCAAACCCGATCCGTCCAATTCTGCCAGATCGCCCCGCTGATTTAGTCTTACTTCTCCTGTCAATCATCTCTGATGGCTTCAGACGGGCCTGATCAGCGTGTGTCAGTGTGTGAGCGTGTATCGTATCAGTGTGGATCAGTGTGTGTCAGTCGTTAAGGTTTAGGTTAAGGTTATTTCGATCCTTACTCTTGCTCATTCTAGAACTGTCGGGGGTTACAATGTTATGGCTGATCAGTGTATTTATGGACATTTATAAGATGCTTTTAAAACTATGAGCCAAATATCAATAGAACATAATCTATTCCTTGTATTTAAGAGTGAAAACTCATTCGTTGATTTGTATTGCTGTCGTTTCCTAACATCTCACATAAACATAAGACAGAATTGAACTCGTAAAAGCCGAGCTTACAGCCCCCCCGTCCTGCCCCCCAAATTCCACTCACCCACATGGAATGGTCCACCATATGGTGCGATCGCTGCGGGGCCTCTCTTACCAATCCACCCTCTGAGCCTCCACCAGAGGCTCCAGTAATAGAAGATGGTACATCTTCTATTTTGTTTTCATTCGTCTCTCACTGCAACAAATTTAAGCCCCTTCCATTCTTTACACAGATAGACACAAAGTTAAATGACCGTGTCCTAGACTTTCTGCTAGTCCTGAGGGCTTTCAAATATATTCCAAGTCATTTGCAATGACTTGAACTCATACTGTGCTCATAGCCTTTTTCAAGTGGGTGAGATAGGAGTTTGTTCTACCTCCGGCTAAGCTTCTTAGGGCCACTTTGAGAACAATGGGTATTAAACACTGAGGTCTGAGGATGGCTGCTCCAACTAATCCTGAGACCTGCAGCTGTTAATATCCTTATAAACATCCTATCCTCTCCTGCTCTGTTTTTTCCTCCTCCTCTCTTTTCTCTTTCTTCAGCTGAGATCTCCCAGGAGCCCGTTTTGACAGGGACTGGGATCTATTAATCACCTTTTCCCTGTAATGTCAGTGCCTGCTTGTTCTGAAATGAAACAACAGCCATTAAATCATCAGCACCAGATTCCAGCCTCTTTCATGCCAAACTCCCCTCAGCCCGCGGCCACTGCTGTAAGACGCACGCTTCCCGTACCATCGGCCTTCTTTCCAGGCAAAAGAAGATAAAGTTTCATTAATGCTAATTAAAGGTGACTGGAGGGACTCAACCTTTGATCCTCAGCAGGTCGCATGAGAGATTCTTTTATAGCCACACCATTTTGGTTCGGTCTTGTTTGTAAATGTCTTTAAAGTGCGCTGGCAGACTATAAATAGTATGTACGGTCATAGTTTTTCACCCAAATGGAATTGCCATATGTTCCAATAGCATTTGTTTCTCGACGGGAGTGGGTGGTTTTTAATGGTAAGAAAACATTTTATAGCTAACAAGTTAACAAAATGAAAGTTAGATTTTTTCTTCATAGATGCCGTCTAATGAATTCACCTGCTTTGCCTCTGACCGCGAAGCTTCCTCTGACTAAACAACAGCTGCTCCCATCGCCTGGAAGGAACCAGTTGATAGATGATCCCAAAGATGGAGAATTACCATAAATCTCTCTGATTGTGTGGAGAAAGCTCAAAATCCTTATCGGCAGAAACAGAGTGAATCACAGTTGAAAGTAGTCGGCCTGCCTCTCAGGCCAACGTCGTCCCTCTTGGATTATTTTGATTGTTTTTTTAACCTTGGAACGCTGAAGTTCCCGTCAACAAAATCACCTTTTAGGTTCAAGTAGCGAAACTTTGAACCTTGAACCCTGGATTAGCTGCTTCGAATGCCGAGAACTGGTTGATGCCAAAATAAAGTATTTTACAGGGGGAAAAAAATGCTGATTGATGAAATCGGTTTAGTGGGACTGTTTAAGTGACCTGTGACCTTTACTGACCCGGTGTTTGAATGACCTATGACCTTTACTGACCCGGTGTTTACACACATCGATTCATCTAATCGGAATCAACAATCTCCGTTCATAAGATGGTGATAATGCTAGTTGATTACGACAAAGAGGGCACGGACAGGAACTGACTTTTCATCCACCTAACCGTCCAACTATCTTAAACACTCAAAGATGCGATGAGTAAATGACTCTCCGATGCAGACCGGTACTGTTCTGAAGTTGCCGTATTTAAGCGTTGACATGAATTGGCGTTTACATGAATCAGCGTTTTACATGAATCCTCGTTTACATGAATCAGCGTTTACATGAATCAGCGTTTACATGAATCAGCGTTTTACATGAATCAGCGTTTACATGAATCAGCGTTTACATGAATCAGCGTTTTACATGAATCAGCGTTTACACGAATCAGCGTTTACACGAATCAGTGTTTACATGAATCAGTGTTTATATGAATCAGCGTTTGGACGCAGTGACTGACTATCAGAAAGAATCTCATGAAAGGACTTAGACTTCCTCCATGCAAAGGAATGAAATCTCCTTCTGAAAGGGTCTTTTGTTTCAGAAAGGGGTTTTTGCATGCAGCATTTTCTTTCTGATTAGGCGCCTTTTCCGAATTTGGAATTAGGCTGTCCATGAAAACCCACCTAGTGATTCAACAATGAGGTCTGGCTAAAAAAATGCAGGTTTAGAGGAGGCGTGTCACCAGTCTGAACATACATGAGTGTTTATGAGAGGCGGATCCAGGAACAGGGAAGATGGTTGACATAAAAGAGACAGAAAATGTACAGTGTCACGACCTTAGCGGCTCAGTCAAGCCAAAAGCAATCCATCAGCCTCCTCCACGCTGTCAGATCTTCCCTCAACTCCGACCACATTCACAGGTGAGGAACAAAACACAGAGACGGAAAGAAGGACTGATGTTGATTGAATGTTTCATCAGTGTCAGCCAGCCAATGAGCAAGCAGCAAGTTTGTACGAATATGTCATGAAAAATGTAAACCCACTATGATGCTCTTCTTTAAGGTAACATAGGATGGACCACAGGAACCCCCGCCACCTTTATCAGGGGCTTGAAAATAAAGATACATGAGTTAAATGACACTTCGAGCCAATGACAGGAAGTCCTCAGTCGCTCAGCCTGGGCGTTGAACACATGCTCGTATGGATGGAAACAAAGCGAGGGCGTATGTTCCACGCCGCCTGTGAAGAGGAGGCTTCAATGTCTGGACCAAATGGAGGACTAACCATTCGGCCAGTCAGTGGGAACGAGGCGGTGCAGATTGTTGGAGGGCTCCTTTCGGCTATGGAGGATTTCATGACCTGAAGCAGAACTCAGAAAGGTTCAGGTCTGAACAGAACTCAGCAAGGTTCAGGTCCGAGCAGACGCAGAGAACAAGAAGGAGAATCTCTCCGTTTCCTCTCTGATTTCCGCGGTCGCGCAGGTTGTTGTTGGCTAATGTGGGAAGTTGGTTATATGATGGGCCGGGGGTCCGACACCGGGTGATAGTCAGCCACAGCCTGACGTTCTCCTCTCTGGATGGAAGCTGTAGAGCTGATATTGTGTGCGTGTTTTGGACGTTCATCTACCGAAGGTCAGACGACCACATCCTTTCTGAAGGTGCTGGACTGAAGGATGAATTAGAGGATGGAACCTCTGGAAGGGAACAGGAAAGGCTTTAAGATACGTTAACCAACTGGATAGACACCGGCCTGAGGAATGATGGGTACTATTGATGATTATGAAATGTCGGACAATCAATATCCCCTCAAGGACACACAGACCCTTAGAATCCTCAAGACCCTCAGAAACCTCGTGATCCCTGAGATTCTCAGTACCCCTAGGAACCTCAGGCCTTTTGTTTTTAGTGGCTTTTAATTTTTTTGATCCAGAAAGATTTATGGGGGGGTGAAATACAGTAATCTGGTTAGCTTTGCTGCTAATGGAAAATAAGTTAAACCGGTTCAACGACCCTTTGGATCATAACTGTCTAAAAATATGTCTTTTTCAACACGAGTCCAAAACAACAGCAGAGACGCGACAGAAGAATTCGGAGGACTCTGAGAACAAGACCTCCAGACTTGACTCATATCCCTTTCCGAACATAAACAAAGACGGACAAAGAAATCCCAACTTGAAAAAATCCCTTCAGGGAAATCAATTAGAACCCACGTGTGACTGCTCCTAACTGTGTCAGCAGTGGCACTCCAGCATATCTGCACCATCAAAACTCCCATTTTCATTTTGCCCCTTCGAGTGACTACTCAGAACAAGTCTGGCGCTCCATTAAAGAAAGTTCTACAGTGTCCCTTCAGAACTAGTTTAGCATTTAAGGCACGATGAATCGTAAAGGGGTGTAACAACAAAAGCCGAGCTGTGTGCTGAGTTCTTTCTCCCCGTCCTGATGACCATGGCAATAAAACAACAAAAGAAGAAATGATGGCGGGGAGGAGCGATCCGGAGCCGAGAACGGGTCTCTGGAGAGAGACGGTAAATTATGATCCGGGTTCTCAAAGTGGACGAGCATCAGCAGCCATTTCAGCCGAACTGCCTGTGTGTTTGTGCATGTGTGTGTGCGCATGGGCCTCTGTGTGTGTATGTATGTGTGCGCATCTTTGTGCGTGCGGGTGTTTGTGTGCCTCCATGCGTGTGTATGTGTGCCTCTGTGTGTGTATGTGTGCGTCTGCCTCTGTGTGTATGTGCGTGTATGTATGTATGTGTGTGTGTGTGTGTGCGTATATGCGTGTGCCTCTGTGTTTATGTGTGTGTGTGCTTGTATGTGTATGTGTGCGTATATGGATGTGTGCGTGTGTGTATGTGCGTGTATGTATGTATGTATGTATGTATGCGTGTGCCTCTTTGTGTGTGTGTATGTGTGTGTATATGTGTATGTGTATATATATGTGTGCGTGTGCGTATGTGTATGTGTGTGTATATGTGTGTGCCTCTGTGTGTGCCTCTGTGTATATGTGTGTGCGTGTGTGTATGTGTACGTGTGTGTATATGGATGTGTGCGTGTGTATATGTTTGTGTCTATATGTGTGTATATGTGTGTGTGTGTGTGTATGTGTATATGGATGTGTGCGTGTGTGTATGTGCGCTTATGTATGTATGTATGTATGTATGCGTGTGCCTCTTTGTGTGTGTGTATGTGTGTGCGTATATGTGTATGTGTATATGTATGCGTGCGTATGTGTATGTGTGTGTATATGTGTGTGCGTGTGTGTATGTGTACGTGTGTGTATATGGATGTGTGCGTGTGTATAGGTTTGTGTCTATATGTGTGTATATGTGTGTGTGTGTGTATGTTTGCGTGTGTGTATATGGATGTGTGCGTGTGTATGTGTGTATGTGTGCGCGTGTGTCTATGGATGTGGAGGTAAAAGAGAGGGTGTGTGGATGCAGAGCTGACCTCGGAACAGTGTGACGTCACACACGCTGAGTGTGTGACGGCGTCTAGCAGAGGGAAGTAAATTAGGCTTAAAAGACAAATGAAGAGGCAGAGCAGCGAGTCTGAGGGTCCTCCAGAGCAGCGGACCCTCAGGCCCACTGCTCTGGAGGACCCTCACGTCCGCGGCTCTGGAGGACCCTCACGTCCGCTGCTCTGGAGGACCCTCACGTCCGCTGCTCTGGAGGACCCTCAGGCCCACTGCTCTGGAGGACCCTCACGTCCGCTGCTCTGGAGGACCCTCAGGCCCACTGCTCTGGAGGACCCTCACGTCCGCTGCTCTGGAGGACCCTCACGTCCGCTGCTCTGGAGGACCCTCAGGCCCACTGCTCTGGAGGACCCTCACGTCCGCTGCTCTGGAGGACCCTCACGTCCGCTGCTCTGGAGGACCCTCAGGCCCACTGCTCTGGAGGACCCTCACGTCCGCTGCTCTGGAGGACCCTCACGTCCGCTGCTCTGGAGGACCCTCAGGCCCACTGCTCTGGAGGACCCTCACGTCCGCTGCTCTGGAGGACCCTCGGGCCCACTGCTCTGGACGACCCTCAGGCCCGCTTCTGGCAGCAGGAGAAGTTTTGTGTGAGGGGAGACATTATGGGGTGGGGGTTTGTCTGTTTACTTGCGTGCTTCTTGGATTAGTTGTAATCTTCGGGTTTGTGTCGGTGTGTGTTCCTCTATTTGTGTGCAGTGATTGTGTGTGGGTTCTATCTCAGCAGATATATCCGTGTCTATCCCGCGACTCTACTACCCTCTCTGCAAGTGGAGCACAGCTCTCGGGGGCTTTGTCATGCTGCAGTCTGTTCTTCTCCTCAGGTCTGGCGCCCCTCGTTTGATAAATGACACGTGTCATTCTGTCAGCCCTGCCATCCGGGCCGGGAGGCCCTGAGCTGATGTATGGTCGCCCGGGCTAAAGGAAATCAGAGTGTTTGGCAGCAGCCTGAGAACACGGCTTCTTCTAAAGGCTATGCAACGCCACTGTGTGTGTGTGTGTGTGCATGTGTGTGTGTTCTCAAACTGTCAGACAGACAGGCAGACGGAGACAAATCATCATCAACGCCGCCCCAGCTGTTCCCCAAATTTGGTGTTAGGAGTGAAGCGAAGGGAAAAAGTCCTGCCGTTTGAGTTTTAAATGGCTAAAGCTTCCCAGAAACGAGAACGAATGAGAGAAGTGGAGCTGGACACACAAAAAACACACACTCACACATGCTCTCACACACACACACACAAGCGCACATACACAAAAAACACACACTCATACAAACACCCATTAACATAGACACAAATAAACACAAACAAAAACACACACACGCACTCACACAAAAACACACACTCACACACACACAAAAACACACAAGCGCACATACACAAAAAACACACACTCATACACACACCCATTAACACAGACACAAATAAACACAAACAAAAACACTCACATAAAAAACACACTCACATACACACACACAAAAACACACACACACACACATACACACACCCATTAACACAGGCACAAATAAACACAAACAAAAACACACACACAGAAACTCACACACAAAAAACACATACACACACTCATTAACACAGACACATATAAACACACACAAACACTCATGCACCCTCACACTCTGAATGAAATGGAATGGAAAAGGAATTGGGTCGAGCATAGCATGAGGAGGAGGAGGAGGAAGATGAGGAGGAGGAGGGGGAAGCGGGCAGACTTAACGGTTATCTCACTTTAACTTTGGACACTTTTCTCCTAACAACCAGAAAAAAGTTGAGAGGAAAGTAAAATAAATCCTCGAAACGAAGTCCTAACCGTCTTTTTCTTCCCAAATCCCTCCATATTTGCTCGCAGGAATTCTGCAGAACTGTCCCTGCCAAACTATGTCCCGGTCCAGACGATCGCCTTGGCTCCATGCTCCGTTTCTCTGGGGGGGACGTCCCACCTGGACAATGTGAACTCCGTGTGACCCCGTGTGATCGGGCGCCGGCCGATCTCCCCCCAC
Source organism: Lophius americanus (assembly GCA_037951165.1). Lineage (NCBI taxonomy): Eukaryota > Metazoa > Chordata > Actinopteri > Lophiiformes > Lophiidae > Lophius > Lophius americanus. Next base: position 100,264 of record JBBDHG010000159.1, on the reverse strand, counting down.
CACTCTCCCACGGAGAAGAAGCAGGAGACGGAAAAAACAGCATCATTACGCTGTGAGTGATGAGTGGCAGCCATGGGTGACATTCCCCTCTCTCTCTCTCTCTCTCTCTCCCCCTCTCTCTCTAGTTATCCCTCTCTCTTGCTGGGATAACTTTTCTCTCACTTTTATTAACCTTTCGCTCCATCCCTCAGCTATTCTCCTCATTTCTCTTTCACTCCTCTTTTTCCACTCGCTCATCCCAAGACCCTCACCCCCTCCCTCTTTCCTGCTTCTTTTTGTCTGCTGTCACTCTCTTTTTCCTTTTCTATTTTCAACTCTTATGCCCCTCCCACCACACACCACACACCAAAGCCCCTCGCTCAGTCCCGTCTGGCTGCCTTGGCCACGCAGATCCTCGGCTCCTCCAGCATAATGGGTCATGGGTCCGGGGGGGCTCACTCAAACAATCACTCAAACTTTCATTCAGACATTCACTCAAACATTCATACACCCGTTCACTCAAACGGGTGTATGAATGTTTGAGTGAACATTCACCCGTTCACCTTCAGATAAGTGGACAACCACTCTACCAACTGAGACACTGTCGCCCCATAGAAGAGGAGGTGGAAGTAAACCTCCTTGAATTCATGTCAATCAGAGCCCCAGTTGATGACATCATCTGAGTGTGAAGGGATGAATACAGAAAACAGAATGAATATCATCACATGGACGTATGTGGAGAAGACGCTTCTGCCTCCGGACTAAACTCTATAAAGAGTCTTTTATAAGTTCAAGGTATTATTATTATTATTATAACCTTTCAGGATATCTAACCGTATACATTAACGTGATAGTGGGTCGTGTTCTTGTGGTACTACATTGACCCAGATCCTGGTTCCAGTTCTGTACCTGAAGAAAAGGTGAGCTAAACTCCTCCTTTATCTTTCTGATCAGCATATTTCTGAGTCTTCTGATCTTTTCTATTATTGTCTTCGTCACGGAGAAAAACCCAGGGACGGATAAAGTAATCCCATCCTCTGTTTGAGTAAAAGTACCTCATTGAAGTAAAAGTACTCATTGTGCAGTAAAAGGTTTGCTGCTTTAATGCTGTAACTCTTCAAGGTCAAGTAATCTAACTACAATGGATTCAAAACAGTTACAATATACTAGAAGTAAAACAGAAACAGGTTCTTCCAGTAGAGTAGTAACTAGTTACTACAGCTGTGGAGTAGAAAATACTCCACTAAAGTTCTGTTGGCTCTCGCTACACGTTCTTCAGTACAGTGAGGATCTCGGAACATAATTGGACTCTACATCTGTTGGTGTAGAGACTTCAGTAAATTCACATTTTACAACATTTCAGAAGAACCTGATAAATAATAGGTGACGCTTTCATTTATGGAGTCAATAATCTTGAACTCCTCCCCATCATCAGTGACCGGGTATGAAGCCTTCATGATGTGTCAGCAGATGCTTCCTGTCCACTTTGACCTCGTGTTCTGGGCCTCCAGCTCTACGTGAAGGACGTACCTTTGCCTCGACTCATTCTCAGTTTCATTAGATCAGACAGGAGTTACTGTTAAACCAGACGATGTTTTAGAATCCGGCTCTGAGGCAGGAGGGAATGGAGGAAGACGAGAGGAGAAACGGATGAGTAAGGCGGATGAGCATCTCCTTGAAATGCCTCGTCGCGTCTGGAAGTGTTCAGCGGGGTTACGGAAACATGACTGAGACCTTCACAAGCTGGTGGCAGGAGGAACTTAAAGTTCAAGTTTCGGCAGGAGGTGCATACTTAATGGAGACGAGTGGAAGACTTAAACAGGAAGCAGAAACCTTCCAGCAGGAAGCCAAGATCAACACAAACCAGCAGCAAACATGGAGAGACGTAAAGAGGGACAATCCTTATCGTTCTCCTAGCAGAAGTGAAAGAAGATGTCCTCCGGTCTCTGCTGGACACGGAGAGAAGACGGCCCAGTTCCGTCACCGCAGAACCACCGACCATCATTCAGACTCTGACAGAGTCTCACAGTTACTTACTCCATGAACAACACCTTCTTCAGTGGCCTGTTCCTCCACCCATGCCTTCACCTCCACCTCCACCCATATCTCCCCCCATGCCTCCACCTGTGATGGTGGAGTAAGAAGGCCTTTACCTTAGCCCTAGCCGCTGTGTCCCGAGTGCCTCCACATCCGGACTTTAACATCCCCACAGAAGTTTGACTGCTACTTTAGTTTTCCCAGTATTCCCAGCCTTCGTCTTTTGACTTTATGACACTCAACATTGAGCTCAGCTTCATCCTGTTTCCACTGTTCCTCCTTGAGATGTTCCTACAACTTGATTGGAGTCCATCTGTGGTACATTCAGGTGTTTGGACGGGTTTTGGAAAGGCACACGTCTGTCTATGTAAGGTCTCAGGGTTGACTGCATGTCAGCACAAACCAATCCAGGAAGTCCAAGGAATTGTCTGTTGACCTCCGGGACAGGATTGTATGGAGGCACAGATCATGGGAAGGGTACAGAAAAATATCTGCAGCATTGAAGGTCCCAATGAGCAGTAAATAGAAGAAGTCGGGAAGCACAGGAATCTTTCTAGATCTGACCGCCTGGCCAAACTGAGCGATCGGGGGAGAAGGGCCTACTTCAGGGAGGTGACGAAGAACCCAACGGTCACTCGGGTTCAGAGCTCCAGAGTTTGTCAGTGGAGAGAGGAGAACCTTCCAGAAGGACAACCATCTCTGCAGCACTCCACCAATCAGGCCTGTGTGGTAGAGTGGCCAGACAGAAGCCACTCCTCAGTAAAAGGAACGTGACATGGAGTCATGGAGTTTTCCAAAAGGCACCTGAAGGACTCTCAGACCATGAGAAACAAAATTCTCTTGTCTGATGAAACAAAGATTGAACTCTACACAGAGACACACACAAACTCACACACACTCACACAGACACACGCACACACAAACTACTCTCGTTCTCACACACACAGAGACACACAAACACACACACACAAACAACTCTCTCTCTCACACACACACACACACACACACAACTCTCTCACACACACACACACACACAACTCTCACACACACAAACAACTCTCTCTCTCTCTCACACAGACACACGCACACACAAACTACTCTCGTTCTCACACACACAGAGACACACAAACACACACACACAAACAACTCTCTCTCTCACACACACACACACACACAACTCTCTCACACACACACAACTCTCTCACACACACAAACAACTCTCTCTCTCTCTCACACAGACACACACAAACTACTCTCGTTCTCACACACACAGAGACACACACACACACACACACACACACACACACAACTCTCTCTCACACACATACACAGAGACACACACACACTCACACACATACAGAGACACACACACACAGAGACACACACACACATACAGAGACACACACACAAACTCACACACACACACACTCACACAAATACAGAGACACAAGCTCACACAACTTTCACACACACACACAAACTACTCTCTCTCGCACAAGCACACACACAAACTACTCTCGTTCTCACACACACAGAGCCACACAAACTCACACACACACAAACAACTCTCTCTCACACACACACACAAACACATACAAACAACTCTCTCTCACACACACACACACACACACACACACACACACACACACACACACACAACTCTCTCACACACACAAACACACACACAACTCTCTCACACACAGAGCGTCAGTGTCTGAGGAAACGCAGAAGATTTGGGTGGACATGTTTTCGGGGGGTTCTGGGTAATCGGGTCATTACCCAGAGACACAAATATGCTTTGATTCCGCTCCTTTACTCGATGATTTATGGATCACCGTGGGCTTCTCGGTTCTGGACACGGCTCTTGGAAAATTGATGACAGTCATGTGTTTGGACCTGAAAGACGATGGCACAGGATGGAAGATGGTTGAGGATGACGAGTTGAGGGGAGGAGGAAAACGAACAACAACAGGCCCGACCTTCTCCGGCGCGTTCAAGGACAGCGTGTCATCTGGGACAGTATCTGATCCCAGAGGTCCGATCTTCTGTGAACTACAGTCCAACCGCATTCGCCGCTTCTCATTTCACCTTATCAACGGGATCAACTTTCTGCGGATTCTCGTCTTTAGCTCACGGGTTCTGACAGCGGACGGATGTTCTGCCACAGGAGCTTCTTCTCAAGATAAACAGAAGCGTTACAGAGCGAGGTGCAGCCCCGGTTCTGGTCAGAACTATCTGGATGGGTTTGATTCACGCCACGTGTTTCGTGTTTAGAGGCGAAGCAGCCATGAAAAAAAAGAAATGATGTGAAGAGAAGCAAAAGTCTCCAGTGGACGAACATAACCTGTGGATTTGAGTAGAACTGGACTTTTATCGACAGGGAATGAGATCAGAAACGCTGGAATAAGAAATAACATTTCAAACCATTTAATATTACAATTTGAGTCCAGAGTTGCTCCCGTACCGAACCGCCGTCCCAGCGATGACGGGCCAACCAGAATGAAAATCACCAAAGTTCAGATGCGACAACATGCACAAGTCTGGAGTGCACAACGGGTTAGGGTCCTAAAGTGTTCTTATGTGTTGTAAATTGTTAAGTGTTGTAAAGTGTAGTGTGTTGTAAAGTCATTTAAAGGATTGTGAAGCGTTGTAAGGTGAGGTACAGTGCTGTTTAGTCTTGTCCTGACCGCGGGTCCTTGGAAGGGGGCATGAAAATATGACATCTTCACATTTTTAGCCTGAAACATGACCGAGAACAAACCATTCAATAGACTATCGTTTTAAAGACAGCGTGTTGATAATATATAAGGAAACATAAGCTTGTACTTGTCCTATCGCGTGTTTTTAAGCATAAAAATAGCAGCAAACAGGAGCGTTAATGTCTCGGCAGGAACATAAAACTACTGCCGGATCAATGACAGCAGAACTGCAAACACTCTGGCGATCTTCTGAAGTTATTCTTATGTCTCAGAGTAGAAGAACGCAGTCAGGCTCCAGCATTCATTCATAATGGACACCTGTCACTTCTCATACCCTTCCTTCAGGGCGTCGCTCTCTGTCCTCTGTCCCCTCACCCATTTCCTCTCCAGGATGTTTAAGGCCTCACAGCTACAGCGAATCAACTTCAGGGCCGGTCCTCTCTCGAACAGCAGCCATCAGCTGCAGCTGAGCTGGACCAGCGCTTGACTGTACCTGAGATACTCAGGTACCTGAGATACTCAAGTACCTGAGATACTCAAGTACCTGATACTCAAAAAAAAAAAGGGGGAGTCCTTTAACAGTCACTGTGCTCACTGCACAAGCTCCGCCTCTGTGGACATTGGTTTTCTTTCGTTTATCCTCCGCTTATCCGGGTCTGGGTCTCGGGGGAAGCAGTTTTAGCAGGGAAGCCCAGACGTTGCTCTCCCTGACCGCATCCACCAACTCCTCTAGGAGGATTCCGAGGCGTTCCAACGCCAGCAGAGAGCTGTAATCTGTCCAGCGGGTCCTGGTCTACTACGGGGTCTCCTCCCAGATGGACATGCCCGAAACACCTCCCCGGGTGTCCAGGCGTCCGAGGGCATCCTGACTAGATGCCCGAACAACCTCAACTGACACCTCTGGATGCGGAGGAGCAGCGGCTCTACTTTGCGCTTCACCTGGATGTCTGAGCTCCTCACCCTGTCTCTAAGGCTGAGTCCAGCCACCCTGTGGAGGAAAATCATTTCAGCCGCTTGTATCCGCGATCTCATATACATGACCCACAGTTCCTGACAACAGATGAGGGTCGGAACATAGATGGACCGGTAGATCCAGAACTTTGCCTGTCGGTTCAGCTCCCTCTTCACCACATCGGATCGATATAGTGTCCGCATCACCGCAGACGCCGCCCCGATCCGTCTGTCCATCTCCCGCTCCCTTTTTCTCTCACTAGTGAACAAGACCCCGAGATGTTTGAACTCCTCCTTTCGGGGGAAAAACTCCTCCACGGCCCGGAGTGAGCACTCTATCTTGTTCCGGCTGAGAACCGTGGCCTCAGACTCATCCGGACTGAGAGGCTGGACCAGGATTGAAAGTTCCTTCGTAACAGATCATCAGGACCAGTCCTCAGTTTTCCACCATCCCTCAGAAAAATAATCCGGAAGTTGTAACGTAAACGTTCGGTCATATTTGTGGAGCGGTGGGACGGTGGGATGCTGATGCAGACCATAATCCTAACTCGCTGGATCAAAAAAAAGTTGTCTTGATCTTTAGATTTTTAGATAATTTTGCCCAGACGACGTTCAGAGTAAAACCCTAAAAGTTGCTTTGCCTCTAATGTGTGTTACAATATTTCACGCACGTCATCAGTCTCTGCCGGAGACGTTCTGCTCAGCGCCGCTCTCATTACTCTACTCATTATTCCTCTTCCACTCGTTTTGTTGTGCAGCTGTTTTGAATGTGAGCCAGAATCTGAGAATGGAAACAGACGCGCTGAAATCAGAGACAACAAAGAAGGCAGGAAGACTTTCAGGGCGAGGACGCTTGTGTGTTTGGACCTTGTTTTCTTTGAGGACGCTCCTGGTGTTGGGCCTGAGTGAAACTCCAGATTTTCCTCCTTCCTCTGAATCTGATGAAGATGTGGGACAGTTTTACCTAAGGGCGGCTTTTCATCTGCACAGATTCCCAGTCTGACCCTTTCTTCTCCATGACAGCAGTCATCTGTCTTCATTTGTCAATTAACCTCCACCAAGATGAGGACAAAGACTATTAGTTTTGCGAGTGTGTGTATTAGTGTTTGTCTTTGATTTCCTGCAGGCGGTCGTCTCTGACGCCACATGCAAACTAAACGAGGAGCAACGGAGGATGTGATGGAAAATATATCCACCGACTCCTTCAGTCAATGTCAGCTGTTAATGACGCTCAACACACACTGCCTTATCACACACACACACACACAAACTAACACACAAACACACTAACAAACACACACACAAAGATACACACACACAAAGACACACAAAAAAACTAACACACACACACACTAATAAACACACACACAAAGACAAAGACACACACACAAAGATACACACACACAAAGATACACACACACAAAGACACACAAACTAACACACACACACTAACAAACACACACAAACACACAAACTAAAACACACACACAAAGGCACACACAAACTAAAACACACACACACACAAACAAAGGCGCACACACACACACAAAGATACACACGCACAAACTAACACACACACAAAGACACACAAACTAACACACACACTAACAAACAAACACACAAAGACAAACACACAAAGATACACACACACAAAGACACACACAAATTAACACACACATACTAACAAACACACACACACACACAAAGACAAACACACAAAGACACACGCACACACAAAGACACACACACTAACAAACACACACACACACACTCACAAAGTCACACACACACACACACAGGCACACAAAGACATACCACACACTAACACACACACACGTTCCACATGAACAGCTGGAGGTTCGGCTATGAGCGGCGGCGAACACGTCATTTCAAAGCGGCTGGTGGGTTTGAGTTTGTTAGCGTGAGTCTGGGGGTCCTGTCACGGATCCATCAGCTACCTGGATAATTAGGAACGGGGAGAGGAGCTCGTCTCCAGCCGCCCGCCCACGCTATGAGTCATAATTAAGAGTCCTTCCTGCGAAGAGACACAGCGGCGGTGGCGTACGTGTTCAGGGGCGGCGTGAGAAGCTCTGAGTTCCTTCCGATTGTTGCTGAGCTCAGCTCAGACACGTCGTAAAACTCAGACGGCCGTTTTCACCCAATCAAATGGCGCCGTCTCTAAGCCGACGCCCGATTTATGTTCACAGCGCTTGAACTTTTTAATTAGTGGCGGGAGTTTGTGAGCGGTGGCTCAGACGAAGGCTAGCTAATTACCGCCGTCCGCTAGAGGAGCGTCTGCAGCATCTGACTTTCTCCTGTCATGACCGGTATCGGTTCTGCTGGTCCAGAAGCTGAGAGGGGAAACAGCCCTGGATCAAAGGTTTCTAATATTTAAAAATTAAGGGAAACTTTCAGACTTCAAATTCCCTGCCTATTTCCACCGAGACCAGTCCAAGGCCCACAGAAGTTCATCCGGCGCCGCCGGATATATAATATATATTATATATATATTATATATATTATATATATAATATATATAATATATATTATATATATATATAATATATATTATATATATTATATATATCTATATCTATATAAGATATACAAGATATATATCTGATTCATCTCTTATAATAATTCATAATGTATGAATCATAAATTACTGACAAAGTAAAGCGGCATTAGACGTGAAGTAATCCATTACTTTTTCAGCAGTGATCAAATCTGTGACCTCTGAGCGTCGATAAGGAATTATAGCTTCTTCCTCAAAATTATACCAGACATATTTCAAATCCTCCGCAGTGTGTGTGTGTGTGTGTCTGTGTGTGTGTGTGTGCGCGCGCGCGCGGGGCAATGACAGGATCACTGCTCCCTAACCCTTCATTTGTCACTGAAGGTCTGAGGAGAAACGGGACTGCCTTCCAGAGCCAGAGGACCAGGCCTGAGTGTAAACGACATCAGCAGAGTCCACCGCCGCGGGTCAGGTATAACGCGGTTCCAGGGTCCACCGCCGTCAGTGTCCCTGTCGGAAACAAAGAGCCGCCGAAGAATCTCTCTCTCTCTGGAGCAACGTTCCGTTTCAGAGCAGCTCAACAAATTCATCTTTTGGAAACATCTTCTGAGTTACAGGAAGCAGCTCGCCTTTATTCAACCGTCACCCGCTGGAAAGAAGCGCCGGAGAGCTGCGCTGAGCGTTAACGCATGTGTCCGTCACCAAAACAGACAGATGGATCAATATTCAGCAGCGAGCCGGGCCGGTCGGGACCCTCAGGGAAACAGGAAACAGCATTCCTTTAACGCTGAAAGGTATAAAAGTGACACTCCTCGTTTTCAGCGTGGAGGTTCTTCAAACACGTCCATGAAGCCCCGCCGGGTTCAAAGTCTTTCTGTCACAACCTCGATTAAGTCTGCCTAACCTCACATTTCCAGCGCTGCTTAACATTCTGCAGCTGTTTGATTCAACTCTGGTCATTACCGCTGCACATCAAAGGTTCCTCTTCTGCCCGGCGTGTAAGAGTGGCCGTCAATCACAAACATCTCGCAGAGACATCAAATGGATTCAGGTAGAAGAGAGATTCCCTCTCAGAAGAGTTCGTGTCCTCAACCCGAGAACAGAAAGTCAACGTGTGGCAGAAACCCAGAAACATTAACTGTTCGCCTTCCACTTCAAACTCACACAAAAACACCGCTTCAACAGACGAAAACACCGCTTCAACAGATGAAAACGCCTCTTCAACAGACAAAAACACCGCTTCAACAGACAAAAACACCGCTTCAACGGACGAAAACACCGCTTCAACTGATGAAAACGCCTCTTCAACAGACAAAAACACCGCTTCAACAGACAAAAACACCGCTTCAACGGACGAAAACACCGCTTCAACTGATGAAAACACCACTTCAACAGACAAAAGAAACGCTTCAGACAGACGAAAACACCGCGTCAACAGACAAAAACACCGCTTCAACAGACAAAAACGCTGCTTCAACAGACGAAAAAACGCTTCAGACAGATGAAAACACCGCTTCAACAGACAAAAACACCGCTTCAACAGACAAAAACACCGCTTCAACGGACGAAAACACCGCTTCAACTGATGAAAACGCCTCTTCAACAGACAAAAACACCGCTTCAACAGACAAAAACACCGCTTCAACGGACGAAAACACCGCTTCAACTGATGAAAACACCACTTCAACAGACAAAAGAAACGCTTCAGACAGACGAAAACACCGCGTCAACAGACAAAAACACCGCTTCAACAGACAAAAACGCTGCTTCAGACGAAAAAAACGCTTCAGACAGATGAAAACGCCTCTTCAACAGACAAAAACACCGCTTCAACAGACAAAAACACCGCTTCAACGGACGAAAACACCGCTTCAACAGATGAAAACGCCTCTTCAACAGACAAAAACACCGCTTCAACAGACAAAAACACCGCTTCAACGGACGAAAACACCGCTTCAACTGATGAAAACACCACTTCAACAGACAAAAGAAACGCTTCAGACAGACGAAAACACCGCGTCAACAGACAAAAACACCGCTTCAACAGACAAAAACGCTGCTTCAACAGACGAAAAAAACGCTTCAGACAGATGAAAACACCGCTTCAACAGACAAAAACACCGCTACTACACCCACACATTCATTCACTCATTCTCTGAGCCTATCCCAGCTGACACGGAGTGAGACACGGAGTGAGACACGGGGTGAGACACGGGGTGAGACACGGGGTGAGACACGGAGTCCAGAACAGACACAAACTACCTATGTTCACCAGATGACAGGGACGCGAACCAGGAACCGTGATGCTGGGAGGCAGCGGTGGATAGTAACTAAGTACAAATACTCAAGTACACATTTACTTTTTCCGAGTATTTCCGTTTGATGCTACTTGATTCTTCTACTCTACATTTTTCTGAGAGCTGTAGTAACTAGTTACTTTGCAGATTACTCTTTTCATGGGGAGGCTGTAGCTCAGTGGGCGGAGCGGCCGCTGCCTCCCGGTCGGAAGGTTGTCGGTTCCAGCAAGTCTACATGTTGGTGCTTCACAGGCCCCGCCCACTTCTGCTATGATGCTGCGTGTGTGGATCTAAGTAATCAATAAACCATGAATGACACAAACAAGAATATAAAAAAGATGAAACAGGCTGTTGGGATTCAGGAAAACTCTACTTAAAGTAATCAGATTACCCCCTTCTTTAACATCCACAGCATAAACTAATCAGATTACCCTCTTCTTAAACATCTACAGCATAATGTAATCAGATTACCCCCTTCTTTAACATCCACAGCATAAAGTAATCAGATTACCCCCTTCTTTAACATCCACAGCATAAAGTAATCAGATTACCCTCTTCTTAAACATCTAAACCAGGGGTCCCCAAACTTTTTCCTGTGAGGGCCACATAACTTTTCCCTTCTCTGATGGGGGGCCGGGTTCAGTTTGTAACAGAAAAAGTGTGACGATCGTAGGGGTGCCTAAACGTAAAAATGTATTGTTTTCCAGGAAGCCACACATGACCAAATAACCTTCTCTGGGTTCTTCACAGAAAAAAAGTCCATGGAACATTAACATGAATGTCAGGTTCCATTCTAGTCACAGCCAGTCTCAAACCCTGATGCAGATGTTCTTCTGTCAATCTTGATAAGAAAAAAAAAAAAAAAAAATCAAAATGCGTCTCTGGTATTGTTCAGGGGGCCGGCCCAAATGTGGGGGCGGGCCGTATCCGGCCCGCGGGCCTTAGTCTGGGGACCACTGATCTACAGCATCAAGTAATCAGATTACCTCGGACACAGTGACGACCCTGACTTCTACACAAGAACAGTTTAGGGATGATACTGGAGTAACGTTTGGAATGTAATCGAGTATTTTCATTTCTAGTTATGTAAAGGAAGAGAGTAGTTGGTCCCTGCTGGGGGGCACCAGTGCTCGTAATGGTGAGTGGTCTCCTCTCCAGGATGAGGTCAGAGGTCAGGAGACCCTAACCCCCCCCCCCCCCCTCTTTACTTTGCTGAGCGGGAAAAAAAAGTTCTCCATCTCCAGAGCGAACGCGTGGATTAACTGAAGATGATGAGGATGAATAAATCAAAGGCAGGCGTTTGACGGCCCATAAATCAAGCATCAAATCATGGATGGTCGGAACACCGGCGGAAACCTGCTGTGTGTGTGTGTGTGTGTGTGTTTGTGTTTCTGAGAGTAAGTGTGTGTCTGTGTCTGTGTGTAGGGGTGTGTGTGTGTGTGTCTGTGTGTGACTGTGTGTGTTTGTGTTTCTGAGAGTAAGTGTGTGTATGTGTGTGTGTGCGTGTGTCTGTCTCTGTGTGTCTCTGTGTAGGGGTATGTGTGTTTCTGAGAGTGAGTGTGTGTTTATGTGTGTGTGTGTATGTATGTGTGTGTTTCTGAAAGTGAGTGTGTGTGTGTCTGAGTGTGTGTGTGTTTGTCTGTGTGTAGGGATGTGTGTTTTTCTGTGTGTGTGTTTGTCTGTGTGTAGGCGTGTGTGATTGTGTGTCTGTGTGTGTGTGTAGGGGTGTGTGTGTGTGTCTGTGTGTGTTCGTGTTTCTGAGAGTAAGTGTGTGTATGTGTGTGTGTGCGTGTGTCTGTCTCTGTGTGTCTCTGTGTAGGGGTATGTGTGTTTCTGAGAGTGAGTGTGTGTTTATGTGTGTGTGTGTGTGTATGTATGTGTGTGTTTCTGAAAGTGAGTGTGTGTGTGTCTGAGTGTGTGTGTGTTTGTCTGTGTGTAGGGATGTGTGTTTTTCTGTGTGTGTGTTTGTCTGTGTGTAGGCGTGTGTGATTGTGTGTCTGTGTGTGTGCGTTTGTCTGTGTGTAGGGATGTGTGTGTCGGGATGTGTGTGTGTGTTCTGTGTGTGTGTTTGTTTGTCTGTGTATCTGTGTGTAGGCGTGTGTGTTAGTCTGTGTGTCTGTAGGGGTGTGTGTGTGCGTGTATTTCTGAGAGTGAGTGTGTGTGTTTCTGATAATTACTGTTACGTGTGTGTGTGTGTGTGTGCGTGTGGCGGGATCTTACCGGCTGATCTCCGCGGTGCTTGCTGTTTTCTCCTCGGCATTCTGCTCTTAAACTTCCCGCCTGACTTCTCATGCAGAGCTCGAAGTAACGGATTGTCTGGAGAGGACACCGGAACCTCTGGGACGAGTTGAGATCCCGTCGCGTCCTCTCGGTAAAGCGCAGATCCCGGACCGGCAAAAAAGTCTTTCTATCGATGTGAGCGGAGTGACCGATTAATCATTTTCTGGTCGGCTTGTCCGAAGCGGAAATGAAGGTTAAAGATAATTTAAAGCAGAACGAGGCTCTTCCGGTAACTTCTGCCGGTCGCAGAAACTCATGGCAGGATCGGTGGGTGAGAATGTGGCGGAAATCTCCGTGGATCTCAGCCCGACTGTCGAAGGGTCGCGGTGAGCCCCCCGCCTCGTTTCCATGAAAATGTTAGCACCCCTCCGTCGGGACTATTCCATTCGTCTGTTCGGTGAAAACACCGGAGTCCAAGTCTCCCCTCCGATCCGGTCCTCCGGTCTCCGCCGCTGTCTTTGGGAGGATATCAGGGAAGAGACGGAAGGAGGACTCGTTAGTCGGGCTGGGCGTGTGTCAATCTGTCAGTCACACCTCCCGTTAAAACCCACCGGACAATGAAATACTCAGGGATGGCCGTCACGACACTCCACGATGTTCCCGGGAAGTCCTCACGGAAACCTCAGCGATCCTTTCCGCCCCGCTCGTTGTTTCTTTCTTTATTGTTGTTTATTCCGAAGAGCGCCACGAGCGTCCCGGTTTCCTCCGCAGTGAAATGTTTTCGGTGCGTTCAGACAGACACATCCGTTACTCCACCCCTCCACCGGCGTCACCCCGACACTCAGAGCCCACCTGTCAATCAGCTGCTCTAATTGTCACTGGGATGGCTCTCATTTCTACGCCATCCTGTCCCGCTCACACACTCGTACACACACACGTTAACACACACACCCACACTCGTACACACACACACACACACACACATACAGATACTTACACACATACACACGTACACGCACACAAACACAGATACTTACACACACGTACACACAGACAAACACAGACACTTACACACATGTACACACACCCGTGCACACACTCACATACACACACTCCAACACATACACACACTTACACACACATACAAACACGTTCACACACACAAACACAGATACTTACACACAAGTACACTCAAGCAAACACACGCGTACACACATATACACACACACATACACACACGTGCTCACACACAAACACAGACACTTACACACATGTACACACACCAGTGCACACACTCACACACACGTACACACACTCCAACACATACACACACAGACACTTACACACACATACACACGTTCACACACATACACACACAGACACTTACACACACATACACACACGTGCACACAGACACAAACACTTATACACGGTCACGCACGCGTAAGCACACACACACTCACATACATGCACACACACGTACACACACAGACACTTACACACACATACACGCACGTGCACACAGACACAAACACTTATACACGGTCACGCACGCGTAAGCACACACACACTCACATACATGCACACACACGTACACACACAGACACTTACACACACATACACGCACGTGCACACAGACACAAACACTTATACACGGTCACGCACGCGTAAGCACACACACACTCACATACATGCACACACACGTACACACACAGACACTTACACACACATACACGCACGTGCACACAGACACAAACACTTATACACGGTCACGCACGCGTAAGCACACACACACTCACATACATGCACACACACGTACACACACAGACACATACACACACATACACACGTACGCGCACACACTTGCACATGCACAAAAACACTTCCACATACACACACACGCACACACAAAAACAGACTCACGCTCTAACAAACATATACACACGTACACACACACAAACACACCGTCCGGTAAAATAAAATCAGTCCGTTGTTTTTCAGAGACACGTTTGAGAGGAATGAAGTGGATTTAGTCAAAGTTGTCTGCTACATTATTCAAATATTCTAAATTCACAATTGCTGCTTTGAAGGTGTCGAAAGGAAAGAGAACTTCAAATGTCTTTGTTTACTTCTCCTTCAGAGAGGAGAATCTTTCCGGCAGGTTGAAGGAGATCATCTCAAACTGAAACATCTCCTGTTACTCCCGACTCAAAGCTTCGACTCCTTCTAGCTCTGCGCCGGGAGAAGGTCTCCTCCTCAGAGGCGGTCCACTGGCTCTCCTCCTCAGAGGGTCAGAGGAGGCCGAGGAGGAATACTTCTCGAGAGGCCAGAGGAGAAGAGGAGAACAGCCTGATCTCCTTCCTGACTGATCCTGCATCTGATCTGAGGGACACAGCTGACTTCCTGTTTCCTCACTTATTCATCAGCAGGAGAGGAGCGAGAAGAAGGAGCAGTGGTTATTTTATTTCTCAGTGGAGGTGCGTGGAGAGCTCCTCCTCAGTCTGCGGCCACTTTTGGACTTACGGAACTCTGAGACCCAAAGAGGAGCTGGATTTCAGAGTCAAAAAGCTGGACTGACTTGGTTCTGGTGAGTTTCTGATTTTCCTCCACATCTCCTCCTGCCGAAGCAGACGGCCGCGCGTTTGCGCTCCTGACGAGGAGCAGAGAGCAGGAGCAGGGAGGAGTTTAGAAGGTTTAACAAGAACCGTCCGTCAGTCCGTCACGCGTCCGTCTCGCTGATCAGTGGAGGTGAATTACGTCACTAATACGTCATCTAGAAGCTGCGCTCAAACAGCATTTGTCCACATTTAATGAAGTTCAGGTTTTATTTCAAATCATTTTAAGTGAACAGCTTTGAAAACATGATGTTTCATTACAAAACTGTTATCAACCAAAAAAAACACCTAAAAACGTATGACGTCACCTGACCTCATCCGCCACTCAGGTACCTGCCGCAGGAGAAACACCAGAATGTTGTGAAGCCTGTTACTCAGTCAACCAAAAATAAAAAGAATCAAAGAATACAACCATCTGTCACAAAAAAATGAAACCCTCTGTCAATGAATCAAAGAATGAAACCTTCTGTCAAAGAATAAAACCCTCTGTCACATATAAACAGTATGAAGCAGAACATGTTGCAGTTATTCTTGAACCTTTTCTTCCTTAATATGAAGACTGAAGGTCTTTAAAGGGTTTTTAGCTTTTTTGCATCGCCTTTAGGGAATTTAGAGATTTTTAGATTCTTTAGGGTTTTTATGTTTTTTAATGTTTTTCAGGCATTCGAGAGGCTGCAGGATCTGACCTGAGACCTGCCCCATGAGCATCAGATGACAGTTGACTCCGCCCCTTTATGTTTCTCACTTCAACCAAAAAATGTGAATTTCCCATTAAAACATAAACCTCTGTAAAAAACTTTACGTCAACCAGATTGAACCCAAACATTGAAATGTTTATCTATCAGGATGTTATTTCCCAGAATGCCGGCTGCTTACACTTTTCACCACCCGTCATCCAGCTTGTGATGTCCGGGTGGAGGTGGGACTGCAGCCAGACACAGGAGCAGCTGTTCCCCCCACTGGAAGACATGAAGCCCCTCCCCTCAGAGCGACAGGGTGACGTGTGGTCCTGTTGTCCTGTGTTCTTCCTCCTCGCTGTAAAGTTCGACGCCTGCTCAGGATGTGTGTTTGCATAAACTACTGTTCTTATATTCTGTTCTTATATATATAAGAAAAAGTACGGCTGCAGTTTTTAGCTGCATTCAAATAATAATGATGTGACTTTGAGGTCAGACGCATCAGAAAGAATAAAGACAGACGTAAATGTGACTCACGATGGAAGGAATGCAGATGGACTTTAAATGATCCTTTTATAGAGGGACAGAAGCGTAATAGAAGGAAAGGTAGTGTTTACAGCAGACAGTCTACAGGCGACACACGTGTAAGACGTTCTTCATAAGAGGACATCCTACAGAAAATAAACATATACAGACGAAGAAGAGGACCGTTATCTTTATGCCACCAAACGACTCTGAAAAATGTAAAATCAAGAGAGGACTTTTGAAAAGTAAAGCAATAAAAGATGGGAGTTTTGTTTTCACCGTTCGTTGAGCCGCTGAAAGAGGCAAAGCTTTAAAAACGTCTGCAGACCCTCCGACTATAATAACCAGTTTCTTCCTGTTTCTCCTCTTTGTCTTTTCTGTCACTGGAAAACACGAGATACTTGACCGAAAACATAAAAACTGTTTCATTCATTTCATTAATTAAATGAAGTGAAATCATTTAATTCATTTAAATCATTTCATTCATTTCATTAATTAAATGAAGTGAAATAATTTAATTCATTTAATTCATTTAATTCATTTAATTCATTTAAATCATTTCATTCATTTCATTTACTTAATTCATTTAAATCATTTCATTCATTTCATTAATTAAATGAAGTGAAATAATTTAATTCATTTAATTAATTTAATTAATTTAATTAATTTAATTCATTTAATTAATTTAATTAATTTAATTCATTTAAATCATTTCATTCATTTAAATCATTTAAATCATTTCATTAATTAAATGAAGTAAAATCATTTAATTAATTTAAATCATTTCATTCATTTCATTCATTTCATTCATTTCATTCATTCATTTCATTTATTTGTTGTCTGTGTTTGTCAACAGTAAACAAAACGACTTTTCAGATTCTGGTCAGTGGTGGAGCTCTGAGGTCAGGAGGTCGCAGGAGGCGGAGCTTAGATCTCGACGCTGAGGGATGCTGCTGTTTAACTCTCCCGGATTAAACTCTCTGTATTTTAATGGCGTGGTTCTGAAACCGTCCGCAGCACCAAACTTCTGACCCTCATCTAAACCGCGGAGAAACGGAGGGAAACCTTTTGTTCCTGGTGAAAATCAAACATGAACATTTGGAGCGATGAAGGCTCAGAGCTTCCGATGAAGCCGCTAATCTTCCATCAATGACGGCTCCTATCGGATCTTCATCGCCAGCAGGAATATAAGAACGTACGATCAAAATAATAAAGAGTGGGCTCTGATCCGACACGGATTCTATCTCCACGTCCGTCAGATCGGACGGCATAATTAAAATGCCGAGTTGGAGCGTGGAGGAAGAGGAGGACGCGAAGATTTACTTCTCTTCCTCTTGTTCCGTGTGGAATCAGACGGCTGTCGCTTTGACAACGCAATTAAAGGTTTGTAATCTCCACCTGAACTTTCCTCATTTTCTCTCTGTTGCCGAAGTCTGCCATTTATGAAAGGGTTTGGATTCATGGTTTTACGTGAGCGCAGCAGGAGGATCCCCACATCGTCTTCATCAACTCCAGAATCAACTCCAAAAAGAATTCTTCTTCCAAACATCAAACATCACCGGTGCCGTCAGAACCTCGGCTTTCCTACGAGCCGGAACCACCTCACTAAAATCTCTCCTGACTCTGAGGAAGAAAATGGTTGATTTGACATTTGAAAATACCAGCGATTCTGACACACAAACACACACACACACCTCTACACACACCTCTACACACACACACACACACCCTTACACACACCTCTACACACACACACACACACACCTCTGAACACCTCTACACAGCTCTACACACAGACACACACCTCTACACACACACACACTTACACACACCTCTACACACACACACACCTCTACACACAGACACACATCTCTGAACACCTCTACACACAGACACACACAGACACACACCTCTACACAAACACATAGACACACACACACACACACACACACACACCTCTACACACAAACACACACCTCTACACACACACATAGACACACAAAGACACACACACACACACCTACACACACACCTCTACACACACACACCTCTACACACACACACCTCGACACACACACACCTCTACACACAAACACACACCTCTGAACACAGACACACACCATTACACACAGACACACACCTCTAGACACCTCTACACACACACACACACACACACACACACACACCTCTACACACACACACACACACACACACACACACACACACACACACACCTACACACAAACACACCTCTACACACACACATAGACACACAAACACACACACACACCCTTACACACACCTCTACACACACACACACACACACACACACACCTCTGAACACCTCTAAACACACACACACACTTACATACACCTCTACACACACACACACACCTCTACACACCTCTACACATCTCTGAACACCTCTACACACAGACACACACACACACACCTCTACACACACACGCACACCTCTACGCACACACATGCACACACCTCTACACACAAACACACACCTCTACACACACACATAGACACACAAACACACACACACACACCTACACACACACCTCTACACACACACACACACACCTCTACACACACACACCTCTACACACAAACACACACCTCTGAACACAGACACACACCATTACACACAGACACACACCTCTACACACCTCTACACACACACACCTCTACACACACACACACACACACACACACACACCCCTACACACAAACACACCTCTGAACACCTCTACACACCTCTACACACACACACACACACACACCGCTACACACACACACACCTCTACACACAGCCCTACAAACACACCTCTATTCACACACACATACACAGCTCTACACACACACACACACACACCTCTACACACACACACACCTCTACACACACACATAGACACACAAACACACACACACACCTCTACACACACACACACACCTCTACACACACACACCTCTACACACAAACACACACCTCTGAACACAGACACACACCATTACACACAGACACACACCTCTACACACCTCTACACACACACACACACACACACACACACACACACACACACACACACACACACACCCCTACACACAAACACACCTCTGAACACCTCTACACACCTCAACACACAGACACACACCTCTACACACAGACACACACAGACACACACCTCTACACACACACACCTCTACACACAAACACACACACACACCCTTACACAAACCTCTACACACACAGACACCTCTACACACAGACACACACCTCTACACACCTCTACACACCTCTACACAGACACACACACCTCTGAACACCTCTACACACAGACACACACCTCTACACACAGACACACACTTCTACACACACACATAGACACACAAACACACACACACACACCTCTACACACACACAGACACACCCCTACACACACCTCTACACACACCGCTACACACACACACACCTCTACACACAGCCCTACACACATACCTCTACACACACACATAGACACACACACATACACCCTTACACAATCCTCTACACACACAGACACCTCTACACACAGACACACCCCTACACAGAGACACACATCTCTACACACACACATCTCTACACACCTCTACACACACACACACACACCTCTGAACACCTCTACACACACACACACACACACACACACACACACCTCTACACACACACACCTCTACACACACACATAGACACACAAACACACACACACACCTACACACACACCTCTACACACACACACCTCTACACACAAACACACACCTCTGAACACAGACACACACCATTACACACACACACACACACACACACCTCTGAACACCTCTACACACAGACACACACCTCTACACACACACACACACACACACACACACGCACACTTCTACACACACATACATACACCTCTACACACACACACCTCTACACACACACACACCCCTACACACAGACACACACCTCTAC
The DNA here is from genome assembly GCA_037951165.1 of Lophius americanus. Lineage (NCBI taxonomy): Eukaryota > Metazoa > Chordata > Actinopteri > Lophiiformes > Lophiidae > Lophius > Lophius americanus. The sequence continues at coordinate 79,743 of JBBDHG010000159.1, read as the reverse complement.
ACACACACACACACACCCCTACACACCTCTACACACACACACACACACACACACGCACACCTCTACACACACACACATACACCTCTACACACACACATAGACACACACACACACCATTACACACACCTCAACACACACACCTCTACACACACACACACCTCTACACACAAACACACCCACACTCACACACCTCTACACACACACACACCTCTACACACACCTGTACACGCACACACACATCCCTACAAACACACCTCTACACACACACAAACACACCACTCTACACACACACACACACCTCTACACACACACATAGACACACACACACATACACACACACACTTAAACACACCTCTACACACACACACCTCTACACACACTCACAGCCCTACACACAGACACACACCTCTACACACACACACACACACCTCTACACAGACACACACACACACCTCCACACACACATATAGACACACACACACACACCATTACACACACCTCAACACACACACCTCAACACACACACCTCTACACACACACACACCTCTACACGCACACACACATCCCTACAAACAGACCTCTACACACACACATAGACACATACACACACACACACACAAACCCTTACACACACACACACACCTACACACACAAACACACCTCTACACACAGACACACACCTTTACACACACACACACACACACACACACACGCACACCTCTACACACACAAACACACACCTACACACACAAACACACCTCTAGACACAGACACACACCTCTACACACACACACACACACACACACGCACACCTCTACACACACACACACACACCTACACACACAAACACACCTCTACACACAGACACACACCTCTACACACACACACACACACACACCTCTACACACACACACACACACACACACTAGAGGTGTGTGTGTCTATGTGTATGTGTATAGGTGTGTGTAAGGGTTTATGTGTGTGTTTGTGTCTATGTGTGTGTGTAGAGGTGTGTGTGTCTATGTGTGTGTGTAGAGGTGTGTGTAAGGGTTTGTTACACACACCTCAACACACACACCTCTACACACACACACACACCTCTACACACAAACACACACACACACTCGCACACCTCTACACACACACACACACCTCTACACACACCTCTACACGCACACACACATCCCTACAAACACACCTCTACACACACACACACACCTCTACACACACACCTCTACACACACACACCTCTACACACAGCCCTGCAAACACACCTCTAAACACACACACACACACCACTCTACACACACACACACACACCTCTACACACACACATACACACACACACATACACACACACACACTTAAACACACCTCTACACACACACACCTCTACACACACACACAGCCCTACACACAGACACACACCTCTACACACACACAAATAGACACACACACACACCCTTACACACACCTCTACACACACACACACACAGTTCTACACAGACACACACACACACCTCTACACACACACATAGACACATACACACACACACACACAAACCCTTACACACACAAACACACACACACACACACCTACACACACAAACACCTCTACACACACACACACACACACACACACACTCGCACACCTCTACACACACACACACACCTCTACACACACCTCTACACGCACACACACATCCCTACAAACACACCTCTACACACACACATAGACACACACACATACACCCTTACACAATCCTCTACACACACAGACACCTCTACACACAGACACACCCCTACACAGAGACACACATCTCTACACACACACATCTCTACACACCTCTACACACACACACACACACCTCTGAACACCTCTACACACACACACACACACACACACACACACACCTCTACACACACACACCTCTACACACACACATAGACACACAAACACACACACACACCTACACACACACCTCTACACACACACACACACACACCTCTACACACAAACACACACCTCTGAACACAGACACACACCATTACACACACACACACACACACACCTCTGAACACCTCTACACACAGACACACACCTCTACACACACACACACACACACGCACACTTCTACACACACATACATACACCTCTACACACACACACCTCTACACACACACACACCCCTACACACAGACACACACCTCTACACACACACACACACACCCCTACACACCTCTACACACACACACACACACACACACGCACACCTCTACACACACACACATACACCTCTACACACACACATAGACACACACACACACCATTACACACACCTCAACACACACACCTCTACACACACACACACCTCTACACACAAACACACCCACACTCACACACCTCTACACACACACACACCTCTACACACACCTCTACACGCACACACACATCCCTACAAACACACCTCTACACACACACAAACACACCACTCTACACACACACACACACCTCTACACACACACATAGACACACACACACATACACACACACACTTAAACACACCTCTACACACACACACCTCTACACACACTCACAGCCCTACACACAGACACACACCTCTACACACACACACACACACCTCTACACAGACACACACACACACCTCCACACACACATATAGACACACACACACACACCATTACACACACCTCAACACACACACCTCAACACACACACCTCTACACACACACACACCTCTACACGCACACACACATCCCTACAAACAGACCTCTACACACACACATAGACACATACACACACACACACACAAACCCTTACACACACACACACACCTACACACACAAACACACCTCTACACACAGACACACACCTTTACACACACACACACACACACACACGCACACCTCTACACACACAAACACACACCTACACACACAAACACACCTCTAGACACAGACACACACCTCTACACACACACACACACACACACGCACACCTCTACACACACACACACACACACCTACACACACAAACACACCTCTACACACAGACACACACCTCTACACACACACACACACACACACACCTCTACACACACACACACACACACACTAGAGGTGTGTGTGTCTATGTGTATGTGTATAGGTGTGTGTAAGGGTTTATGTGTGTGTTTGTGTCTATGTGTGTGTGTAGAGGTGTGTGTGTCTATGTGTGTGTGTAGAGGTGTGTGTAAGGGTTTGTTACACACACCTCAACACACACACCTCTACACACACACACACACCTCTACACACAAACACACACACACACTCGCACACCTCTACACACACACACACCTCTACACACACCTCTACACGCACACACACATCCCTACAAACACACCTCTACACACACACACACACCTCTACACACACACCTCTACACACACACACCTCTACACACAGCCCTGCAAACACACCTCTAAACACACACACACACACCACTCTACACACACACACACACACACCTCTACACACACACATACACACACACACATACACACACACACACTTAAACACACCTCTACACACACACACCTCTACACACACACACAGCCCTACACACAGACACACACCTCTACACACACACAAATAGACACACACACACACCCTTACACACACCTCTACACACACACACACACAGTTCTACACAGACACACACACACACCTCTACACACACACATAGACACATACACACACACACACACAAACCCTTACACACACAAACACACACACACACACACCTACACACACAAACACCTCTACACACACACACACACACACACACACACACACTCGCACACCTCTACACACACACACACACCTCTACACACACCTCTACACGCACACACACATCCCTACAAACACACCTCTACACACACACACACAACTCTACACACACCTCTACACACACACACCTCTACACAGACACACACACTCTTAAACACACACATACAAACACACATACACAGCCCTACACACACACACCATCTACACACACACAAACACACCCCTAAACGCACACACAACCCTACACACACGCATAGACACATACACACACACACACAAACCCTTACACACACCGCTACACACACACATAGACACACAAACAAACCCTTACACACACCTCTACACACACACATAGACACACACACCTCTACACACACACATAGACACAAACACACACATAAACCCTTACACACACCTCTACACATACACATAGACACACACCTCTAGACACACACACCTCTACACGCACACACACACACCTCTACACACACCCCTACACACACAAATACATCCCTACAAAGACACCTCTACACACACACACACACAACTCTACACACACACACACACACACCTCTACACACACCCCTACACACACACACATCCCTACAAACACACCTCTACACACACACACACACACACACACAACTCTAGACACACACACAATCACATAACTCTACACACACACACACACACACACACACATACACACACACACCCCTACACACACACACACACATACATACACGCCCCTACACGCACACACACACACACACACACATACACACATATATACACACACACACATATACACACACACACATACACACACATATACACACACACTCTTACACGTACACACACACACACACACATACACACACATACACACACATACACACACACACACATATACACACACATATACACACACACATATACAGACACACACACACACACACATATACACACACACTTACACGTACACACACACACACACATATACACACACACACATATACACACACACTCTTACACGTACACACACACACACACACACACACACATATACATACACACACATATACACACACACACATACACGTACACACACACACACATACATATACATACACACACACATACACACACACACATACACGTACACACATACACACACATATACACACGCCTTTTCCTTTCTTTGACTCTGGGACTCAGCCATTAAGGAGGGAAGAGACGAGAACCGCCGAAACACATGTGTCTTTTTATTCATTCATTCATTCATTCATTCACTCATTCACTCATCCATTCACTCATTCATTCATTCACTCATTCATTCATTCATTCACTCATTCACTCACTCATTCATCAATTCAATCATTCATTCATTCACTCATTCACTTATTCATTCACTCATTCATCAATTCAATCATTCACTCATTCATTCATCCATTCACTCATTCATTCTTTCAATAAATCATTCATTCATTCATTCATTCACTCATTCATTCACTCTTTCATTCATTCATTCATTCGTTCGTTCGTTCACTCATTCATTCACTCATTCATTCTTTCACTCACTCATTCAATCACTCATTCACTCACTCACTCATTCAATCACTCATTCATTCATTCTTTCAGACACCTCTGTGTGCTGTTGGTGATGAGAATGTTCTTCACTCTGAGCAGTGAAAAGATTCAAACTGTTTTTTCTGAGTGAACTCCATCATTGAGGATGATTTTCCCCTAATCTCTGGGAATATTTCCGTTCTGGGAATGTTTCTATTCCTAGCGGCGGATGTTTGTGTGTTTTGAGCAGGAGGAGCCTGGAGGGTCTAGTATCAACGCTCTCATGACGTTCAGTCATTCGCTGAGACCAAAGTCACTCCTCGTTTATGTCCAGTTATTACTGACTCATCTTTATTATCCATTCTTTCCTTTTTCTCCAGAAATCGCACAGATTCCTGGCCGAGGGTTTGCTGCTGCGCCGAACATGAAGTCAGGAGACGTGAGAGAAGTTTGTTGGAGTTTGTCTGACACTGAAGTCATTCGTGGAAACTCTGAGGGTCGGTCCTCGCCGACATTCATTATGACCTCAAAAGAAGCGTTAATAAACATGCGGGGACCCTTAATATATATATATATAAATGTAAATATATATATATATATATATATAAATGTAAATGTAAATGTAAATATATATATAATTCACATACATATATATATATAAATATATATATATATATATACATATATATATATATAAATATATAAATATATATATAAATATATATATATATATATATATATATATATATATATATATATAAATGTAAATATATATATATATATAAATGTAAATGTAAATATATATATATATATAAATGTAAATATATATATATATATATATATATAAATGTAAATATATATATAAATATATATATATATATATATATATATATATATTTATATATATAAATAAATAAATAAAGGAGCATATATGTATATAGTGTTAGCTTGATAGCTATCAGCGCTTCTTATTTATCCTTGCTGTTCAGTCGCTACCAGACACAAACTGAACTTTCTGTTTCGTGACTAAAAAGTATTTATTAGCCACCCAACGCGACGTTTCACCACGGCAGTTCAGACACTCCGCCACAGAGAAATTGCTGACGTCAGCCAAACGACTCGAGACTCTGCCACCACTTCTGACACGCCAAAAAACCAGCAGATCATCCCGCGACAGTCCGGGAGCTGTTCAATCCCCCCTACACTGCACCGCAAACGACACAGGACTGACACCGTCAGACGGGCCGGCGGTGCTGAGGCTCATCACTTGTTGTGAATCGGGTTCCAATCGTACAGAGTACGCCGACTTCGGCTCAAAGAAGCAGGACATGCTCAGAGGACCTGAGGACCAGAGAAGGGGGACATGGACTAAAGACACGATGGACTTAAAGCTGGGAAGAACTGGCAGACAATGAATGAAAGAAATTAAATGATGGAAGTTGATTAATTCTGGTTGATTATTCTTTGTGTCCCTTCAGTCTTGTCTGGATGTGGTTTATATTAGCATGTGTAAGTAAATGTTACCATATTTCTGTAAATATTCCTGCTGAAGTTTGGTTAAGACACTACTGTGGTGTTTCTGTCTGTGGTTCTGAAAAGGATCCAGGAGGTTTTGAGTTTGTACGGGTGGAAAGAGTTGAAACGGAGGTGTGGTACTGATGCATTATAACGTACTGCATAACAAATGCATGTTTACAGTATTTAATGTATGTTTACATTATTTAATGTATGTTTACGGTATTTTATGTTTACAGTATTTAATGTATGTTTACATTATTTAATGTATGTTTACGGTATTTTATGTTTACAGTATTTAATGTATGTTTACGGTATTTAATGTATGATTACCGTATTTAATGTATGTTTACCGTATTTAATGTATGTTTACAGTATTTAATGTATTTTTACGGTATTTAATGTATGATTACCGTATTTAATGTATGTTTACGGTATGTAATGCATGTTTACAGTATTTAATGTATGTTTATAGTATTTAATGTATGTTTCTAGTATTTAATGCATGTTAACAGTATTTAATGTATGTTTACAGTATTTAATGTATGTTTACAGTATTTTATGTATGTTTACAGTATTTAAAGCATGTTTACAGTATTTCTTGTATGTTTATAGTATTTAATGTATGTTTATAGTATTTAATGCATGTTTACAGTATTTAATGTATGTTTATAGTATTTAATGTATGTTTATAGTATTTAATGTATGTTTACAGTATTTAATGCATGTTTACAGTAGTTCTTGTATGTTTATAGTATTTAATGTATGTTTATAGTATTTAATGCATGTTTACAGTATTTAATGCATGTTTACAGTATTTAATGCATGTTTACAGTATTTAATTTATGTTTACAGTATTTAATGCATGTTTACAGTATTTAATGCATGTTTACAGTATTTAATGTATGTTTACAGTATTTAATGCATGTTTACAGTAGTTCTTGTATGTTTATAGTATTTAATGTATGTTTATAGTATTTAATGCATGTTTACAGTATTTAATGCATGTTTACAGTATTTAATGCATGTTTACAGTATTTAATTTATGTTTACAGTATTTAATGTATGTTTACAGTATTTCTTGTATGTTTATAGTATTTAATGCATGTTAACAGTATTTAAGGTATGTTTATAGTATTTAATGTATGTTTATAGTATTTAATGCATGTTTACAGTATTTAATGCATGTTTACAGTATTTAATTTATGTTTATAGTATTTAATGTATGTTTACGGTATTTAATGTTTGATTACCGTATTTAATGTATGTTTACAGTATTTAATGTATGATTACCGTGTTTAATGTATGTTTATAGTATTTAATGTATGTTTATAGTATTTAATGCATGTTTACAGTATTTAATGCATGTTTACAGTATTTAATGCATGTTTACAGTATTTTTTTGTATGTTTATAGTATTTAATGTATGTTTATAGTATTTAATGCATGTTTACAGTATTTTTTTGTATGTTTATAGTATTTAATGTATGTTTATAGTATTTAATGCATGTTTACAGTATTTTTTTGTATGTTTATAGTATTTAATGTATGTTTATAGTATTTAATGCATGTTTACAGTATTTAATGCATGTTTACAGTATTTTTTGTATGTTTATAGTATTTAATGCATGTTTACAGTATTTAATGTATGTTTATAGTATTTAATGTATGTCACGGTATTTCATGTACAGAGTGAATTAGCCTCGGACACAAACCTGCTTCTAGTAAAGACCTGTAGCTCCTTCTGTGAGTGTAAGAGGGAAGGTTATTGGTTCATGACCCCATCTCTCACCACCAAACCCACAACCGCTGACCAGCTCAGCCAGGAGACATCCTCCTAAAAATGTCTACGGGGTTTATTTCTTTACGTCTTCACTCGATCATTTTGTTTCCTTTTTTTCTCTTTCTTCTTTATTCAGTGCATTTTCACATATGTATTTCTTTCTTCTTTCTATAATAACTTGGCCCACATCTATGTTTACATGTTAATGGGGTGAAGAGGGGGATGGCAGAGGTGAGAGTGGGCATGCTGGGAAAGGAGGAGGCTTAGGGGGCGGGGTCCCAATGCACCATTAATCAAAAAGAATGACACTTATGTCGTCCCTGACAAGCATCCTGTCTTTTCCCCTCCTCCTTCATCCCACTCATAGAGGATAAGTTCAGTGATGGGGAGGGTGAGGGGAAGAGAGAATGAGGGGAGGGACGAGGGGCTGAGCAAACTTTATTAATCAAGCAGCGCCGATTAATTGTTATGAAGTGTCACCTATAAATTCTCCATTTGGATTTAATAATCTTGGAGGTAGACTTAACAATCTCGAAGGTGATTTGAGTTTTATTGAAGAGGAGAGAGAGAGGGAGGGAGAGAGAGCGAGGGAGAAAGATTCCGTGACACAAATAGCTTCTCAGCGGACCGTCCTCCTGCATGACAGTTATGAAATACAATTATCGGTGAGATCTGCTTAAGAATTCATCAGCTGCACCCTGTCTTCCAAAGAGACAGGAAAAAAAATCCTACATCCAAAGCAAGTCTTGAGTGATAAGACTTCTCTTCTCCCCGTAGCCCTCAAACTATCATCTCAGCGCTTCTCCGACACGTTCAGTCTCTGTAAAGGTGCAATACGCGCTTTCCTTTGAAAGGCCCCTGTGCCAGATATTAAAGCATAAATCATTTGGTAATCAGGGAATATGCTAAATGACACTCGCATGCAAATCAGCCCGATAGTGAGGAGTTTGTTTGAAATGTATATCTGCTAGCTTTGCATCAGGGTCAATAATCTCAGTTAATCTCCTCCAGCAGTGAAAAGATGCTGTCACCACGTTCAACAACACCCTGTCAGCCCTCAAAAGTAACCCAATCATAAAACGCAAATGATTTCAATCCGTTGTCGTCTAATTGCAGTCATATCTTTAGAATCCCAGCAAGAACGGCCACCATGAAGGTTGACGGAATGCTTCAAATTAGCATAGCTTTGCATATCGCACTGCCGTTAATGTTATTTTATTGGCGGCTCAGGTTCTCCTGCATTTTGCATCCTGGCGTTGTCCTGAAGGACAAAACAGTGCATTTGATCGCTGCAAGAAAGCACTTTAGCAACATTTCTGTCCTAAATTCTTCCATCCGTGCCCAAATAATATCCGACCTGAAGAGTCAGCTCTGCGTGTCGGCCGTGTCGACCGGACAGACGTCATCAGAGAGACAGTTCTTGAGGTTTTATGTGGTCATGTTTGGGCCATGCTGAAGACGCTAGTTGAACAACGACACTTAATACCTTATACTTATGTAGTACTGTTACAAGAAACCCAACAACGCTTTACAGAGTTCAGTCCTGGACAGAGAAGTGGCGAACACACAACGCCAGCGTCTTCTCCACGTATGTCCATGTAATGATATTCATTCATTCATTTGTCCCACAGAGGGACAGACAACCGCTCAGACTCACATTAACTCCTACGGGCAACTTAAGGCTCAGGATCACCAACTCAACTACCTTCATGTTTTTGGACTGTGGGAGGAAGTTGGAGTTTTCCGGAGAGAACTCACGCAGACACACGAGAACAAGCGAACTCCACACAGAAAGGCCGACAGAGGAGGATTTCAACCCGCTACCTTCACTTCAGGTATGATCCTGACTAGTGAGGCCCACGCTCAAGCTGGGCAGTCCGTCACCCGACACCACGGTTCTGACTCCAGCTTGGGTTCTTGCCCCGCTTTAACCGTTTCTGCGTCAGTTTTAGTCCTGAATGAGTCGTTGGTCCGTTTCAGTGGTTTAGATTTCAGAGCAGAAATTCAAGGAGGTTGTGGAAGAAACGACGTCCCGTTGATGCAACGGATTGTCTTTTCCACATGATGATTGGACGACGGAATCGTGATGCTTTGGAACGTGTTCCGCTGGGTATCACAGATCCTGCCCGTGTTTTCACATTTGCCGTTACATTATAATATTCAACAGCAGGAACCAAGAGGCTGCTGGGACATTGAGTTGTATGTCAGTGATTTGAGGATTAAAGCTCAGATCTAACATTTGGACTTCTGCCGAATTTGTTAGAGACAGACCAAATGTAATCCTCCAAACGACCAGCTCCCCTGAGGGAGGAGCAGTGGGGGAGTTTTAACAGTAGGGAGAGGAAGAGTATGTGGACTCCTGGAGTCTTTTTAAGTTTCTCAAAATGAAGAAAGGTAACCACCTTTCTTCATTTTTTGATAGTTCAAATGTTTACTCCAGTCTATTATGATTATTATTATTATCATTTAACCATTGGGAACTTTGTTGAATTTCATTTATCATACATTGTGGGTGTGACTTTTTGTCATGTCACTATTCATATCAATACAACCAACGATTCAATTCTTTACTAGAATAAAAAGTGTTTAAAGGGCACAAAGTTCTTCATAGATTTAGCTTCTTAATTCTGCCCTAAACGTGCAACAGATTAAAGCATTTAACTTACAAAGTACAACGTTGTCTTCCAGGAGAGATTATCCCGGACCCCCCTACAACCTAATTTAATTTATGTATTTATGGTAACAAGATGGCACCACGTTGGACGTGGCACATATTGTGCAAAGAATACATTGTTCACACAAACACAGGGCAAACAAAGGCAGATAGCACAGAGGGGAAATAAAAGCTTAAGGCAGACATTTAACATTGTACTCGGACATCAATATATTTTCTCTCCTGAAAATTTCATTTTGCTCCTAAATACTTCGGGTTGAGGAGCCGATGGCTCCTGGATATATTTTTTTGTCTGGAGCCCAACTTTTCTCCTTTTGTTTTTGAAACCCAGCGGTACTGAAAAAAACCTATGGTGGAACTTTGTAATGGAACTGAACTAAAATGAACTTTAAAAGACTGAGGACTTTATTTTGAGGAGGACTTTTGACTTTAAGGAAGAAATCCCGAAGTGGAATTTTAGATTTGATTTCTCTTTGAATAAACTTTGGGACTGTGGGGATTTGGGGGATCTTTTTTTGTTTGAAAATATATAATGTCATTTTGTTCTTTAATTTCCCTGTGGGCCTAATTCAGGTGGAGGATTTGAACAGATACAATGTCACAGCTTCAGTGACTTTGGTTTACACTGATAACTAGCTTCTGCTTCTGTTTCTCTTAAGACGAGTAAGGTGGGTTTAAAAGCCCCAAAAAATGGCCGATAGCTGGCCCCCCCAAAAATTCCCAAGGCCTCCCATTTACTTTCTTCGGTATCCGGGTCTGCATCGCAGTCTCTGAACCGACTGATTGGGTTTCATCCACGGTGACTACGGACACCATTGATAAACAGGAAATCACAAATCCAAGAGACCTGGACTCTGCTCTGAAAAGCACAAATGTCTAACGCGACTCTTCTGTCCTAAATGCAAAGAACTCGTTTGGAAAATTCCCCTTGACAAGAAACCCTTTCCTGGTAACCACTTTTAGAACTTGCCTTGGTCGCTTCAGATTTCTACAAATGCCTTTTGGACTCAACTCTGCCAGTGAAGTCTTCCGGCGCTCCGTGGAAGAGATCTTCGCTGGTTATCCATGTGCCATCATTGTTGACGACATACTCATTGGAGGTAAAACTGATGAAGAACATGACAAGAACTTGAGGAAAGTGCTTTACCGTAGCGAAAAGTGAATTTGAAGCTTAATCCCCGCGGATTCAGGTTCCGACTGAACCCGGTCATTTCTGTTTTCCAAATGAAGGCATCAAAGCAGAACCCTCCAAAACAAAATCATCATCCAAATGCCGGAAGCCCTGCTCTGCAAAGATTTCTTGGAATGGTTAACTGACTCGGAGAATTAATTCCAAATTCCAGTCAGCTGAAGCCTCCACTAAAACAAGTGACGCACAAATATGCTGAGTGAAGAGCAGCAGCAGGATGTTTTGACACACTGTAAAACATGTCCCGACCTCCAGTCGTGTGGTCCTGTGATGTCGGCTAGCGGGTCAGGTTCCCCCGTGACGCTTCACAGTCTTTACGGCAGCATGTTTGCAGGAGGGAGGGCCGATAGCATATTCTTCACGGAAGATGTTGACACTTCAAAAGTACCTCACTACTCTTGTCTACACACGGGGAAAACAAACCAGTGGATACCTAAACAACAGTGGAGGAATCTCACGAGGATGGATCTGCTGGGTTAGGGTTAGGGTTAGGGTTAGGCTAACCCTAACCCTAACCCCTAACCCTAGTTCTTCTGGTGGGTTTCAACCGTCCAGCTGTGTTGATTTAAGGACAATAAACCAAGTAAAAAGATGTAAAAAACTCTCCTTTTTGTCCAAACGTCCAGGACACGGGATGTGACCACGGCACATACCACCCGCCTAACCACTGACCGTGTCCACCCCGTGATGGAGACAGTGGCCCCCTTCAAAGAGATTACGCCCCTCCCACACGGCGGACCGGGTTCATGAATGATTTGAGAAACAGAACCAGTTCCGATCCAACTGAGCTTCAGTCCGGGGTTGTGGAAAACAAATCTGATCCCCATTGAGGCTCCAGGAAATATTAGGCAGCTGGTTTTAATGTTATTGCTGAATGGTTTTAATCCATTTATAACTTTAAAAAAAAAGGTTTTTAATGTTTAAAATGAAACAAAAATACAATCAAGGAACCTGACATGAAAGCATGGACCTCGGCTAAACTAAACCTAACCAGACAATGATTAATACACAGACGTTAACCATAGGGTCATTAATACAGACGTTAACCTGAACATAACCAGAGGGTCATTAATACAGACGTTAACCTGAACATAACCAGAGGGTCATTAATACAGACGTTAACCTGAACATAACCAGAGGGTCATTAATACAGACGTTAACCTGAACATAACCAGAGGGTCATTAATACAGACGTTAACCTGAACATAACCAGAGGGTAATTAATACAGACGTTAACCTGAACATAACCAGAGGGTCATTAATACAGACGTTAAGCTGAACTTAACCAGAGGGTCATTAATACAGACATTAACCTGAACATAACCAGAGGGTCATTAATACAGAAGTTAACCTCAACATAACCAGAGGGTCATTAATACAGCGTTAAGCTGAACTTAACCAGAGGGTCATTAATACAGAAGTTAACCTGAACATAACCAGAGGGTAATTAATACAGACGTTAACCTGAACTTAACCACAGGGTCATTAATACAGACGTTAACCTGAACATAACCAGAGGTTCATTAATACAGACGTTAACCTGAACTTAACCACAGGGTCATTAATACAGACGTTAACCTGAACATAACCAGAGGTTCATTAATACAGACGTTAACCTGAACATAACCAGAGGGTCATTAATACAGACGTTAACCTGAACTTAACCATAGGGTCATTAATACAGACGTTAACCTGAACATAACCAGAGGGTAATTAATACAGACGTTACCTGAACATAACCAGAGGGTCATTAATACAGACGTTAACCTGAACATAACCAGAGGGTCATTAATACAGAAGTTAACCTCAACATAACCAGAGGGTCATTAATACAGCGTTAAGCTGAACTTAACCAGAGGGTCATTAATACAGAAGTTAACCTGAACATAACCAGAGGGTAATTAATACAGACGTTAACCTGAACTTAACCACAGGGTCATTAATACAGACGTTAACCTGAACATAACCAGAGGTTCATTAATACAGACGTTAACCTGAACTTAACCACAGGGTCATTAATACAGACGTTAACCTGAACATAACCAGAGGTTCATTAATACAGACGTTAACCTGAACATAACCAGAGGGTCATTAATACAGACGTTAACCTGAACTTAACCATAGGGTCATTAATACAGACGTTAACCTGAACATAACCAGAGGGTAATTAATACAGACGTTACCTGAACATAACCAGAGGGTCATTAATACAGACGTTAACCTGAACATAACCACAGGGTCATTAATACAGACGTTAACCTGAACATAACCAGAGGTTCATTAATACAGACGTTAACCTGAACATAACCAGAGGGTCACTAATACAGACGTTAACCTGAACTTAACCAGAGGGTCATTAATACAGACGTTAACCTGAACTTAACCAGAGGGTCATTGATACAGACGTTAACCTGAACTTAACCATAGGGTCATTAATACAGCGTTAAGCTGAACTTAACCAGAGGGTCATTAATACAGACATTAACCTGAACTTAACCAGAGGGTAATTAATACAGACGTTACCTGAACTTAACCAGAGGGTCATTAATACAGACATTAACCTGAACATAACCAGAGGGTCATTAATACAGACGTTAACCTGAACATAACCAGAGGGTCATTAATACAGACGTTAACCTGAACATAACCAGAGGGTCATCAATACAGACGTTAACCTGAACTTAACCAGAGGGTCATTAATACAGACGTTAACCTGAACATAACCAGAGGGTCATTAATACAGACGTTAAGCTGAACTTAACCAGAGGGTCATTAATACAGACATTAACCTGAACATAACCAGAGGGTCATTAATACAGAAGTTAACCTCAACATAACCAGAGGGTCATTAATACAGCGTTAAGCTGAACTTAACCAGAGGGTCATCAATACAGACATTAACCTGAACATAACCAGAGGTTCATTAATACAGACGTTAACCTGAACATAACCAGAGGGTCATTAATACAGACGTTAACCTGAACATAACCAGAGGGTCATTAATACAGACGTTAACCTGAACTTAACCATAGGGTCATTAATACAGACGTTAACCTGAACATAACCAGAGGGTAATTAATACAGACGTTAACCTGAACATAACCACAGGGTCATTAATACAGACGTTAACCTGAACATAACCAGAGGTTCATTAATACAGACGTTAACCTGAACATAACCAGAGGGTCATTAATACAGACGTTAACCTGAACTTAACCAGAGGGTCATTAATACAGACGTTAACCTGAACTTAACCAGAGGGTCATTGATACAGACGTTAACCTGAACTTAACCATAGGGTCATTAATACAGCGTTAAGCTGAACTTAACCAGAGGGTCATTAATACAGACATTAACCTGAACATAACCAGAGGGTCATTAATACAGACGTTAACCTGAACTTAACCAGAGGGTCATTAATACAGACGTTAACCTGAACATAACCAGAGGGTCATTAATACAGACGTTAAGCTGAACTTAACCAGAGGGTCATTAATACAGACATTAACCTGAACATAACCAGAGGGTCATTAATACAGAAGTTAACCTCAACATAACCAGAGGGTCATTAATACAGCGTTAAGCTGAACTTAACCAGAGGGTCATCAATACAGACATTAACCTGAACATAACCAGAGGGTCATTAATACAGACGTTAACCATAGGGTCATTAATACAGACGTTAACCTGAACATAACCAGAGGGTGAGGATTATTATTATTAGACCCTGATCTCCAAGAAAATACATTTATTTGTAATCCTTCTTCATGTTTGATTATTTAATTCAGACCTCTTGCTCTTCGTCTCCCATTATTTTCGACGTTATAATCTTAATTCCTTAATATTTACTCATAAGTCGAGAGCCATTTCTCCCTGTATCCAGTGAATGTAAATAAATACTACACCCCCCCCTCATGGCCCTCCTTGTGTCTGCCCCAGTGGTCAAGGACACCCCTCTCAGTGGACGTCAGGGTGGGCCCATCCATCAGAGGACTATGGGTAATGGAACCAAGTAGTGACAATGATCATCAGCTCTGCAAACAATGACCCATAAACATCCTGTGTGTCTGTGTGTGTGATCATTTAAATCAAACAATCAAACGTTTCCGCTGGTATTTTACATTTTTCAAGCTGGTTAGTTCTTCTCGCACTCACACAGTCACACACACACACACACTCACACACACACACTCACACACACACACACACACACACACACAGTCAAAGAAACACACACACACTCACCAAACACACACACATACTCACACAAACACACACAAACTCAAAGAAACACACACACATACACACACACACATACACACACACACTCACAGAAACACACCCACTTACACACAGTTTAATTAGCCATCATTCGTCTCAGCTTTCCTTCTTTCCACTGTTTATCCAAACGACAGAAATGTTACCGGCCAATTAGTGCAGTGAAAAAGTTTAACCTGATCCAACAGAACAAACCGAGTGGGACGTCCATGTGTGTGTGTGTGTGTTTGTTCTTGTATCAGTCTGTGTGTGTTTATGCGTCTGTGTTTGTGTCTGTGTGGGTGTATATATATACGTGTTTGTTTGTGTATATGCGTATGTATGTGTGTATATATGTGTATATATGTGTGAGTATATATGTGTGTATAGGTGTGTGTGTGTGAGTATTTATGTGTTTGTATATATATGTGTGTGTTTGTATATATATGTGTGTGTGTGAGTATATATGTGTGTGTATAGGTGTGTCTGTATATATATGTGTGTGTATATATATATGTGTGTGTGTGTATATATGTGTGTGTATATGTGTGTGTGTGTGAGTATATATATGTGTGTGTGTGTATAGGTGTGTGTGTGTATATATATGTGTGTGTGTGTATATATATATATGTGTCTGTGTATAGGTGTATGTGTGTGAGTATATATGTGTGTGTGTATAGGTGTGTGTGTGTGTATATATGTGTGTATGTATGTGTGTGTATATATGTGTGTGTGTGTGTATATATATATATATGTGTGTGTGTATAGGTGTATGTGCGTGAGTATATATGTGTGTGTGTATAGGTGTGTGTGTGTGTATATATATGTGTGTATGTATGTGTGTGTATATATTTGTGTGTGTGTGTGTATGTATATGTGTGTATGTATGTGTATATGCGTGTATGTATGTGTGTGTGTGTATATATGTGTGTGTGTATATGTGTGTGTGTGTGTATATATATGTGTGTGTCGGATCAGGCTGCAGTTGTCATTCACTCGTTCCTTCAGGATTGAGATGAATACTCTGCAGCGCTCCGGCTGAAGTGCACATCTAAGTGTGTCGCTGTCATCTCTGGGAAACATCCAGACGACATCATCAACAGTCATCAAGAGTCTTTAAATGTCTGCGGGAGCTTTGGTTGAGTGTAAATGACATCTCGCTCTTCTGGCTGCTGGCTACATGACTGATGCGTCGGATAAGAACGTCCACGTCGGCGCGTTTGAAGGCTGCGGTTTGAAGTGCGTGATTGTGAAGTGTCAGCGTGAGATAAGTGATGTGACGGGCACACATCACAGCCGGCGAATCTTTGGTCCGCCTCCAGTGTCCACGTCTGCAGCCTTTCAACGGCGCTTTACGACTGTCAGCCAGCAAACCGCACGCAAACGATCGCGCATGAAGACAGCTGTCATGTCACAACAGAGACTTTTATCCAGACACATTTGTCTCGGGAATTCTGAAATTAATTTGCTATTTAGGTTCCAAAGATCCTCCTTTATCGCAGCGGATCGTTCATCAGAGTAATCAAATCAACGACTCGTCCTCAAGAGAGTCGAGATTTAAAGCAGGAGTCATTGAAAGCAGCACGGCGTTAACAGCTGCTGCGAGGAAAGATGGAAGATTCCCGCCGCTGCTGCGAGGCAAGATTCCCGCCGCTGATCCTCCCTAAGAATCAGATAACTACTAAATACTGACACGACTGTGTGCAAATAACCACCGACATGTACAAACACACGTGTGTGTGTGTGTGTGTATTGGGGGAGGGCTGACATTGTTGCGATGTCGCCCGCTCCACGGCTTCGGGATAAATGGATCTGAAATGAATTAACAGGTGTATCTGCCACCTGAGCGTTGCCCCCCGCCCCGACCCCCCCTTGTTGTCCACATGTTGACACGCCCCCACAGCATAATGGAAAAGAACAAACTCACACACACATGCACAAACACATAAACATACACACACACACTCACATACACACACACACACATGCACAAACACATAAACATACACACACACTCACACACACACAAATACACAAACACACACACACACACACAGTTGTATAGAGTGCATTCAGTTTAAAAATGGCGGCTGCGGCGCTGAATCTCATCAGCGGTGTATTAAAACTGCTTCCCTGCCTTTGTGAGCGGACATCAAAGTCTTCTTTTTCGTGTGGCGTGGCGTTAACGTCCGCTGCTCTCCGTGAACGATCTCCCTCACGTTACAGTTCTGGGCTTTTATGAGGCAGAGAAGGTGAAGGCCAGGCATAGATTCAGCGAGAACTTTGGAGTTCTGCTCCAGGAGGTGACATCGTTCATTTCCACAGACCTGCTGGAGCGATCATTTTTAAACCAGTACAATCCCGGTCCACAGAACCTGGAATGAAAACTGCTTTTTTAAACCAAACGTTGAGCATTGCCTTAGAAACAGATGAAAGAAGAGGAGCTGAAGCATTTTAGAATGACTGAAAACTTCTGAACGTTCCACTCCTGCAGTTTTCTTCTGGAGACTTTCACCGAACAGGAGTGACGAGGACAAGAAGAAGAAGAAGAAGAAGACTTTTTTGACTTTTAACAAACCTTTATTTCTGGTACACTAACTTAAAGTCTTACATGCCCATTTCGACATGAACAATAATGGCAGAAATTCTTCTGCTCACACAAACAAGATTAAAAGTTCAGCACCAGAGAGGCGTCCTCCCCCACTGAACACAGGACCTGTTTGATGGACCACACTGCTTTAAACCCACCGATGTTGTTGGTCAGTCGGTAGTAAGTGTGTTCCACCCTTAGACGAGCCGCCACCAAACCTTTCAGACTATGGATGGGATCAGTTGGACCTTCTCCCAAATTCTGATTTTTACGGGTTTTCCAAATGGCAAGCTTGGCATTTGCAAAAATGAAATTGATTAGAACCAACGTTTTGCATTTTTTCAGGGTGTATTTAGGTCCAAAAACAAACAGTGGGACAGAGAAAACCTCTCCCAATGCCTCCACCCATCTCTGCAGTAGAACATAGAGACCTGCCAAACGAGGACACGACACCACTAGATGTTCTACATCCTCTGTGTCGGAGCAGAACCAGCAGCTATCCCCTATACACGGGTCCAGGTGAGCTCGGTATCTGTTTGTAGCTAGAGCTCCATGTATAATCCTCCACTGGAGGTCACCCATCCGTTTTTCAACTGGAGGCTTATACAGGACCCTCCAGCTGCCTTTAGGGGAAACGTCTGAGCCAAAGACCCCCGTCCACCTCGACAACCAGACACGCTTCACTCTTCTCCCAGTTTACCCTGGCTGAGGAGGCGCTTTCATACAGGGTCAGGCTGTCCCGCAACTCTTGAACATCCCCCTGACCCTGTATGAAGACATTGACATCATCAGCGTATGCTGATACAACCACCCGGGACCCTTGACTTGGCTCGGGCAGCTGAAGCCCACCCAGCCGGTTCCTCAACCTGCACAGCAGAGGCTCGATGGCCAAGCTGTATAACTGGCCTGAAATGGGGCTGCCCTGCCTGATCCCTCTCCCCACCGGTACAGGACAGCTCAAACCTCCCCCCACCTTAATCACACAACAAGCATCACGGTACAGTAGTTTTACCCACGCCAGGAAATGCTCCCCAACCCCAAATGCCTCCAGTGTAGCAAACAGGAAAGAGTGGTCTACACGATCAAATGCTTTTTCCTGGTCGATCGCAACTATACCCGTGGTGATGTCATATGACTTGCACATATCGAAAGTGTCTCTCATTAAAAACAAGTTGTCAAACATTGACCTGTCAGGGACACAGTAGGTCTGATCTGCACCCACCAGCAGGCCAATAAAACCTTTAAGTCTATTTGAGAGAACCTTCGACAGGATTTTATAGTCCGTGCATAATAGGGCCACTGGTCTCCAGTTCTTGAGCAGTGTCAGGTCCCCCTTCTTAGGTAGTAGGGAGATCACTGCGCGCCGACAAGAGGCTGGAAGCGTCCCTGTGCTAAGACACTCTTTAAAAACATCAAACAAGTCATGCTGAAGAATACTCCAGAAGTGTTTAAAAAAGTCACTGGGTATTCCATCCAGTCCTGGGGATTTGCCAGAGGACAACTGGGACACAGCAGTGGTCAGTTCCTCCAGAGAGAGGTCAGAGCCCAGGGTGTCACGCTCCACTGGACTCAGCTGTGGGAGGTCCTGCAGGAGGTCGGCAGTCGCATCTGCATCACAGACCTCCACCTTAAACAGGTCGGTGTAAAAATCCACAGCTAGCCTCCTCATCTCCGAAGGCTCAGCGGTCAGACGTCCGTCCGGTAGACGGAGACAGACCAGATGTTTCCTCTGTGCCTCCGACCTCTCCAAGTTAAAAAAGAAGCTGGTCGGAGCATCCATGTCCTTTAACATGGTGAATCTGGCCCGAACCAGCGCCCCTTTAGCCCTCTCCTGCAGAAAGGAGTTCAGATTCCTTCTCTTGCAGATAAGTAGATCCTTTTGTGAGGCAGACCCCCTCTCCAGCTCCCTGATCTCTGCCTCTAACTGTTCCACAGCCCTCCGAGTTTTAGCGGTGGAGTAAGCTGTGTACTGCTGGCAGAAGACTTTGATTTGGGCCTTCCCTACCTCCCACCACTGATCCAGTGAGGGAAAGGAAGCTTTCTCTGATCTCCAATTTGCCCAAAACAGTTTGAAGTTGTCACAAAAATTAAAATCCTGTAAGAGAGTCACGTTAAAATGCCAGAAAGATCTCGGTTTCACCGTCGGAGATAAAACCAGCTCTGCTAGGAGTAAATGATGGTCAGTAAAACAACTGGAAGGATCTGACAGTTGGCAGCATGAGTAATAAAAGAGGCCGACAGATAGAACCTGTCCAGCCGGGCCGCACTAATCCTGCCATCCGTTAATCTGACCCAGGTGTACTCCTTAGCAGAGGGATGTTGGTTCCTCCACGGTCCACTAGATCCGCCTCTTCCACCATCTTAGCCAGAAATGTGGAGGATTGAGGACGGAGCTCCTGTCCCGTCCTGTCCATAGGAACATCACAGCAGCAGTTCCAGTCTCCCCCCAATATAACACAATCTTTCTGGCCGATATGTTTCAATGTGTCTGTCACTCTCTTGAAGACCTCCAGACGATCAGGACCATGGTTGGGTGTGGAGACATTCATGAAGCTAAAATTAAAGCCATGTATTTCTGCATTCACCAGTACAACTCTGCCTTTCACAATCTCTCTGCTGGATAAAATCTTTGCTTTTGTACTGGGGGAGAACAACACAGCGACTCCAGCGCTACTACTGGAGCCATGGCTGAGGACATGCTGCCCCCCCACCATAAGCCCCAGTCAGTCTCGTTCAGGGCGTCACTGTGAGTCTCCTGCAGAAAAACTACGTCTAACTTCTTCTGACTGATGACCTCTGACACCAGCGCTCTTTTTTGTGCTGGTCTACCTCCGTTCAGGTTTAAAGAGGCCAGCTTTAAGTTCTGCATGTGTGAGGAAAGGATGAACAGAGCAGTGAAGAAGCAGTCAGAAGGAGAAGAAGCACCCGGTGTTGTATGACCATGGATCAACTGTTTGAAAATGTCCTTCTTTTGGCACTTGTGGCACCTTTCAAGCCCTTCCTCAAGCCTGTAACAAGTTTCTTGAGGCGGTACCGCCTCTTTTTGTCCAGCTTGTCCTCTCCTACAACCTTCTGTAGAGTGTTCACTGTCTGTATAAACTTTTGTATGTCCGGAAAGTATTCAGTCACATCTACAACCCTTCCAAAAGTATCATCCAAGAAATCATTGATCTCCTCCAGAGAGTAGATGTCTGAGTTCTGAGTGAGACTATCAGTAACTGACATATCATCGGAGTCGGACTGACCCTCCATGCCATTAACCAGCCTGGACTGCAGCGGTTCTGACCGCCGTCCAGCAACACCAATCCTAATCTGAGCTGAAGACCCACATCTGCTGCCTCATCCTGACCATCTGCAGCTTCAGGCTGACCTGCAGCGGCAGACGCTGAATGAACTTCATCAGAAACTACATTTGTTTCCTCATTTCTTACATTATCGGTGACAACATGAACATTTTTCTCCTCTGTACTCACCAGAGTTTCAGCCTCCAGCTCTCCTGCTGCGTCTCCTGCAGTAGCAGACTGCTCCTCTGATGAGTTTGCTGCCTCAGCAGGTTCCACAACCACTGGAAAATCAGCCACGATGCCCTCAGGCACGCGACCCTCCTCAACGGAGCCCCGGGCCGGGGCGACGTCCGCCGCCGGCACCCTCTCCGCGGGTCCGGACACCGCAGATCAGCGGGCAGCGGAGTCACCTGCCGCAGCTCGGCCCCAAGCGGGCGGCGCGGCGGCTCCGCTCACCTCTCGACCATCGGTACCGGCAGGCACCGGTATATTCTGTCTGTGCGGACATGCCACCCGTTTGTTTCCCACATCTCCACGCTTCCCGAACTCGCGTACACCATGAAGGAAACGTCCTCGTGTTTGACACGGAACCAAACCTCCAGAATCTGAGTGGGCGAGTCCAGGAACATCTGTCTCCGGAACGACTGGACATGTTTCAGTAGTTCGTTTTTGCAACCGAGACCGACCTAGCGGAATCCACTCGCGAACCTCCCGAAGCGCTTCAGTTCTCTTTCGAGCGATTCGTTCGGGATGAACGGAGGGACTCCGGACACGGTGATCCGGGTTGAGGCCAAATCCAGCGGAGAAACTCGTTCTCCAGATTTATTCCGCTCTCGATAAGCCGAGCGACGCAGTTCTGCGCTCTGAAAAAAATTAGCAGAGCTTTTCTCATTCTGGAGGCAGAAGAGATGTTACGATGTCCTACCTGATCCCCAACGGACATCAGAACCTGCTCCACAATGGAAGGTGGCACCAGCCTCGCGCCATGTCTCAGGGACAAGGACGGCGTCTCAGAGGACGCCATCCTCACCACGAAACACGGTTAAACTCACTCTAAACAATACTAACCTTTTACACAGTTTATCCAATATTATACGATGGTCATACAATTTATATCAGTAGGAAATGGATAGAAAGTTTTCAAATTTTCCCTCGCTCTTCTCCACCACACTCCCACACACCGGAAGAAGAAGAAGAATGAAACCATGTCAAGCCTTCAGGTCGTCTCTGCATCACATCTTCTTCTACGCTCAGTAGAAAACCAACGCCACCTCAGTAAACCCTGAAAACAAGTTTTAAATGATGCTTTAACCCGAGGGGGCGGAGCTCAAGTCAGGAGTTGTAGGTAGATTTAGAGGCTGTCAGTATTTATAAATATATAATGTATATAATATCTTATATAAACATCATCATCGGTAGAGAGTTTGAGAACCCAAACAGACATTGGGCTTCTGTTCTCTCAGCAGTGAGGTTCTTTTGGGCTTTCATTAGAATCGGTGTGATACTTCATAATTCAAGCGGCTCACTTCCTGTCCACCAGCCGTCACATCTGGATGGATGGATGCATGCAGCAGTCAAATCATGGAAGCAGCAGATGAGGTACCAGCTTCCTGCCGCTGTCATCAGGCTGGTCAGAAGTTACTTCATCGAATGTGGAGACATCTGGAGCAAAGATCTAGAGTAGAATGTTCATCTGATCAGAGATCCTTTTCCGTCCTTGATGACTTTTCGGTAAGAGACCTGGAATGGCACCACAGAGGAGCCTGAAGAACGTTGGGGAGATGGTATTCCTAATCTGGCACAGCAACACCTCCAGCAGGTGGAGGTACTGTTGCTGGATTACCTTCATCTGCTGCCACCATGAATGGATGGATGGATGGATGATTGGAAAATGGATGAGTAACTGGTTGGATGGGTGGATGGATGGATGGTTGGCTGGAGGGGTGGGTGGATGGATGGATGGATGGATGGGTGGACGGATGAATGAATGGATGGATGGATGGATGGATGGATGGTTGATAGATGGTTTGGATGTATGAATGGATGGAGAAGTAACTGGTTGGATGGGTGGATGGATGGATGTATGAATGGATGGATGAGTAACTGGTTGGATGGGCGGATGGATGGATGGTTGGCTGGATGGATGTATGAATGGATGGATGAGTAACGGGTTGGATGGATGGATGGTTTGCTGGATGGATGGGTTGATGGATGGATGGGTGGACGGATGAATGAATGAATGGATGGATGGATGAGTAACAGGTTGGATGGGTGGATGGATGGATGGGTGGATGGATGGATGGGTGGATGATAGGTTGTTTGGATGTATGAATGGTTGGATGAGTAACTGGTTGGATGGGTGGATGTATGTATGTATGAATGGATGGATGAGTAACTGGTAGGATGGGCGGATTGATGGATGGATGGATGGTTGGCTGGATGGATGTATGAATGGATGGATGAGTAACTGGTTGGATGGGTGGATGGATGGTATGCCTGGATGGGTGGATGGATGGATGGATGAATGAATGGATGGATGGATGATAGGTGGTATGGATATATGAATGGATGGATGAGTAACTGGTTGGATGTGCGGATGGATGGATGAAAAAAGGACTCTGAGTTTCTCACGACTTCTTGGAACTTTTTGTGGAGCCGAACGAGATTGAAGGTGCTGCTGGTTCTGGACTCAGAACATTGAAGTCTGCAGGAACCTAGGGCTGAAGAAGCGGAGAGAACTCTTCAGATCGGATCAGAGTGGACCTCTTGAAAGGAACGCTCCAGAGTAACGTCTCCACCGATCTTCCTAGTGTCTCTGGTTGGGAATAAAATGAGGTCAGAACGGACCAGAACCATGAAACCACAGATGACTGGGTTCTAAATCGGACCCAGAATCCCAGTGACAAACTGAATTCACAGGTTCTGATCCAGCTGGACTGGATATCGTCACAACAACTCAAATAAATGTGTCTCAGCAGAGGGTTTGGGCTTTGAGCACCACGTTCCAAAAGACCCTCCTGATAACATCTTGGTTCTGCTCCTGATGATCTCCTGCCAGAAGTGGATAAGAACATCAGTGATCTCCTGGAGCGTCTGGTTCTCCTTGGTGGAGTCCGATGTAGCAGTGCAGAACGTCCCAGAGGTTGTCAGGTGGGTTCAGGTCTGGAGAACCAGAGGACCAGTCAGTGGCCCTCATGTTCAGGAGACAAGCAGCTCTGAAATCAGACGACACACCAGGATCTCTTCTTCTTCTGACGTTTTCAGGACAAGATTTGACGTTCTGGCTGAACTGGTTTCTTCACTCTCAGAAGTGGGAAACATTTGAAATCAGAGAAGAACAGACCCGAGGACGATTAAAAGGGGATACAGGCGAGGATGTTCGGATGTGCGTTACTCCGGTGAGTCGGGAAACTCAGATGCTGATTTGAATAAGCGACTCTCTGAAGAGCTGACAGGAAACCGGAGAAAGAAGAAAGAGATAAAAAAAAACCTTCCCTGAGTGAGTTTATCAGCTTGGCACCTGTGACTGGAACATTCTTGATGAACCAAAGGTTGTCTTCATTAAGCTCATTAATATTCATGAGGTATGGTAATTTTGACACAGAAAAGGTCTCGGTAACCTTTAAGCGTGGAGGAAATTTTTTTACTTCTCAAGGAAATTACAGTCCGGCAACGACTTAATTAATGCTCGCTTTCTGGGCCGCGGTTTGAGGGACTGTCAGTTTGGTGCAGGAACGGCGAGGGCTCCGGGAGAGAAGGATTGAAGACGAACAGAAGACAGGATAGGAGAAACGATGAAGTCAACGTGCACTCGTCTTCACCCACAGTAATCCTTTTGCCTTTTAGCTCCACACTTTTGTTTCTCTCCCTCTTATTCTATGTTTTCTCTTTCACACGTTAGGAGATCCTGTAGTTCTTCTGGTAGAAGCTCCAAACCTTTAATCATTCACAGAACCTTCATCTTCACACACGCCGTCATCTGTCTCTCTATCGGTCATAGTTTTTTATTCGCTTAGAGTTTACAAATATTCAGTATTACCATTTTAAAAATATTTCTTAGTTATTTCTTGTTTTACTTTTTTTGATGCCCTTATTTTATTTTGATGGTTAATTGTCACCATCCTGATTTGTGTTTCCTGTTTTATTTTGAAAGTGTGTTCATCCATGCTGTGAGGTTACCTTTACACTTCCTGACACATTTCTTTTATCTGTTTTTTGTTTTTCTCATCCTGTTTATTGTTTGGCTTTCATTTCTTTATTTCTCCAAAGTGAAGTCTGACGTGTATGAAGATGAACTTCATCATCTCCGCCTGTGTTCTGACTGTCCATCATGTTCTCCTGACTGTCCATCATGTTCTCCTGACTGTCCATCATGTTCTCCTGACTGTCCATCATGTTCTCCTGACTGTCCATCATGTTCTCCTGACTGTCCATCATGTTCTCCTAACTGTCCATCATGTTCTCCTGACTGTCCATCATGTTCTCCTGACTGTCCATCATGTTCTCCTGACTGTCCATCATGTTCTTCTGACTGTCCATCATGTTCTTCTGACTGTCCATCATGTCCTCCTGTGTTCTCCTGATTGTCCATCATGTTCTACTGTGTTCTCCCAATTATTCATCATCCAGTGAGGATCTTCTCTCCAGCTTTTTGTCAACAAACACACAAACCATCTCACCATTCATGATCTACTGCTTGTTCAAATCAAAACATTCTGCTGAGATTGTAGTCTATTTTTATTTCATACAAATGTTGAAGACGTAACTCTGCGTTCACTTCCTGTGCATCTTCGGAACGAAAACTGAGGGAATGGAGCAGGACCACATCAGAATGTAGGAGGCGTCACAATTCGACCTTTACATCAGCAGTAAAGGTCATGGTTTACTCCTGATGTAAAGGTCATGGTTTATTCCCGATGTAAACCATGACCTTTACATCAGGAGTAAACCATGACCTTTACATCAGCAGTAAAGGTCATGGTTTACTCCTGACCTTTACATCAGCAGTAAAGGTCATGGTTTACTCCTGACCTTTACATCAGTAGTAAAGGTCATGCTCTCCTACATGGAGCTTCGTTGTTCTCTAAAGGTTTGACTCCTCACTGCAATCTTGTTGTGCGGAAGAGCAGGAGGAACCTAACCCTAATCTGTTAGGCACACTTCTGTGGGGTTTTGCCCGACCCAAATGCAGACGCATAGAATGTATAACTGGTACCAAATATATTTATTTTTCCAAGACACGAGGAAGTAACAGGAACAGAAATAACTGGAAGTTACTTTACCGTACATACACTGGGAGGGGTTGGAACGCGTGACGACACAAGGACATCATGCAACGAACTGGCACAGAAGGGAAGGTAAGGACAGACTTTATACACACATAACGAGACAATGAGACACAGCTGGACAGGAAACACAGGTGAGCATGATCACCAATCACAAGACAGACACAGAGGGAGAAAGGAACACAGAGGCGTGACATAATCATCTGCCCTATTTTAAGGGGCCCATTGAGAGAGGAGCAAACATTCCACGAACTGACCAACTACGTGGCCCCCTTCATAGCAGTGCTGGCTGTCAGGAATGTCCTCTGCTCTCTGGGAGGGGACAAAACTCTGGATCAGAAGTTTTAGCTTGATGGCTGCAGTAATGTGACCTCTCCAACCCTCCTTCTACTGTTCCCTCCATTTCAATGTTCTCACCCTTCTCTGTCATGTTGTTGATGATTAAGGTTACCTAATGAGAGCTATGTTCAGGTCAAAGTTTCTCTCTCTCTCGCTCTCTCTCTCTCTCCACCCTGAGTCTGGTCCCTCTGCAGGTTTCTGCCTGTTAAAGGCCGGTTTTCGCTCCTCTGGAATCTTTTGGTCTCCGTAGGATAATAAAAAAAAAACCTGCTCTTTTTGGAAACCCCTTGAGACGACATCTGTTGTGAGTCGACGCGATATGAATAACTTGAGTAAATAATAATAATAATAATAAATAATTTGATTAGATTTGTTCCCATCATCATGTCTGGACGCATCATCACAAACGTCTGTTAACAGTGCTGTTGCTGTCTTTGTTTACCTTCCACCAACAATGGTGTCAGAAACAGAAGCGTATCCCAACAGCGGCCTGAGGTCCGTCCCCTAGAGGACAAATGTAGATTTTGTCTCTGTGCCTTTCGCAGACATTATACTCGTCCTGTCCTCCTGTCCTCCTGTCCTTCTCCCCCCCATCTCTTCCTCCTCCTACCTGCCTGTCGTTGAGCAGAGGTTTGCTGCTCTCATCCGTCTCATGTCTTCATCCGTCACATGTCCGTCACATCTCCACATACTTCTTTGCTTAAGGATTCAGGAGCCACGGCGGCGCCACGCCCCCCCATCGCATGGATCCAAATGACACCTGGTCAGAATCAGCACATTATGGCCGCTGCCGCCGCCGCCGTAGAGGAGTGGACTCCATCTGGTGATGTGACGAACACTGAGGGGACGGGAGAACTCTGCTGCTGAGGGTTTATTGGATCTCTTATCTCACTGCGTTGTGCGCCGGTGAGGAGCGAACGGCGGGTCGTCATGGAGATGCGAGGGGGAGGGGCTCCGCTCACCCCTCCTCCCTCCTGACCTTTACTCACATTTCTACCGTTTCAGCTGAGGTCCGTTCAGCTGCTGTGGTGCTGGATCCACCGGGTCTACCGTAGATGTTTGTTATTTCATTTAAACGCTGTTCCCTGTAATTCTACGTAATCACAGGTGAGTTCTGATCCGGAGTCAGACCCGACAAGGACTTCAGCCCCACGCCGTTCAACCATCCAACAAAATCCCAGGTGGTAATAGTGCGGCACCGGCAATCCGTTTAAACACTTGACTTGGACTTTCATCAGAACGGTACAGCCGGTGCTGAAGGAGATAAAAAGGACCTGATAGATGGGTCCAACTTAGATATGATCCATCTCTTTTATTGTCCATCTCACACGGCGTCCGAGAGACAAATGTGTCTCCGCCTGCACTGAAAAGAAAGAGCTTTCTCTGGACTGGACCCGCCACAGCGCTGCATTCAGATCAGTCACTCAGAGCCCGGATCCCATCCACACCCTGCATGTGGACCAGGTGGCACCGGTCCACTGAATAATGAAACCGGTGATTTAAGTGAGTGATGCCCGGCCGTCTCCTCTTAAGTGCCGCCGTCAGGCTCCGTGTCCAAACTTTCTCATCAAATGGACTCTTTTAAGGTCGAGCGGCTGTGGGCAGAACATCTGACCCAGATTGTGGAGCTCTTCACATCCTCCACGTTTGGATCTACTCCATTAATATGACAGGAAACCGACAGCAGAGAGAAGAGATGTTCTGAATGTGGACCTGAAAGTGTTTTTATATACACATATATACTAACCCTATACATCAATCATTCAAGGGGTATTTATACAGCGCCAATCGGTTTGGGTCCGGACCGGCTCCATCTGGAAACACCGTCAGACCACAGCTGTTGTGAGCCATATGAATAGAATCTGATGGTTTGAGGTTTTCAGTTTTAAGAACCGGCCCGGTGGAAGAGACTCTGAGTGAACCCAAAGCAAAAAACACTTTTTGGAAAAAAACAAGATAACATTATACGGAGTGGACGAGCAGGAGGAGGAGGAGCAGGAGGAGGAGGGGCAGGAGCAGGAGCAGGAGGGGCAGGAGGAGGAATGTGCTCTTAATCGGAGGTTCAGGTAGAAGGAGAGACAGAGAGAAAATATGAGCTGAAGGTTTGAGTGATGATTATAAATGTAATTGAATACATTAAAGCCCAGAAACAAACTTCCTGTCATGTGACCTCCGGAGACATCACTCTGTCTCCTGGCATGTCCGACCTGTCCGTCAAACATTGGGCTAAGTGGAGGGGGAACCCAAAGATGTCACTAGCACTTGCGTTGTACAGGCAGCTAAATGTGCTAATGGTCCTGCTAATGCAGTGGGATTCACTGGTGGGTCGACCCGCTGAACATGCAGCGCTGGTGATGTCATCGCTCAGGTACCGGGACATGCACTCAGACGTCAGCAGTTGGGTTTCTCCTGAGAAAAAGTGTCCGTCAGACTCAGTAGGCCCGGATCAGAAAGGAGTTAATCAACCGATAAAAGATTCATCTTCAACTGAGACTCACTAACTATCTCTAACGAACCATCTCTATATGGACCGGTCAGAATCATCATGTCTGCCTTCATACTTCAAGTTGTGCAGGGGAAATAACGCCCCAGACTTCAACCCAAATGAATTCAACCTCCAACCTCTCCGTGTTTCTGTGTTTCCAACCGGACAGGAAGTCACGGTGTTCTGAAAATCAGGATTCTTGACTGGGCGCTGTCTGACTCTTCTAGCTGCTGTGGTTCTGGGTCGATTCTCCTTGTCCTACAGTGGGAGTCTCTCCGTGGGAGGAGGTACCACTGAGGCTTTGAAAGCAGCAATTATCGCTCCTGGTGGTCCTCCTTCCTCTCCTGGCGCTCCCCCTCCTCTTGAACGTCCTCCGGGGAAAAGCTGTTAAGGGAGACAATTAATTTTTTGACACAAGAATGAAAGTGTTAATCACCTGTGATAATTAGAGCTATTCTCGCCGCATGTTGATGAATGTAAAAATGCAGTGTTTATTTATTAATTAATCCCGTCAGAGTGAGAGCTCTGCTGATTGTGTGATCTCCACTCAAAGGGAACCGATTATAGAGACGCTCAGCGGAATGAAAGATTGTCAAAAATGTTAAGTAAAGTTACAGCGTCTCCACTTTGATGCTTCTTTTGGATTCCTGCGTTTGAAAGTGAGGCCGCTTTTAATTCTCCCCGAGGAGCCGGAGCCTCCTTCAATCCTGAGGCTCACATTAAGATCATTTCAGCTCACTGCTAAAAGAAACGGGAGAGAGAAATGGGAGAAAGAAACGGGAGAAAGAAACGGGAGAAAGAAACGGGAGAAAGAAACAGGAGAAAGAAACGGGAGAAAGAAACGGGAATCCAGGTTTACTGAGGTCTACAGCTGCAGAGAACGTTTCTCCCCAACTCAAACAAAAGAAGGGAAAGATTCCGTATTTCACTGTCAAAGAACTCAAAATGATGTTTAGGACGTATGAAGATCTTCTACAGACAAAATAACACCTCGAACAAACAAACAAACAAACAAACAAACAAACACATAAATGTGGACCTAAAACTCAAAAAAATCTCAATTGAGCTTTTTCTGCTGTTTGTCCTCAAAAAACCATCAGTAAACAAACACACATAAACACACACACACACACATTTACAAACACTCATACGTGACAAAAGCAGTTAACACAAATAATAACAGGTAAAAAAAACATCACAACAAGATCAGGAGCAAAAGGAAGTTTCCTTTCTCCTCAATGTCACTCAAATACTTCTCTCTCTCTCTCTCTTTCCTTCCTCCTTCTCTCTCTCTCCTTCCTCCTCCTCTCCCTCCTCCCTCTTTCCTTGAAGCCTGTAGTTTAATAACCTGGAGTGCTGTCATTGGAGGCGTTGAGAAATGGCTTCTATAAAACATTGCGGCCTTAATCAGAGGGAGAGAGGATTCTCCCTGCTGCCGCTGATCCTCCCCCCAGCACCTCCCCCCAGCCTCTAATGAATTAATGTTGAAATATGCAGCCGCTCAGTCGTCATTAGACGTGAATCGTGAGACGTGATTTAAGATGGCTGCCTTTAAGTGTCTCCCGACGAGATGGAGCTGGACGGGCATCGCCGGACAGCGACTGTCTTTGAACGCCCCTCCTTGTGTGTGTTTTTGTGTGTTTGTGTGTGTGTGTGTGTGTGTGTGTGTGTGTGTGTGTGCATATATATTCATATATGTATATATGTATACATATATATACATGTATGTATGTATGTATATATATATATATATATGAAGAGGAGAGGAGGATTGTGGGAAAGAATGGCCGACTGGAATCTAAGAGTTAGACTGGAGGTCCGTACAGCTGAGACGCAGCGATGAAGAGGAGGAGGAGGGAGGTGGACAGAAAAGTGTCTTCCAGGCTACATGAGGACGATTTCCTGGACACGAGACCTCCTCAGAGACAGGGGTCGTGTTCAGACTCCTGACAGACGGCGGCGGACCGGCCGACCGGTGGACTGACTCTCTCTGACTGACCGTCCAGCCGCCAATCCCAGAACCTCCTGCCAGATGTTTGGAGCTGGCTTCATGCCTGCAAACTGTGTCAGACAACAGCAACAGCAACAACAAGTGTTGATGCCACATCTGAAAATAAAAAGATGTGAAAAAGAAAATGTTCTCAACTCTATCTTAGTCTCAAGGCCAGATTTAAAAACCAACAATAAAAGCTCCACATGAATCCTAGAGCGTTCCAGAGGGTTGTGATGAAAGCATGAATGAAGTCCCCTCAGATAACGCCTCCGCCGACCCACCATCATCTCACACCTGTGAGTCAGACGCTGATGTTCACCTCCAAAACTCCCAGAGGTCACAGATTTAATCAGGAGGAGAGGAATGTGATGGAAGGAGCGAAGGCATGAAGGCATCTCCACACACGTGTGTATATGTGTGTATATGTGTGTATATGTGTGTATGTGTATTTGTGTGTATATGTGTGTATATGTGTGTCTGTGTGCGTGTGTATATATGTGTATATGTGTGTATATGTGTGTATGTGTGTGTATGTGTATTTGTGTGTATATGTGTGTATATGTGTGTATGCGTGCGTGTGTATATGTGTGTATATGTGTGTATGTGTATTTGTGTGTATATGTGTGTATATGTGTGTCTGTGTGTGTGTGTATATGTGTGTATATGTGTGTCTGTGTGCGTGTGTATATGAGTGTATATGTGTGTCTGTGTGTGTGTGTATATGTGTGTATGTGTGGGTGTGTATATGTGTGTATATGTGTGTATGTGTGCGTATGTATATGTGTGTATATTTGTGTATATGTGTGTCTGTGTGTATGTGTATTTGTGTGTATATGTGTGTCTGTGTGCGTGTATATGTGTGTATATTTGTGTGTGTGCGTGTGTTTATGTTTATGTTTATTTGTGTGTATATGTGTGCAGTGAACTTTCTTGGGTTTTAACTTGGACGCAGGTACGGACACAAGACAGCTGACAGAGCAGGTGCAATTAAAATATTTATTATAAACCAAGGCAGGAGGAAAACGCTAAAAAACACTAGGATTAACAAACAAACACACTGGGAGAAGGCTGGGACGTGCGATGATGATGATGATGATGATGATGATGATGATGATGATGATATGGGGGAACATCAACAACAATCTGGCCCAGAAGGAAGGTGTGGACAGACTTTATACACTGATGTAACGAGACGATGAGACACAGCTGGAGGGGAAACACAGGTGAACACGACGACCAATCAGATAAGAGGAGAACAACCACAGCACAGACACAGAGAGGGAAAAGAACACGAGTAAAACTCACAAATACTCACTAAGTAAAACACACAAATACTCACTAAGTAAAACACACAAATACTCACTAAGTAAAACACACAAACACTCACTAAGTAAAACACACAAATACTCACTAAGTAAAACACACAAATACTCACTAAGTAAAACACACAAACACTCACTAAGTAAAACACACAAACACTCACTAATTAAAACACACAAACACTCACTAAGTAAAACACACAAATACTCACTAAGTAAAACACACAAACACTCACTAAGTAAAACACACAAACACTCACTAAGTAAAACACACAAATACTCACTAAGTAAAACACACAAACACTCACTAAGTAAAACACACAAATACTCACTAAGTAAAACACACAAATACTCACTAAGTAAAACACACAAACACTCACTAATTAAAACACACAAATACTCACTAAGTAAAACACACAAATACTCACTAAGTAAAACACACAAACACTCACTAAGTAAAACA
This sequence comes from Lophius americanus, assembly GCA_037951165.1. Taxonomy (NCBI): domain Eukaryota; kingdom Metazoa; phylum Chordata; class Actinopteri; order Lophiiformes; family Lophiidae; genus Lophius; species Lophius americanus. The sequence continues at coordinate 45,146 of JBBDHG010000159.1, read as the reverse complement.
CACAAACACTCACTAAGTAAAACACACAAATACTCACTAAGTAAAACACACAAACACTCACTAAGTAAAACACACAAATACTCACTAAGTAAAACACACAAATACTCACTAAGTAAAACACACAAACACTCACTAAGTAAAACACACAAACACTCACTAAGTAAAACACACAAATACTCACTAAGTAAAACACACAAATACTCACTAAGTAAAACACACAAACACTCACTAAGTAAAACACACAAATACTCACTAAGTAAAACACACAAATACTCACTAAGTAAAACACAGAAACACTCACTAAGTAAAACACACAAATACTCACTAAGTAAAACACACAAATACTCACTAAGTAAAACACACAAATACTCACTAAGTAAAACACACAAATACTCATGTTGTTTTTTTAAAGAATAAACACAAAAACACACTAACACAAATCAAAATGACGGAACTTCCTATAATAATAAACAACAGTTTTGAAAATGTGTGTGAGTGCGTGTGTATGTGACATGTCTGCGTGTGTGTAAACGTGTAAACTTGTGTGTGTGTATATGGGTGTGTGTATATCTATGTATATGTGTTTATATATATATATATATGTGTATCTTTCTATATTTATGTGAACAAATTTGTGTATATGTGTGTATATGTGTGTGTGAGTGTATATATGTAAATGTGTGTGTACATATATATGTGTGTGTATACGTTTGTATATCCTATATATGTGTGTGTATACGTTTGTATATCCTATATGTGTGTGTGTATGATAATAATAATAATAATAATAATAATAATAATAATAATAATAATAATATATTTAATTTATAACGCACTTTACATTTGGATCAAATCTCAAAGTGCTACAAAGTAAAGGCAGATAAAAGCATCAATAAAAAATTAAATGAAAACTATATGAAAAAATAAATAAATAAATAAAATGAAATAAAAATAAAAACACATATATACACAAATATACATACATACATATATATATATATATATATATATATATATATATATATGTTTATTTGTGTATATTTGTGTGTTTATGTGTCCGTGAACATGTGTGTATGTGTGTGCGTGTGTGTGAGTGTGTATGTGTGTGCGTGTGTGTGTGCGTGTGTATATGTGACTGTGTACATGTGTGTGTATATGTATATGTGTGTGTGTGTGTGCGTGTGTGAGTATATATATTTGTGTGTGTATACGTTTGTATATGTGTGTATATATGTAACTGTGTACGTGTGTATATATGTGTGTGTACATGTGTATACATGTGTGTACATGTTTGTATATATGTGTGTGTGTCTGTGTTTGTGTGTGCACATGTGTGTATATATGTATATGTGTGTGTACATGCGTGTACGTGCGTATATATGTATATGTGTGTACATGTGTGTACATGTGTGTATATATGTTTGTGTGTGTACATGTGTGTATATATGTTTGTGTGTGTACATGTGTGTATATATGTTTGTGTGTGTACATGTGTGTATATATGTATATGTGTGTACATGTGTGTACGTGTGTATATATGTGTATTTGTGTGTATGTGTGTGTGTATATGTGTGTAAATGTGTATATATATGTATATGTGTGTGATAATGTATGTACATTTGTGTACATGTGTGTACATGTGTGTTTATATGTATATGTGTGTGTTCATGTGTACATGTGTGTATATATGTATATGTGTGTACATGTTTGTATATATGTATATATGTGTTTGTACATGTGTACATGTGTGTATATATGTATATGTGTGAATATGTGTGTACATGTGTGTATATATGTGTGTGTGTGTACATGTGTGTAAGTGTGTATATATATGTATTTGTGTGTATAAGTGTGTGTACATGTGTGTACACGTGCGTATATATGTATATGTGTGTTCATGTGTGTACATGTGTGTAATGTGTGTATATATGTATATATGTGTGTACATGTGTGTACATGTGTGTATATATGTGTACATGTGTGTACATGTGTGTATATATGTGTACATGGATGTACATGTGTGTATATATGTGTACATGTGCGTATATGTGTGTACATTGTGTACATGTGTGTACATTGTGTACATGTGTATTTATATGTATATGTGTGTGTACATGTGTGTACATGTGTGTATATATGTTTACGTGTGTACATGTGTGTATATGCGTGTGTACATTTGTGTACATGTGTGTACATGTGTGTATATATATGTATATGTGTGTGTACATGTGTGTACATCTGTGTACATGTGTGTATATATGTTTACGTGTGTACATGTGTGTACATGTGTGTATATATATGTATATGTGTGTGTACATGTGTGTACATCTGTGTACATGTGTGTATATGCGTGTGTACATGTGTGTACATCTGTGTACATGTGTGTATGTGTGTGTACATGTGTGTACATGTGTGTACATGTGTGTATATATATGTATATGTGTGTGTACATGTGTGTACATGTGTGTACATGTGTGTATATATGTTTACGTGTGTACATGTGTGTATATGCGTGTGTACATTTGTGTACATGTGTGTACATGTGTGTATATATATGTATATGTGTGTGTACATGTGTGTACATCTGTGTACATGTGTGTATATATGTTTACGTGTGTACATGTGTGTACATGTGTGTATATATATGTATATGTGTGTGTACATGTGTGTATATATATGTATATGTGTGTGTACATGTGTGTACATCTGTGTACATGTGTGTATACAATCATCTCTAAAGTCATTCTTTATTGAAATAGCAGGAACCTTTTTGTTGATGCCATCTTTTATTTGCTACGATCTACCGACGAGCCCGGAGTCATTTTTCCAGCACCGATGCTTCGGACTTGACACGAGGCCCAATCGCGTTCATATACCTCTCTGGCCTCAGGCCGCGCTCTGTCATAACACGGGGAATTATGTATTACTGCTGCGCCCGGCGATGACATCAAAACAGCAGGATGAAATATATGCTGTGATATGGCGAGCTGATTGTGGCGAGCTGCGAGGGATTTCATTAACGGCAGCATATCGCTCAAAAAAGATTAGAGCTGGACGTCTCTTTCCTGATAGTCTGAGGCTTCAGCAGGAACGCCACACCGCTCCAGGTTCAACGCAACAAACATTCTCAGACGCAAACACTTCTGCCGCCGCATTCCAAGGTTAGACTTTTATAAATGACTACCGGCGCTGCGGAAGGAACAACGTCACTGCAAGATCTCTGGGTCCCGGCGTCTGGACCCCGGCGTCTGGACCCCGGCGTCTGAACCCCGGCGTCTGGACCCCGGCGTCTGGACCCCGGCGTCTAGACCCCGGCGTCTGGACCCCGGCGTCTGGACCAGGGATGGGTAACTTTGATGACAGACAGGGCCAGACGTTAACCGTGGAATTCCACCAGTAGGACATTGGCGACTTATAGCTACTCATTTAATGAAAAGAACAATATATATGTTGTTAATAGAAGTTTATTATACCGACATGAATGGATTTTATATGTTTCATATTCAGATGAATTTATTTCTCTTAAGTTCTATTGATTAATAAAATTTACAGAAACAAAATGTTCACATTCCTGTTTGATAAAACCATTTCTCAGATTAATGGGCTCAGAAAAGTTATAACATAATGGAACATAACATATATATTAGATATATATATATATATATTATATATATATTATGTTCCATAGACAACACATAGAAGTTGCAGTTCTTGGACAGTTATTAGTATCAAAACGATGCTCCCGCCACAGGAAGAACTCTCCATGTTCTGGTTCCGATGGACCTCCTGTCAAAATGGGCCTACAAATGTTAAATTTAATAAAGAAAGGCGGGGGTCCGACAACACACGTCTGAACGTCAAGAGTTCTCCTCTGATTGTTAGGAACAAGGTGAGGCAAGAGAAGAGCTTTAGGAACCAGATGCAGACGTACGACAGCAGAGGGAAGTCCAGGATTCAAAAGCTCAATGTTGTGTCACGAGGAAACACGAGGAAACAGGAGGAAACAGGAGGAAACACGATGAAACACGACGAAACACGAGGAAACAGGAGGAAACAGGAGGAAACACGATGAAACACGACGAAACACGAGGAAACACGAGGAAACAGGAGGAAACAGGAGGAAACACGATGAAACAGGAAGAAACATGAGGGAACACGAGGAAACACGATGAAACAGGAGGAAACACGAGGAAACACGAGGAAACACGAGGAAAAAGGAGGAAACACGAGGAAACAGGAGGAAACAGGAGGAAACACGAGGAAACACGAGGAAACAGGAGGAAACACGAGGAAACAGGAGGAAACACGATGAAACACGAGGAAACACGAGGAAACACGATGAAACAGGAGGAAACACGAGGAAACAGGAGGAAACACGAGGAAAAAGGAGGAAACAGGAGGAAACACGAGGAAACACGAGGAAACAGGAGGAAACACGAGGAAACACGATGAAACAGGAGGAAACACGAGGAAACAGGAGGAAAAAGGAGGAAACAGGAGGAAACACGAGGAAAAAGGAGGAAACAGGAGGAAACACGAGGAAACAGGAGGAAACAGGAGGAAACACGAGGAAACACGATGAAACAGGAGGAAACACGAGGAAACAGGAGGAAACACGAGGAAAAAGGAGGAAACAGGAGGAAACACGAGGAAACACGAGGAAAAAGGAGGAAACACGAGGAAACAGGAGGAAACAGGAGGAAACACGAGGAAACACGAGGAAACAGGAGGAAACACGATGAAACACGAGGAAACACGAGGAAACATGACGAAATACGAGGAAACAGGCGGAAACACGATGAAACAGGAGAAAAAATGAGGAAACAGGAGGAAACATGATGAAACAGGAGGAAACAGGAGGAAACAAGGAAATAGGAGGAAACAGGAGGAAACACGATGAAACAAGAGGAAACAGGAGGAAACACGATGAAACAGGAGGAAACATGAGGAAACAGGAGGAAACAGGAGGAAACAAGGAAATAGGAGGAAACAGGAGGAAACACGATGAAACAAGAGGAAACAGGAGGAAACATGACGAAACACGAGGAAACAGGCGGAAACACGATGAAACAGGAGGAAACATGAGGAAAAAGGAGGAAACAGGTGAGGACAGAACGTAGACACTGAGGTATGGAGACAATGAGACACAGCTGGAGTGGCGACACAGGTGAACATGATGGACAATCACACCAGACCAGAAATGTAAAACTAACTGAACAGCATACAAGACACTTTCAAAATAAAAGAGGAACACAGACCAGAACGATGAAGAACCTTCACAATAAAAGAATAGGAAAATAAACACAGTGTCCTGTCAATAAAGAACCGGGTCACCGGGTCATTATTGAAGTCCTCGTTTGCAGTTAACTTTTTAGGACTACTTAACAGGAAATAAGGTTTTTTGCTCTTATATTTGGGTTCTTTATTAACTTCCTCCTGATGAACGGGGGCTGCCCCTAATCCCCCCTTTGCTGTGTCCACAGGAACGAATGTGGACATTTGTAGTGGATTCACTTTCCCTCCATGATCCGTCAGCTCCTCCTCTTGTCCAACTCTGTTTCCTACAACCGCCTCTAAAAGCTCCCCGTGACGGAACACAGGTTTTATTCTAGACAAACAGGAAACAGGAAAAGCTGATTGTTTCCGACTGAAGCAGGAGAACAGGTGCCTTTTCTAATTTGGTGGAGACGGCCGAAGGAGGAGGACGGCCGTGACGAGGCAACGCGGCTGAAAACAGCATCAAAGGCGGCGTAGCATGTTTCATCAATAGGTGTCTTTGTTCCCATTGTCAGCGAACGCACCATCAGCTTCTCTCTCAGGGTCTCAGGCAGCAACTCAAAGCGTTGCCTGAATGGTATGAAACCTGTCACAGCAGGATTTATGCTTGTTCCAGAAAACGAAGGTTCTTGGTTCAATCCCCCACGTGTGAAGAAGTAGAATGAGATCAGAAGGTTCGCTGAGCAAACAGCTCTTCCACCGAGGACAGTCAGCTGGTAGTGACGGGTCCAAGAGACTAACTTATATCTTTGTTTATTTGTTGTTCCTTTGTTGACATGTTATCCCTGAAGAGTCAGATGGCCGATGTGTCTTTGTACTAGGATTGAAATGATTGTTTATCTTTTAGTTTTGTAGAATGTTATTTTTAAAACCCAAATGTTCCTGGTCCACGTCTGGTGGTGTCTCTGAGGATGTGGGGTCTGGTCCTCGTCAGCAGTTCCTCCCGGGTCCAGTCTGCTCATCGTATGTTCTGTTCCAACTTTGACCATTGCTGCTGACAAACTAGTGAAACTGTCAGGCTGGAAGAATTTTTAAAAAGTATTTCAATTATCAGACAAAGTCTAATTGGACAATAAGACCACGATAAGCTAGCTAGCTGTTAGCATCCAGTGACGGACTGGTTTCCCTCGTGTTCAGGAGGTTTAACATTTCTAATTATGTAACCTTTATGGATCCCATACACGGGTCAACATAGTGAATATTGACCCATACCTGAGGGAGCAGTGGGTGGAGCCTATGAAGCGCCCAGTGAGTTAGGGTTTCAGGGTCTAGCTCAAGGACCCTGAGACATGTAGAACCTGGCGGGATTCAAACCGGCTACCTTCAGATCATGTGATTGGGATACAGCTGCTCCATTTGGGGACATTGGGGGATATTGGTGGGGACTTTGGGGGACATTGGTGGGGATATTGGGTGGACATTGGGGGGACATGCTGTTGCCATGAATGTAAAACGGCCACAGAGGAACCATCAATCTCTCGATGGAAACCTTCGCCCTGTTGTCCCATCCGACCGCTTTCCCCACTGCTGCGTCAACAGCATCAAGTTACAAACAACAAACTCAGCTTCCATCACAGCTGAGGCTCCGCCTTCTGAGTCGGCAGACGTCTGGGACGGGTTTTGACTGGAACGGATTGAATGTGTCCGCTCTGATATTTGGCCTCCGTCTCCTGCAGACGGATGAGGCGGCCCCTCTAATGAAGCTTCTGTGTGCCTGTCCAAAGACATTGTCTTCTGTCTCCAGACACCTGCTGCCTGAGGTGAAGAGACGCACTATAATCACCTCATGTCCCCATCTCTGCTCTTCCTACCTCATCATCGCTCGATTCCCCTCAGGTTCCTCCCGTCTACGAAAGCAAATTATTTTTGATCCAATCTGAAAGAGATCCATGAAACGGTTTTTGGATAATTGCATTAACACGAAGGATCTGCGTCGATGATGATGATTCCATAAATATACTACAGTATACTAAAATAATCACAAAAACACATTTACGCGTCTGTTTCAAACAGACAAACCCGATTATATGTGAGCGATACTGCAGGATCAGATGCTGCTCCTTGGAGACCCGAGCTCAGAAGCTTTCGTTTCATACCAGCATCATCATGAAGGACTTCTCTCCTCAATCGCCTTGAACCATGAAACTATTCTTGCTCCCAGTGAGAAAAAAAGAACCAGCCAGAACCAGAGAGAAGCTGACGGCTCAGCAGAGACGTTCTGCTCGTTAGGAGACCGGTGTCAAACAGCGAGGCGGGTCTTCAGTGAGACCCGATGCCATCATTCAGACACACTAATGCACAAAGGCTTTACCAGCTGCTGTTTCTGTCAGCAGAAACATTCATGGAATCATAAGTGGAGCTCTCACGATGAAGATCACGCCAACCTCCACTTACCCGTCTCCGCCTCATTTCCCAGAGGGCGGAGCTTTGATTACTCCCGCAATTAGCCACGTCAACCTCCTCGCTTAATTAAGTATTCAGGTTTGTGTTTTCAAAGCAATTAGCCCGATCTCGTGGTACGACTTGTTGATTAATTATAGATATTTAGAGAAGGAAAGGAAACATTCCTTATTCATCTGAGCGGGATCATGTGACCCGACCATCCCGGACTCTTCTGAACTCTTTATGTCCATACGTTCCCATTTGTATAAACTCAGAACCATTTGTATAAACTCAGAACCATTTGTATAAACTCAGAACCATCCTGGACTCTTCTGTTCTCTTTATGTCCGTACGTTCCCTTTTGTATAAACTCAAACTGCTTGTATGAACTCAGAACCATTTGCATAACCTCGGAACCATTTGTATAAACTTGGAACAATCCCGGACTCTTCTGCCCGTACGTTCCCATTTGTATAAACTCAGACTGTATTTATAAACTCAGAACCATTTGTATAAACTCAGAACCATTTGTATAAACTCAGAACCATTAGCATAAACTCAGAATCATTTGTATAAACTCAGAACCATCCTTGACTCTTCTGCTCTCTTTATGTTCGTACGTCCTTATTTGTATAAACCCAGAACCATTTGTATAGACTCAGACTGTTTGTATAAACTCAGAACCATTTGTATAAACTCAGAACCATTTGTAAAAACTCAGACTGTTTGTATAAACTCAGAACCATTTGTATAAACTCAGAGTGTTTGTATAGACTCAGAACCATTTGTATAAACTCAGAACCATCCTGGACTCTTCTGCTCTCTTTATGTTCGTACGTCCTTATTTGTATAAACTCAGAACCATTTGTATAAACTCAGAATCACTTGTATAAACTCAGAACCATCCTGGACTCTTCTGCTCTCTTTATGTTCGTATGTCCTTATTTGTATAAACTCAGAACCATTTGTATAAACTCAGAACCATTTGTATAAACTCAGACTGTTTGTATAAACTCAGAACCATTTGTATAAACTCAGAACCATTAGCATAAACTCAGAATCATTTGTATAAACTCAGAACCATCCTGGACTCTTCTGCTCTCTTTATGTTCGTTCGTCCTTATTTGTATAAACTCAGAACCATTTGTATATACTCAGAACCATTTGTATAAACTCAGAACCATTTGTATAAACTCAGACCATTTGTATAAACTCAGACTGTTTGTATAAACTCAGAACCATTTGTATAAACTCAGAACCATTTGTATAAACTCAGAACAATCCCGGACTCGTCTGTCCGTACGTTCCCATTTGTATAAACTCAGAACGATTTGTATAAACTCAGAACCATTTGTATAAACTCAGAACCATTAGCATAAACTCAGAATCATTTGTATAAACTCAGAACCATTTGTATAAACTCAGAACCATTTGTATAAACTCAGAACCATTAGCATAAACTCAGAATCATTTGTATAAACTCAGAACCATCCTGGACTCTTCTGCTCTCTTTATGTTCGTACGTCCTTATTTGTATAAACCCAGAACCATTTGTATAGACTCAGACTGTTTGTATAAACTCAGAACCATTTGTATAAACTCAGAACCATTTGTAAAAACTCAGACTGTTTGTATAAACTCAGAACCATTTGTATAAACTCAGAGTGTTTGTATAGACTCAGAACCATTTGTATAAACTCAGAACCATCCTGGACTCTTCTGCTCTCTTTATGTTCGTACGTCCTTATTTGTATAAACTCAGAACCATTTGTATAAACTCAGAATCACTTGTATAAACTCAGAACCATCCTGGACTCTTCTGCTCTCTTTATGTTCGTATGTCCTTATTTGTATAAACTCAGAACCATTTGTATAAACTCAGAACCATTTGTATAAACTCAGACTGTTTGTATAAACTCAGAACCATTTGTATAAACTCAGAACCATTAGCATAAACTCAGAATCATTTGTATAAACTCAGAACCATCCTGGACTCTTCTGCTCTCTTTATGTTCGTTCGTCCTTATTTGTATAAACTCAGAACCATTTGTATATACTCAGAACCATTTGTATAAACTCAGAACCATTTGTATAAACTCAGACCATTTGTATAAACTCAGACTGTTTGTATAAACTCAGAACCATTTGTATAAACTCAGAACCATTTGTATAAACTCAGAACATTTGTATAAACTCAGACTGTTTGTATAAACTCAGAACCATTTGTATAAACTCAGAACCATTTGTATAAACTCAGAACAATCCCGGACTCGTCTGTCCGTACGTTCCCATTTGTATAAACTCAGAACCATTTGTATAAACTCAGAACCATTTGTATAAACTCAGAACCATTAGCATAAACTCAGAATCATTTGTATAAACTCAGAACCATTTGTATAAACTCAGAACCATTTGTATAAACTCAGAACCATTAGCATAAACTCAGAATCATTTGTATAAACTCAGAACCATCCTGGACTCTTCTGCTCTCTTTATGTTCGTTCGTTCTTATTTGTATAAACTCAGAACCATTTGTATATATACAGAACCATTTGTATAAACTCAGAACCATTTGTATAAACTCAGACCATTTGTATAAACTCAGACTGTTTGTATAAACTCAGAACCATTTGTATAAACTCAGAGTGTTTGTATAGACTCAGAACCATTTGTATATACTCAGAACCATTTGTATAAACTCAGAACATTTGTATAAACTCAGACTGTTTGTATAAACTCAGAACCATTTGTATAAACTCAGAACCATTTGTATAAACTCAGAACAATCCCGGACTCGTCTGTCCGTACGTTCCCATTTGTATAAACTCAGAACCATTTGTATAAACTCAGAACCATTTGTATAAACTCAGAACCATTAGCATAAACTCAGAATCATTTGTATAAACTCAGAACCATTTGTATAAACTCAGAACCATTTGTATAAACTCAGAACCATTAGCATAAACTCAGAATCATTTGTATAAACTCAGAACCATCCTGGACTCTTCTGCTCTCTTTATGTTCGTTCGTCCTTATTTGTATAAACTCAGAACCATTTGTATATACTCAGAACCATTTGTATAAACTCAGAACCATTTGTATAAACTCAGACCATTTGTATAAACTCAGACTGTTTGTATAAACTCAGAACCATTTGTATAAACTCAGAACCATTTGTATAAACTCAGAACAATCCCGGACTCGTCTGTCCGTACGTTCCCATTTGTATAAACTCAGAACCATTTGTATAAACTCAGAACCATTTGTATAAACTCAGAACCATTAGCATAAACTCAGAATCATTTGTATAAACTCAGAACCATTTGTATAAACTCAGAACCATTTGTATAAACTCAGAACCATTAGCATAAACTCAGAATCATTTGTATAAACTCAGAACCATCCTGGACTCTTCTGCTCTCTTTATGTTCGTTCGTCCTTATTTGTATAAACTCAGAACTATTTGTATAAACTCAGACTGTTTGTATAAACTCAGAACCATCCAGGACTCTTCTTTTCGTACGTTCTCGTTTGTATAAACTCAGAGTGTTTGTGGCGTGGCAGACCTGAGATGAACATGTGACCTTGGCTCGTGTTGAAAGCATTAACAAGGCGTTTACAGCGTCAAACTAAGTGTTGCTCTTCCGTCAGCAAGTTGCTTTTAGTGCTCCACATTAACACGCCCTCCGATCCAAAATCAATGGGCTCTCAGGAACCTGTGGTTCTGGAGAAGTCCATTCATCAGCGCTTCACGGCGGCGTGCGATGAAGTGAGGTAATGGCATTTATGGGTGTTTACAGGTGACACGTCCAGTCCCTAAATAAAATTTACGGGCTCTGCCACTCCGCCGCTGCTGCAGCCAGTGTCCTTGCGCAAACAGATCTGGCCACATGATGAAGGAAAGGTGTGATTTATGGGATGGAGGAGGTTCTGGAAAGCCCGGCAGTAGCATAAGAGGATGGATCGTCAGCGGCGGACGTGAATGACTTCACCGGGTCGTTAGCATCGACTGACAGAACATTAAAGAGCGCCGTTCTGACGGACTGGGAAATCAAATATTGTCTGTTGGTTGCCGGGCAAATCTCCTCATGTTGCTGTTGAATACAAGTTGGAGGAACTCCGAACCGACGGGCCCCCGTGAGGCGCTGTGAGGCGCCGGTCCACAACAGCATGGAAACATCATCACAGCATGTGACAAATAAAATCCACATTAAGATAGGAAGTAGCTTCATATTCAGAACTTCTACACTGTAAACAATGATGGTGATTATAACGTTGATATATGAAAGAAAGTGTAACAGTGTTATCTTGTACTTGATTGATCTATAATATGATTATATACAGCAGAAGGGTGATGTCATAGTTAACACTTCCTTTACTCTAAACTACAGTAACTCTTCATGAAATGTGAACTAAAGTGTATAAGACAGTCGAATGAGTGACGGGGACTCTTATTCCTCCACTCGTTCCTTTTTCACTTAAACCATGAATAAACTGAGAATAAATCACCGACCCGTCAGAAAAATTACTGAAAAGACCAAATCTGAGACGATTAGAAAGAATTAAAGGCTGGGGATTTTTGCCTTTGTGCTCCGATTAATAAAAGGAAAAGAATTATTCCTCTGTGAATGTCTGCTAGACCATTTATCCTTCTGTCCATCTCTTCATCTGTCCATCTCTTCATCTGTCCATGTCTTCATCTGTCCATGTCTTTATCTGTCCATGTCTTCACCTGTCTATCTCTTCATCTGTCCATGTCTTCACCTGTCTATCTCTTCATCTGTCCATGTCTTCATCTGTCCATCTCTTCATCTGTCCATGTCTTCATCTGTCCATGACTTTATCTGTCCATGTCTTCATCTGTCCATGTATTCATCTCTCCATCTCCTCATCTCTCCATGTCTTCATCTGTCCATCTCTTCATCTGTCCATGTCTTCATCTGTCCATGTCTTTATCTGTCCATGTCTTCACCTGTCTATCTCTTCATCTGTCCATGTCTTCACCTGTCTATCTCTTCATCTGTCCATGTCTTTATCTGTCCATGTCTTCATCTATCCATGACTTCATCTGTCCATGACTTCATCTGTCCATGTCTTCCTCTGTCCATGACTTCATCTGTCCATGTCTTCATCTGTCCATGACTTTATCTGTCCATGTCTTCATCTGTCCATGTATTCATCTCTCCATCTCTTCACCTGTCTATCTCTTCATCTGTCCATGTCTTCACCTGTCTATCTCTTCATCTGTCCATGTCTTTATCTGTCCATGTCTTCATCTATCCATGACTTCATCTGTCCATGACTTCATCTGTCCATGTCTTTATCTGTCCATGTCTTCATCTATCCATGTCTTCCTCTGTCCATGACTTCATCTGTCCATGTATTCATCTCTCATCTCTTCATCTGTCCATCTCTTCATCTGTCCATGACTTCATCTGTCCATGTTTTCATCTGTCCATGACTTCATCTGTCCATGTCTTCATCTGTCCATGTATTCATCTCTCCATCTCTTCATCTATCCATGTCTTCATCTGTCCATCTCTTCATCTGTCCATGTTTTCATCTGTCCATGACTTCATCTGTCCATGTCTTCATCTGTCCATGTATTCATCTCTCCATCTCTTCATCTATCCATGTCTTCTTCTGTCCATGTCTTCATCTGTCCATCTCTTCATCTGTCCATGTATTCATCTGTCCATGTCTTCATCTGTCCATGTACTCATCTGTCCATGTATTCATCTCTCCATCTCTTCATCTGTCCATGTATTCATCTGTCCATGTCTTCATCTGTCCATGTCTTCATCTGTCCGCATCTTTATCTGTCCATGTCTTCTTCTATCCATGTCTTCATCTGTCCATGACTTCATCTGTCCATGTCTTCCTCTGTCCATGACTTCATCTGTCCATGTCTTCCTCTGTCCATGACTTCATCTGTCCATGACTTCATCTGTCCATGTCTTCCTCTGTCCATGACTTCATCTGTCCATGTCTTCCTCTGTCCATGACTTCATCTGTCCATGTCTTCATCTGTCCATGTCTTCATCTGTCCATCTCTTCATCTATCCATCATTTCAAGTTGATTGTGGTTTTCTCACTTTTCAAAGTTGTGGACATTTCTTTGCACGGACATTTGAAATGACGAAGACAATTCATGAAATATTATGGGACATCCTACTTGGGTAGTTTCCTCCGTCATCGTGTGAAATGAATTCATGAGTTTGTTGGGTTCTGAATCTTTACCGGGCAGATGGAATGTCTGCTGACATCTGACGTCCTCGTTGATCCTCTGCTGCCTCTGATTGGACCTTTTGACTCAGCTGATTGTCCGGCTCTAATCTGCAGATTGTTCTGGTACCAATGCCTGAAGGCACAGCTGAAGAAAATGAGTTTCAGCACAAGAGAGGCAGCAGACATGGAAGGACATCTAAGAGTCGTTAGCTGAAGGCCTTCTCTGCACACAACTCCAACTTTAAACCATCACCTTTTTATTTGAATAATGAGCATCAGGTGCCGTGTTTGGACCCGAGCACGGCGCTCCCGGTCTCACCACAGGGCGACTTAATATTATCAACATCATCTGTCTGGACCTCCTGCTGCGTCAAGCCCCGCTGTGAGGATGACATGTTAATAAATGACCTTTGCTGTTGTAGCTGTTCTTCATCTCTGCCCCCTCAGCCTCATCAGCAGCTAGAGACACATATCTGACGCCCCGCGGGGACATGAGGACGCCTTTGTTCTGCCACGCGTCTCTATCGGTGTTTGCACAGAAGTGGACAAATTCAATTCCTTCTCCTGCCAAGAACGCGGCGACACACAGGAACAAAGATGGAGGGTTGAGGGTGGAGGCGCAGAGGTGGGAAACCGTGACCGTCTGAGAGGAGACAAAGGGATGAGAAGACGTCTGACACTTGTTGGAGGGACGAGGACAAAGTATAACATCAAAGCTGAGCGAGACCGGAGGGGTTCAGGTCCACAGATGTTTTTATGTGATGATCGGACCTGCTGCTGGTTTGAACCCGTCCGTTTCCAATCGTAATAACCTGCATGCCACGCTGCAGGTCGTTAGAGGAACCCTGGAACCCTCAGCACCTTAACAGAACCTCTGCGCCTCTGTCACCCTGAGCGCCGTGATGCATGGGGGCATCAGCCCCCCTTAGTGGGACTCCCAAGGCAAAGGGAGAGGGGCGGGGTCAGTCTAAGGGCAGTGGTGGGCACTGAGGAAACACCTCGTCTGGGGTAGAGAAGTCAGGACCGCGTCCTGGAGCTCGAGGACCAGAGTCTTTCGACCTTATGGGTCTGGGCCGGGCTGAGCCAAAAGAAGCTTCATGGTCTTCCTCACCTCTGAGAAGGGCATGAGAGTCGGTGACGGATGGAAGAATCTTCTGAGAAAGTTGATGTAGCTTCTGATTGACAGCTGTCCGAAAACTGTCCCAGCTCTGCAGACGGACCGTCCAGACAAGTGTTTCCGTCCGATGCTGTGAAAGAGGACGTGAGACTTTGGGCCAGATTGATGGTCCGTCACCGTAACACTTTTGATTTCACCCACTTTAGATGGTTTAATCATTTGTTCTTATTCTCAGCAGCTGAACTTCTTCTCCAAACACCGACTCTTACTGTTTCAGGTAGATCCTCTCTCATGACGGAGTGAAGTAGAATCTCCTGTCCATCAAAGCCCGCCGTCCTCTGAACGTTCGTCTCCAGGATGTGAAAGAGAAGGACGACTGGACCGTCCTGAAAGTATACATCCCATAATAGATGGTTGAAAAGGACCTGACGTTCGGTACGACGTGACAAAGGTGACTTCATTGTTTCCTCTAGATTCGTGTAGAAGACGAGAACCCTCGACGTTCCCGCCCCACAGTCACATGACTTCACCGTCGGTCCTGCCGTGTCTCTGTGCCGGAAACGATCTAAGGACGTAAATATTTAATGTTTGTAATAAAATACCGCTTCATTAATTGATAATCTCTGGACCTCGTCCGACTCCTTCCTTTGTGCCAAACGCCACAGATGGCAGCTGTGATCAGCTGAGGAGCAAAAACCTGGATTTACTTGTATTTGATTTGTGAAGGACGTAAACCTTCAGGGACAAGATTTCATATAAAATCTCCACAACATGTCAGATTTTATGATTTATTTTACAAGCAGGAGCTTTTCGCTCATCAGAGACTCTAAAGAAAACAACATTTATAAATATCATCTAAGTCCATAAATCTCTGATCAGCTGTTTCTGAGCCGATTTAGTGTGAAGAATGATGAAGAGTTTATTTTCATTCATCAGTATGTTTCATTTGTTCGACAGATTTTAAGGTTTTTAACGTGAAGCAGAACATTTCACACTCAAAGCGTGAAATCAGTGAGTCAGTGAGTCACACGACATGTTTCATAAACTTTGTCTCTGGACAGACAGTTGGAAGTACCAGAACATCTCAGTGTTCCTGCCTCTACTGCGTTAGGGTGGAGGTCCGCTCTGGGACAGGGACCACTGTGGGAGGAGCCAGAGTTCTGGAAGAACCCACGCAGACACAAGGAGAACATGCAACCTCCACACAGAAAGACCGGCAGACGTGGATTCGAAACCCGGTACCACAACCATTCTCTTATTCCTCAGATCAACAAGAAATATTACAGTAGATGTGTTTTTTTTTACTTCTTTAAAACTTTCCTCATGTGCATTCAACTCTCCTCAATACTTATGTACATATACTTATGTGTGCTCACACGGATCAGAACACAATCAAAACTGGGTTTCAACCTGTTCTCCCCCCTGATCTTAATGCTTGAGATCGTGTGTGTGTGTGTATGTGTGTGTGTTTGTGTGTGTATGTGTTTGTGTGTGTGTATGTGTTTGTGTGTGTGTATGTGTTTGTGTGTGTGTATGTGTGTGTGTATGTGTGTGTATGTGCGTGTGTGTGTATGTGTGTGTGTGTATGTGTGTGTGTGTTTGTGTGTATGTGTGTGTGTATGTGTGTGTGTATGTGTGTGTATGTGCGTGTGTGTGTGTATGTGTGTGTGTGTGTGTGTGTATGTGCGTGTGTATGTGTGTGTGTATGTGTGTGTGTGTATGTGTGTGTGTGTATGTGTGTGTGTATGTGTATGTGTGTGTGTGTGTGAGTGGCCACAGAAAACTCCTCTTTGTCCAACAGTAAATTAATGGCAGCAATTATTCCCATCTTTAAGGCGAGCCTGTGGAGAAGGGGAGTGGGACTCTCTCATCCTCTCGTCTGTAATTGGCTGTCTGCTTCAATAATTGATTAGAACAAATGAGAAATGGATGAGAGGGTCTAAGTGTCCCATCATGCTCTCTGGTTCAGCAGGCTCGCGAAGACTCCAAGACTCAGATCAGTTCAGATCCTCTCATCGCCCTGGAGGAGAGTGGAGGGACGTTTCTGTGAGGGGGCTGTTGGAAGGACAACTGTACGCACACTGATGTACGCATCCTGTGTCCGGAGACAATCAGAGATAAATGGAGTCAATCAGGTACAATCGGAGACAGGGGGGGACAATCAGAGACAATCAGAGACAAATGGAGTCAATCAGAGACAATCGGAGACAGGGGGGGACAATCAGAGACAATCAGAGACAAATGGAGTCAATCGGAGACAATAAAAGACAATCAGAGATGAATGGAGTCAATCAGAGACAATCGGAGACAGGCGGGGACAAATGGAGTCAATCAGAGACAATCGGAGACAAATGGAGTCAATCAGAGATAATCGGAGACAAATGGAGTCAATCAGAGACAACCGGTTAAATATTATTTAACTGTAATGAGCTCCGATAATGTTTGTGTTAACAGTTTTCAGACTGTAAGATTTTTATAATCTACTCATCGCTCTTGTTCCTGCAGGTAAATCGTTTTGGTCAGTTCACACAGTTTTAAATGAACACTACAAGAATATTGATCTGGACCTGGACTGAGTAGAACCGCTAACAACGGGAGCTAAAACCTTTACATCTAATTTGAGCCTCGCTTCTCTTTGTGTGTGTGTACTTCAATCACACATTCACACACTCACATTCACAATCACACACTCACATTCACACACTCACATTCACACATTCACATTCACACACTCACATTCACAATCACACACTGACATTCACACATTCACATTCACACACTCACATTCACAATCACAATCACACACTGACATTCACACACTCGCATTCACATTCACACACTCACATTCACACACTCATATTCACACACACACTCATGAGGCATTCAAAAAGGGACAGCGGAATGTTGAATAACTTCATGCGTTCTTTTCCCTCTCTGTGTCTGTGCTGTGGTTGTTCTCCTCTTGTCTGATTGGTCGTCGTGTTCACCTGGGTTTCCCCTCCAGCTGTGTCTCATTGGCTCGTTACATCAGTGTATAAAGTCTGTCCACACCTTCCTTCTGGGCCAGATTGTTGTGGATGTTCCTCGTGTCGTCACACATCCCAGCCTTCTCCCAGTGTGTCATAAGTTATTCCTAGTGTTTTTGTTCCTGTTTTTTCCTCGTGCCCTTTTTGGTTTTGGAATAAATATTGTTGCACCTGCTCTGCTGCCTCTGGTGTCTGCAGTCGAATCTGAGGAAAACATCAGAAGAGTTCATAACAGAATGAACTGGTCCTCTCTACGCCTCCTGACCCTCTCAGATTCATCATGTGACCCCCTCAGAATGACCCGATGAGCCCTCAGAATGACCTGATGACCCCTCAGATTTTCCTGATGACCCCGCAGATTTACCTAATGAACACCCAGAATGACCTGATGAACCCTCAGAATGACCTGATGAACCCTCAGAATGACCTGATGGCCCCTCAGATTTACATAATGAACACCCAGATGGCCTTATGGCCCCCAGAATGACCTGATGACCCCCCCAGAATGACCGGATGAAACCTTAGATTTACATGATGACCCACCAGAATGACCTGATGATCCCCCAGAATGACCCGGCGATCCCTCAGAATGACCGGGTGATCCCTCGGAATGATCTGATGATTCCTCGGAATGACCTGATGCTCCCTCAGAATGAAATGATGCCCTCCCAGAATAACCTGATGCTCCCCCCAGAATGACCTGATGAACACTCAGATTTACCACTTGACCTCTTTCTTCGGTCCGTCTACAGTCTGTTGGATCCGGCGTTTTTTTCCCTTCTTCTATATTTTTGTTCTTCTTCTCATGTCCTGCTGTCACTGCAGAAGAAGGGAACATCATTTGGTGAAAATGTTTGATGGGAGAGAGGAAGCAGGTGCTGGAATGACCCCCGTCACGTTGAATAATTGCACCAACACCATGCCATTTCCCACCCACGGTCACTTAGCAAATCTTCCCCACAATCCTTTGCTGGTTGTTGCTGTTGCGGTTCTCATCCACCTGCCAAGGGCTAAACGCTAGTCCATCCATCACAGCACCGCTAGACAAATACATCCCATAATAGAGCTTTATTTTTTATGGGAGGCTGAATCAGAGGCCTTCCCATGCATACAAAACATGTCAGGGTTATTTATGGAACCTGCTGAGAAGCACAATATGTCATATCAAACTCCTATTTTCCTCCCTACCACCTCATCGCTTGTCAAAATCTCTGCAGCTATCAATAATGTGGAACACCAGCAGAGATACAGCTTCATGGAGCCTCATGAAGCTTCATGGAGCCTCATGAAGCTTTATGGAGCCTCATGGATCCTCACGGAGCCTCACGGAGCTCCGTGAGGCTCCATGAGCTGTGGACGTGGCTGAGATGTGAAAACCTGTGAACATAGATGAGATGTGGAACCCTCTGAACATAGATGAGATGTGGAACCCTGTGAACATAGATGAGATGTGGAACCCTGTGGACGTGGATCAGATGTAAGGGACGTTGGAGATGGCAGAGTCTGATGAACGGGGATGAGAACAGATCAACAAAAACAAATCTTTCCTTTCCTCGTAGCAGTAAAAAAACGTTTGTTGGATTGCAATCCAAGCTTCTCTGAAGTTTAACAAATCATTGTTTGCAACACGTATGTGAGACCTTTTCTCCACTCTTGGGACTGAAGGAGCCCTAAACCCCTCACTCACCTTTGAACCCTTTCCCCGGTCATCATCACTCGTTCCCCCGCAGACTTCTAGACTGGTGAAACCACATTTACAAATCCGTCTGTGTCTGCTGTCCAAATATTTCTCAACCTACATGTTGTCCAAACAGTTCAGTCACAGCCGGCGCTCCCAGGCCTTCATCATGTGTTCATCACCTCTAATGTTCATTCAGCAGGTGCTGAGCTCGGCAAAAAGTTTCTCCTTCTCTGACCTTCAGCCTGGAATAAACTAAAGCAGGACCCGAAGCCTCTTCCTGTTTATAAAATATGTATCTGCTCCTACTTGGTTCTTTAATTTACAAATATACAAAGTATTGTTGTATTAAGTCTGTCTGTATGTAAAGGTTTTTATCGTATATGTTGTTATAAGTTCTCTCCTGAGAATGAGACCTGGGTCTCCATGAGATTACCTGTATAAATAAACGGACAGTATTATCAAGGTCAGAGTTAATTTCACTGACCTTCAACATTTTGTTTTAGAATGGGCCAGAACCGTCGTCCGGACCAGAACCGGTTTTTGTCTTCCAGCAAGTTTTTTCACTACTTCTGTCGAGTTCTGGAACCCTTTCACTGATCTTCAAGAATCTGTAGGTTTGTTTGTGGATGTGGCTCTTTGGTGGGATCCGAGATCTTTAGGACAAATTGGGTTGGTTATCGACGTTTGGGGTCCGGTATCAGAAGTCTCTGATTCATTCATTCAGCGAGGGGCCGACACTGTTCATCACCATCCATGGCTGCTAAGGACAAAATGTAAAAACATCAAACCAAAAAACTTTTTCAGCCTCTTTAATTAAGTTTCTTGGCAGGGGGCCGGCCTCCGCCCTAAAGCCTCATGTTGGCGGGCAGCCCCCATACTGACTCACAAATCCCCCTCAGTGCTGCTGACATGCCGCTGCCTTCAGCTGCTTTTATCTGTTAATCCCTCCAACGCCCCCGACAGGAACCAAACATCTGACGGCGACGGGCCGAGGAAATTTTTCAACCGATTACGGCGAGAGAGTGCGGAGGGGCGAAGTCGCTCGGCCCGGGCGGCGTGACGTGGGTCGGGTTGCTGCGAGGCCGGGGTCACATTCTAACAAGAAGTCATGTTGAGGGAGAGGAGCGTGCGTCAGCCTCCTTCTGCTCTGCGTCCGGCGCCGTCTCAGCTGATGAAGAGCGCCGCCACACTCAAACGGCCCCAAACCAGCGCCGATGCCCGCGGCGCTGATGGGTTCTGCCATCTGCCGTTTGCCTCATTCATAACTGATGATATTGCTCGCGCTAATGGCGCGGCCTCTTTGCCAAACATGATGAAACGTGATCAGTAAAAGGAATCTGAGCTTCCTGTCATCTCGCTTTCACTTCAAACGTTGAAGCGTTGCTGCGAACCGAAGGTTTTAGTTCCTTCAGCTGGTTTCAAACGGGGAACTTTTAAAATGTTCAACTCTTCAAAGGTGAGCCAGTAATCAATGACATCATCTGTCTTTAAAGGTGAACCAGTAATCAATGACATCATCTGTTCTTCTACAGAGGCTGGATTCACGCTGACATTTAAAACCTCTGAGGGTTTTAAGAGAGATTCTGATGTTTGTGACTGAAGGTAAAACAAGGTCGAAGAGATTCTTCCTTTCTGGGTCCGTTGTTTCTGTCGGCGCCTTCACTGTAAAAATATCAATTATGCAAAATGTGGCAAAACCTTCAGAGCACAATGTTTTATTAATCGCTTTACATCTAAACATCTGAAATCTTGTGTTCTACATAGCAACTACTTCTGTGACCGTAATCGAACCCTCAACCTCTTCCTCAGCGGCAGAAGAAGAATATATGTCATAGTTTTTAAAATAATGATAAGAAGAAATAAAATAATAGAACTGCATCAAGTTAAATAAAAACGGGTCCAATAAAGCATATTAATATTCACTATTCCTCTTTGAATACAGACATTTACAGCAAACAAACAAACAAACAAACAAACAAACAAACAAATAAACATTCACACTGACTGTGGGCGGAAAGTTTGGACACAAAATAAAAATCAACCAAAAATGTTGTTTCCTTACAGACGTACAGCTGAAAGATAAAGAAATAAGAAATAAATGAATAAACTGAGCCAACAAAAGTGTCTTAATTATTCAGTTCAAAGATAACGTACCAACAGGGAACAGGAGAGGAACAGGAGAGGACCAGGGAACAGGAGAGAACCAGGGAACAGGAGAGAACCAGGGAACAGGAGGGAATCAGTGAACAGGAGGGAACCAGGGAACCAGGGAACCAGGGAAAAGGAGAGAACCAGGGAACAGGAGAGCACCAGGGAACAGGAGAGAACCAGGGAACAGGAGAGAACCAGGGAACAGGAGAGAACCAGGGAACAGGAGGGAACCAGGGAACAGGAGGGAACCAGTGAGCACTTGAGGTCCAGGGAACAGGAGAGGACAAATGGGAACACCCATCAATCAATTGTTGATGGAAAACAAACCAAACCTTCAAAATAAAACAGGACAACTTCCTGTTACTTACTTACTTCCTGTAACTTCCTATACTTACACAGTAAGTATTTTTCATACATGAGAAACTGGTGGCCCATGAATTTTTCAAAAAGGCTTGTTCTCAACTAAAGAAACCTTTTGCACCGATCATAGACTTCTCAGAACATTCCGGTTCTGATTCTTGCACCGTTGATGAGACACAAAGATATTCCTTGCGTGAGCAGCTGACACGGCGTGAAGCGTTGGTTCTGGATGCAAAGGTCGAGGGGAACTGCTGTATGATATGAAGATTTGAATCCTGAAGTCAGGGTTAGAAAAGAATAGAAACGTTGAGTCGAGGTTTTCCCAGCACTGTGCATCCCATAATATTTTCAGCGCTGACTGCGGCTCACAGCCTCTTCGGTCCTGAGGCAGGAAGTTGTATTTCAGCGCTCATGCAGCATCACAATGGCTTGGATGTTGACCTCGTTGCGGCGGTTTATGTTTACAAGCGTTTCATGAAGCTGCTTTTATAACGGCTGAATTTACTGCAGCTTCATCCTTTAATGTATGTTGTCTCATAAAAAGACGCCATAAAAGCAGCGGCCCGCGGACCAGAACTCTCTGGAGACTCCGCTGTCCCGCCACACCGCCAAGGGCCTGTTCTGGAGCGGCGCCGAGGGCCCAACATGAGTTCCTGCTCCCTCAGAAGTTCTGTAGGTGGGGTTTGCTGGAGCAGAAGACTTTCAGACCCGCATCCTGGTACTTTTCTTTTTTGTTCCATCTGCAGGTGTTTGATCAGATCCACTAATACTGACCAAATCCCTGCAGAGACAATCGTCATTACTGTTGTATTTGCTTAAACTGCCGTCTCTGTGCTCCTCTGGGAGATCCAGCAGAACAAAATCCCTCATCATTTGCTAATCACAATTTCCATTTCCTCTGATTTGGGTTCAGCAGGCAGGACAGCCGCTGGCGGTTTCATTTAAATCCAGGCATGGGAATGAAAGACCAGCCAATGCGTACCTGTCAATCAATCGTTTCTTCATATGGGAAGCCCTCCTGAGGTTCTGACGAGAGTGAGCCTATTTGATCCGGGCTTTTCGAAGCCCAACGATCCTGAATGGCCGTCAGAAATCATCTGCTCCTCGGCAGGACTTGTGACAGGACACCATCACGTCGGGTTGAGGCGCCGCTAAGCTGTTCACTATTACTGCTTCCTTTTCATTTCATATTTCATCCTTTTATTCAATCAAAACTTCTTCAACAACTTCAATTTGAACTTGAAAGAAGAAAGTCCAGTTAGTGAGTGTTGTCATTAAATTTAGTTCTAAAACGTGTAATTATAACGCTTTGTGTTGTGTAAAATAACAAAAGACTTCTGCACCGACAAGCCCCGCCTCCAACCGCTAAACATTCACACGGTCAATCGATCAATCTTTATTTATACAGTGCAATTTCACGTTCTCTGAAGGTGTTTTCCAGAAAGAGCAGGTCCAGAACAAACTCTTTATATAATTATCTACAGACACAAGAAATTCCTCCGTGAGCAGAACTTGGAGACAAGGGCGAGAAAAAACTTTAACGGGCAGAAACCTCGAGCAGATCCAAGACTCAGGGTGGACGGCCTACTGCCATGACCGGTCGGGGGAGAGAGAGAGAGAGAGGAGAGAGAGAGAGAGAGAGAGTAGAGAGAGAGAGAGAGAGAGAGAGAGAGAGAGAGAGAGAGAGAGAGAGAGAGAGAGAGAGAGAGAGAGAGAGAGAGAGAGAGAGAGAGAGAGAGAGAGAGAGAGAGAGAGAGAGAGAGAGAGAGAGAGAGAGAGAGAGAGAGAGAGAGAGAGAGAGAGAGAGAGATTATGCTAATCCACGTTCCTGAATGTTCCGTATTTTAGAAATATTAGGCAGATGAAAATAAGCTTTATTAAAAAACTTTCAGCCTGATCCGTTCATTTTAAACACCACAATGTTCTCTCCCAACAACATATGACCACATCTTCCATTTTCCTCCAGTGGTCATACGCTGTAAAGTAGCCACGCCCCCTGCTGTCAGGGGCTCCATGTTCCAGTCACAACAATATCATTCCACTTAAGTCTATTAAATTGTTCCGACATCGGAAGCAGTTTAAAAGGAAAGCAGACAGATTAACGAGGAAACTTATCACACGATGAGAGTTCGTCCTTTCCAATGCATGTTAATGACACAGCGCGGGACTCCGGCCGTAACCTTCCCTCCAGCTGTGATGCAAGCTACCCACAATGCCCTGGGGCACCAAAATGTAAATTGGGCATCAGATATGCAATTTTTCTGGCTTCTAGAAGAATGCAGAGTGACGTCCAAAGGTCCGCCTACATATACGTCCATATACTTTAATGTACTTCAATACACTCTCAATATACTGAAATCTACTCAAATATACTTCACTGTACTTCAAAATACTCAATATACTAACATATACTCAAATATACTTCAATCTTCTTCAATGTACTCCAATATACTTAAATATACTCAAATCTACTCAATATATGTCAACATTCTTATATATATATATATTTACATATTTACATACACTTACATATACTTACACATACTTACATATACTTACATATACTTACATATACTTAAACATACTGAAATATATTTACATATATATACACGTATTTACATATACTTACATACACTTACATAAACTTTAATATACTTACATATACTTACCTACACTAACATATACTTACATATACTTACATATACTTACATACACTAACATATACTAATATATACTTACATACACTAACATATACTAACATATACTTACATATACTTACATATACTTACATATACTTACATAACCTAACACATACTTACAAATACTTACATACACTAACATATACTTACATGTACTTACATATATTTACATATACTTACATATACTTACATACACTAACACATACTTACATGTACTTACATATACTCTTACATATACATCATACTTACATATACTTACATGTACTTACATACACTAACATATACTAACAAATACTTACATGTACTTACATATACTTACATATACTTTCATATACTTACATGTACTTACATACACTAACATATACTAACATATACTTACATATACTAACATATACTTACATAAACTTACATGTACTTACATATACTTACATATACTTACATACTTACATATACTTACATGTAATTACATATACTTACATATACTTACATGTACTTACATACACTAACATATACTAACAAATACTTACATGTACTTACATATACTTACATATACTTTCATATACTTACATGTACTTACATACACTAACATATACTAACATATACTTACATATACTTACATGTACTTACATATACTTACATGTACTTACATGTACTTACATGTACTTACATGATTTGTAAAAAGGGTATTCTCTCATAGGAATTCAATCATGTACGTTGATGATCTGACATTCTGCTCTTAACAAACATTATTTTACTTCATTTGCATGTAATAAAATATAAGGCTTGAATATATTTTTGGAGTGTCGTGAAACTCTGTTGTTACATTACAACAGAAGAAAATCTCTGCGTACAGTAAAAGAGAGATGAAAGAAAATGTTTTATAACGTGAGAAAAGATTTCCGTTAATTGTGACTCGGTTGAAGTCAGAGTTAAAACAGGTCAAACTTTATAAACGGCCAGGTGACGTTAATGGATCCGTCAACAACCAGGATGCTGCTTTAAAAGCGGGAGCGGTGCCGACAGAAAGGCTGCGTCTGTCTGACGTGAGGGTCGGCGGACAGACATGCATTATTTTGACAGTAATGCACTAAAACGGCCGAATGACCGGCGACGACTCTTCCTCCGCACGAGACGAGCGCCGTTACTTATCGCTGTACATTAAGACCGCCAGAATCCCATTAATACTTCTCTTTGCATAACATTTCCATTTGATTTGTATTCAGAATTTTAGATGACCAGCAGAGCAGCAGAAAACCCTCATTATTTCATATTCAATCAATCACTCATCCGGTAGAACGGCGGCGCCGGCAGACGGTGGTTTCATCTTGATTATGGAGATTGGCGTTAAAATCAGAGGAACAATGCAGCTTCATTCCGCGTGTTCCTCTCGCGTGGCCGATCCCAACATGTCAGCGGTTCATTACTATTGACACGCCGCATTATTATGTACAGATGCTCTTCCTCCTCTTCATCAGGTCAGAGTCCGAGGTTCTCCTAATCTTGAATCCCTCCTCCTCCTCCTCCTCCTCCTTCTTCTTCTTCTTCTTCTTCAGGTGTGTGGGAGTGTGGTGGAGAAGAGCGAGGGAACATCTGAAAACTTTCTATCGATTTCCTACTGATATAAATTGTATGACTGTTGTATAATATTGGATAAACTGTGTAAAAGGTTAGTATTGTTTAGAGTGAGTTTAACCGTGTTTCGTGGCGAGGATGGCGTCCTCTGAGACGCCGTCCTTGTCCCTGAGACATGGCGCGAGGCTGGTGCCACCTTCCAGCTCCAGTGTGGAGCAGGTCCTGATGTCCGTCGGGGATCAGGTAGGACACCTTAACATCTTTTCTGCCTCCAGAATGAGAAAAGCTCTGCTAATTTTTTTCAGAGCACAGAACTGCGTCGCTCGGCTTATCGAGAGCGGACTAAATCTGGAGAACGAGTTTCTCCAGGTTTCTCCGCTGGCTTTGGCCTCAACCCGGATCACCGTGTCCGGAGTCCCTCCGTTCATCCCCAACGAAGCGCTCGAAAGAGAACTGAAGCGCTTCGCGAGGTTCGCGAGTGGATTCCGCTCGGTCGGTCTCGGTTGCAAAAACGAATTACTGAAACATGTCCAGTCATTCCGGAGACAGGCGTTCATGTTCCTGGACTCGCCCACTCAGATTCTGGAGGTTTGGTTCCGTGTCAAACACGAGGACGTTTCCTTCATGGTGTACGCGAGTTCGGGAAGCGTGGAGATGTGGGAAACAAACGGGTGGCATGTCCGCACAGACAGAATATACCGGTGCCTGCCGGTACCGATGGCGGAGAGGTGAGCAGAACCGCCGAGCCGCCCGCTTGGGGCCGAGCTGCTGCAGGTGCGGCAGGTGACTCCGCTGCCCGATGCTCTGCGGTGTCCGGATCCGCGGAGAGGGTGCCGGCGGCGGACGTCGCCCCGGCCAAGGGCTCCGTTGTGGAGGGTCGCGTGCCTGAGGGCATCGCGGCTGAATTTCCAGTGGCTGTGGAACCTGCTGAGGCAGCAAACTCATCAGAGGAGCAGTCTGCTACTGCAGGAGACACAGCAGGAGAGCTGGAGGCTGAAACTCTGGTGAGTACAGAGGAGAAAAATGTTCATGTTGTCACTGATAATGTAAGAAATGAGGAAACAAATGTAGTTTCTGCTGAAGTTCATTCAGCGTCGGCCGCTGCAGGTCAGCCTGAAGCTGCAGATGAGCAGGATGAGGCAGCAGATGTGGGTCTTCAGCTCAGAGTAGGATTGGTGTTGCTGGACAGCGGTCAGAACCGCTGCAGTCCAGGCTGGGTAATGACATGGAGGGTCAGTCCGACTCCGATGATATGTCAGTTACTGATAGTCTCACTCAGAACTCAGACATCTACTCTCTGGAGGAGATCAATGATTTCTTGGATGATACGTTTGGAAGGGTGGTAGATGTGAGTGAATACTTTCCGGACATACAAAAGTTTATACAGACAGTGAACACTCTACAGAAGGTTGTAGGAGAGGACAAGCTGGACAAAAAGAGGCGGTACCGCCTCAAGAAACTTGTCACAGGCTTGAGGAAGGGCTTGAAAGGTGCCAAAAGTGCCAAAAGAAGGACATTTTCAATCAGTTGATCCATGGTCATACAACACCGGGTTCTTCTTCTCCTTCTGACTGCTTCTTCACTGCTCTGTCCATCCTTTCCTAACACATGCAGAACTTAAAGGTGGCCTCTTTAAACATGAACGGAGGTAGAACAGCACAACAAAGAGCGCTGGTGTCAGAGGTCATCAGTCAGAAGAAGTTAGACGTAGTATTTCTGCAGGAGACACAGTGACGCCCTGAACGAGACTGACTGGGGCTTATGGTGGGGGGGGCAGCATGTCCTCAGCCATGGCTCCAGTAGTAGCGCTGGAGTCGCTGTGTTGTTCTCCCCCAGTACAAAAGCAAAGATTTTATCCAGCAGAGAGATTGTGAAAGGCAGAGTTGTACTGGTGAATGCAGAAATACATGGCTTTAATTTTAGCTTCATGAATGTCTCCACACCCAACCATGGTCCTGATCGTCTGGAGGTCTTCAAGAGAGTGACAGACACATTGAAACATATCGGCCAGAAAGATTGTGTTATATTGGGGGGGGACTGGAACTGCTGCTGTGATGTTCTAATGGACAGGATGGGACAGGAGCTCCACCCTCAATCCTCCACATTTCTGGCTAAGATGGTGGAAGAGGCGGATCTAGTGGACTTGTGGAGGAACCAACATCCCTCTGCTAAGGAGAACACCTGGGTCAGAGTAACGGATGGCAGGATTAGTGCGGCCCGGCTGGACAGGTTCTATCTGTCGGCCTCTTTTATTACTCATGCTGCCAACTGTCAGATCCTTCCAGTTGTTTTACTGACCATCATTTACTCCTAGCAGAGCTGGTTTTATCTCCGACGGTAAAACCGAGATCTTTCTGGCATTTTAACGTGACTCTCTTACAGTATTTTAATTTTTGTGAGAACTTCAAACTGTTTTGGGCAAACTGGAGATCAGAGAAAGCTTCCTTTCCTTCACTGGATCAGTGGTGGGAGGTAGGGAAGGCCCAAATCAAAGTCTTCTGCCAGCAGTACACAGCTTACTCCACCGCTAAAACTCGGAGGGCTGTGGAACAGTTAGAGGCAGAGATCAGGGAGCTGGAGAGGGGGTCTGCCTCACAAAAGGATCTACTTATCTGCAAGAGAAGGAATCTGAACTCCTTTCTGCAGGAGAGGGCTAAAGGGGCGCTGGTTCGGTCCAGATTCACCATGTTAAAGGACATGGATGCTCCGACCAGCTTCTTTTTTAACTTGGAGAGGTCGGAGGCACAGAGGAAACATCTGGTCTGTCTCCGTCTACCGGACGGACGTCTGACCACTGAACCATCGGAGATGAGGAGGCTAGCTGTGGATTTTTACACCGACCTGTTTAAGGTGGAGGTCTGTGATGCAGATGCGACTGCCGACCTCCTGCAGGACCTCCCACAGCTGAGTCCAGTGGAGCGTGACACCCTGGGCTCTGACCTCTCTCTGGAGGAACTGACCACTGCTGTGTCCCAGTTGTCCTCTGGTAAATCCCCAGGATTGGATGGAATACCCAGTGACTTTTTTAAACACTTCTGGAGTATTCTTCAGCATGACTTGTTTGACGTTTTTAAAGAGTGTCTTAACAAAGGGACACTTCCAGCCTCTTGTCGGCGCAGTGATCTCCCTACTACCTAAGAAGGGGGACCTGACACTGCTCAAGAACTGGAGACCAGTGGCCCTATTATGCACGGACTATAAAATCCTGTCGAAGGTTCTCTCAAATAGACTTAAAGGTTTTATTGACCTGCTGGTGGGTGCTGATCAGACCTACTGTGTCCCTGACAGGTCAATGTTTGACAACTTGTTTTTAATGAGAGACACTTTCGATATGTGCAAGTCATATGACATCACCACGGGTATAGTTGCGATCGACCAGGAAAAAGCATTTGATCGTGTAGACCACTCTTTCCTGTTTGCTACACAGCAGGCATTTGGGGTTGGGGAGCATTTCCTGGCGTGGGTAAAACTACTGTACCGTGATGTTTGTTGTGTAATTAAGGTGGGGGGAGGTTTGAGCTGTCCTGTACCGGTGGGGAGAGGGATCAGGCAGGGCTGCCCCATTTCAGGCCAGTTATACAGCTTGGCCATCGAGCCTCTGCTGTGCAGGTTGAGGAACCGGCTGGGTGGGCTTCAGCTGCCCGAGCCAAGTCAAGGGTCCCGGGTGGTTGTATCAGGATATGCGGATGATGTTAATGTCTTCATACAGGATCAGGGGGATGTTCAAGAGTTGCGGGACAGCCTGACCCTGTATGAAAGCGCCTCCTCAGCCAGGGTGAACTGGGAGAAGAGTGAAGCGTGTCTGATAGGTCCTTGGACTGTCGGGAACGCTCCGGTTCTCCCAGGGAACCTTGTGTGGGGAACCAGAGGGCTAAAGGTGCTTGGGTTATATTTAGGAAACGAGGACATAGAGAGGCAGAACTGGGAGGGAATGCTGGGAAAGGTGCAAGCTAAGTTGTCTAAATGGAAATGGCTGCTACCACAGCTGTCCTACAGGGGAAGAGCTCTGATTACCAATAACCTTGTTGCCTCGACTCTTTGGCATAAACTGAAAGTTCTCGTTCCTCCACCGGGCTTCATTCAACAATTGCAGAAGTTACTTGTGGACTTTTTCTGGACTGGTCATCACTGGGTGCGTGCATCGGTCCTGTACCTCCCGGTGGCAGAGGGGGGGCAGGGCCTCATAGACATTGTCTCCAGAACCGCGGCCTTCAGACTGCAGGCAGCTCAACGGCTGCTGTACGGCTGCGCTGTCTCTTGGCTGGATGTGGGCCGGTCGCTGCTGTGGAAGGCTGGTCGCCTCAAGCTTGACAAGCAGTTATTCCTGATGAGGTCATCTGAGTGTGACCTTTCGGGAATCACCACCTTCTACAGCTCGGTGATGGATGCCTGGAAGACTCTGGACATTTCCCGGCCCACTGATCCCCTGCCTGGAATGTGGCTATTTGAGGAGCGATTGTTTAACAATCCCCTAATGTCCAACACCGTGTTTTCCTCGCCAACCGTCAGAAGCAAGTTCATTGAGGCTGGATCACTAAGCTGGGACACCTCACAGGGACTCCAGAGGACAGACTGGCTGAGATGACGGGTATCCGGTCAACGAGAGTCCTACGGGGTCTCGTTGATGGGGTGTGCCGGTCGCTGCCTGCTCCGCTCAGGGGTTTCGCCCGGAGCCGGGCCCTGGCAGATCAGTGGAGCGGGAGGTCCGGTTATGTCTTCCCCTCCCTGACTGTGGGTCCTGCTGTTGGTGACTGGGTGGAGGGGGGAGACCGACTCCTCACTCTAGGGACCCCGGTGCTCGGAACATTCAGCTCTTGCGGAGGGAAGCAGCTGTACTCGAGCTGCATCAAAGTACTTAACCTCCGAGCACTAACAGGAGTCAGGGAGTCGAGGTGGACGGGGGTCTTTGGCTCAGACGTTTCCCCTAAAGGCAGCTGGAGGGTCCTGTATAAGCCTCCAGTTGAAAAACGGATGGGTGACCTCCAGTGGAGGATTATACATGGAGCTCCAGCTACAAACAGATACCGAGCTCACCTTGACCCGTGTATAGGGGATAGCTGCTGGTTCTGCTCTGACACAGAGGATGTAGAACATCTAGTGGTGTCGTGTCCTCGTTTGGCAGGTCTCTATGTTTTACTGAAGAGATGGGTGGAGGCATTGGGAGAGGTTTTCTCTGTCCCACTGTTTGTTTTTGGACCTAAATACACCCTGAAAAAATGCAAAACGTTGGTTCTAATCAATTTCATTTTTGCAAATGCCAAGCTTGCCATTTGGAAAACCCGTAAAAACCAGAATTTGGGAGAAGGTCCAACTGATCCCATCCATAGTCTGAAAGGTTTGGTGGCGGCTCGTCTAAGGGTGGAACACACTTACTACCGACTGACCCACAACATCGGTGGGTTTAAAGCAGTGTGGGCCATCAAACAGGTCCTGTGTTCAGTGGGGGAGGACGCCTCTCTGGTGCTGAACTTTTAATCTTGTTTGTGTGAGCAGAAACATTTCTGTCATTATTGTTCATGTCGAAACGGGCATGTAAGAATTTAAGTTAGTGTACCAGAAATAAAGGTTTGTTAAAAGTCAAAAGTCTTCTTCTTCTTCTTCTTCTTCTTCTTCTTCTTCTTCTTCTTCTGATTATCTCCTTAAGAATCCATAAATAAAAAATGTTATTTATAATAGTCTAAAGGGAAAATTTTGTTAAAAGCAGGTTTTAATCAGTTAAATGATTCATTTCTGCTCTGGAGGATGAAAATATTATCTTTCATGCGTTGGTGAAGAAAGAACATCTTCATCATCTTCACGATGATTGACACATGGTCAGACTTTGTTATGAAATAATGAGTGGGTCCATTCAGAACCGCTGACCCGTCATCCGGCTCTCCTGCTGACCCACTCTCTCTCTCTGAAGTCCTGTCTGCATCAGTGAGGGAAAACTTTCTCAGAAATCATACCAAACAAATGACTTTATAATAAAGATTATTATAAAAGATTATTATAAAGATTATTATAAAAGATTATTATATAAAGATTATTATAAAGATTATTATTTAAAGATTATTATATGAAGATTATTATAAAAGATTATTATAAAGATTGTAATAAAGATTATTATAAAGATTATTATGAAGATTATTATGAAGATTATTATAAAGATTGTAATAAAGATAGTAATAAAGATTATTATAAAGATTATGATATAAAGATTGTTATATAAAGATTATTATAAAAGATTATTATAAAGATTATTATAAAGATTATTATATAAAGATTACTATAAAAGATTATTATATAAAGATTATTATAAAGATTATTATAAAAGATTATTATATTAAGAATATCATAAAGATTATTATAAAGATTATTATATAAAGATTATTATAAAAGATTATTATATAAAGATTATTATAAAAGATTATTATAAAGATTATTATAAAAGATTATTATAAAAGATTATTATAAAGACTGTAATAAAGATTATTATAAAGATTATTATGAAGATTATTATGAAGATTATTATAAAGATTGTAATAAAGATAGTAATAAAGATTCTTATAAAGATTATTTTATAAAGATTATTATATAAAGATTATTATAAAAGATTATTATAAAGATTATTATAAAAGATTATTATAAAAGATTATTATAAAAGATTATTATATAAGGATTATTATAAAGGTTATTATAAATGATTATTATATAAAGATTATTATAAAGATTATTATAAAGATTATTATAAAAGATTATTATATAAGGATTATTATAAAGGTTATTATAAATGATTATTATATAAAGATTATTATAAAGATTATTATAAAGATTATTATAAAAGATTATTATAAAGATTATTATAAAAGATTATTATATAAAGATTATTATAAAGACTGTAATAAAGATTATTTTAAAGATTATTATAAAGATTTTAATAAAGATTATAATAAAGATTTGAATAAGGATTATTATAAATATTATAATAAAGATTTGAATAAAGATTTGAATAAAGATTTGAATAAAGATTATTATAAAGATTATAATAAAGATTATTATAAAGACTGTAATAAAGATTGTAATAAAGATTATTATAAATATTATAATAAAGATTATTATAAAGACTTTAATAAAGATTGTAATAAAGATTATTATAAATATTATAATAAAGATTATAATAAAGATTGTAATAAAGATTATTATAAAGACTGTAATAAAGATTGTAATAACGTTGTTTTGTTGTCTAATTATTATTAATGTTATCTAATTTCCTGTCTAACTCCCAGAGTTAGAAAAGTTTGATGGACTTCTATTGCACCAGCTGAACCTGCTCAGCCTGTGGGAGGCGCCTCTAAGTGGACTTTGTCACCGGTGATCCACCTGAGGTCAGTGGAAGTTTGAGAATGTGAAAGTGTCGTCTGGCCAGTAAACGTATGTTTTGATGAACGGATGTGTAAACAAGGATAAAAGGAAACTTGTAAACATTATAGTCTCTCCGGATCAGTGGGCCGACGACTCAGTCGGCAGGAGGAGGGGGCAAGCATTGAGAGGCTTATTGGGCAGCGCCGTTTGGATGGTACCATCTGAGGAGATCAGAACACCAAGCACATCTCCCACAAGATGGATGGTCCGACGAACAGATGAGCCCACAGGCCGGGGTTCACGGATCATTAAAGCCATCCGTCAGCAGCTTTCAGGGTCTTTAATTCCCCCAAATGGAATATTTCCATGTAAATATGTCAAAACAGGAATGGAATTAGGGACGTAGTTTATTGACTGTGATAAAATCTGAAAAGCATCACTGAACATAATTACATACTTGTCAGAGCCGTAAAAATGAGCTTTATTATCAAAGGAAGGCTTTTCTACAACTTCATTCAGGGCCGATGTCTTCCAGATGGGACTGCAGTTTTTAATGCAGCAGACGTCTACAGACCACAGACGTCTACAGACACACACACACACACACACACACACACACACGTCTACAGACACACACACACACGTCTACAGACACACACGTCTACAGACACACACGTCTACAGACACACACGTCTACAGACACACACACACGTCTACAGACCCACACACACATACGTCTACAGACCACAGACGTCTACAGACACACACACACACACACACACGTCTACAGACACACACACACACGTCTACAGACACACACGTCTACAGACACACACACACACGTCTACAGACACACACGTCTACAGACACACACGTCTACAGACACACACACACACGCGTCTACAGACACACACACACACGTCTACAGACACACACGTCTACAGACACACACGTCTACAGACACACACGTCTACAGACACACACGTCTACAGACCCACACACACATACGTCTACAGACACACACACACACGTCTACAGACCACAGATGTCTACAGACCACAGACGTCTACAGACCACAGACGTCTACAGACACACACACACACACACACACGTCTACAGACACACACACACACGTCTACAGACACACACGTCTACAGACACACACGTCTACAGACACACACACACGTCTACAGACCCACACACACATACGTCTACAGACCACAGACGTCTACAGACACACACACACGTCTACAGACACACACACACACGTCTACAGACACACACGTCTACAGACACACACGTCTACAGACACACACACACATCTACAGACCCACACACACATACGTCTACAGACACACACACGTCTACAGACCACAGATGTCTACAGACCACAGACGTCTACAGACCACAGACGTCTACAGACACACACACACACACGTCTACAGACACACACGTCTACAGACACACACACACATCTACAGACACACACACACACACGTCTACAGACCACAGATGTCTACAGACACACACACACACCTCTACAGACACACACACAAGTCTACAGACACACACACACGTCTACAGACCACAGACGTCTACAGACACACACATATACAGACACACACACGTCTACAGACACACACACACACATCTACAGACACAAACGTTTACAGACACAAACATTATAGTCTAGTGTGACTGACAGAGACACACACACGTCTACAGACACACACACACACGTTTACAGACACACACACACACACGTCTACAGACACACACACAAGTCTACAGACCACAGACGTCTACAGACACACACACATCTACAGACACACACACGTCTACAGACACACACACACGTTTACAGACACACACACACGTCTACAGACACACACCCGTCTACAGACACACACACAAACGTCTACAGACACACAGACTGCATGTTACTAACTTGACTTCTTCCCTGGAGTCTTTGTGTTTTGTCGCCTTGTAAGGTCACATGGTTCTTGAATGCATCTGCTGCTGTGGACCTGCTGGATGTCCACTGATCACAAGATAATGACGATGATGATGATTATTATTATTGTCTAGTATTTACCCATAAGCTATTTCTGAATGTTATATTATTGTTATTAACAACCTGGGATCCCTGCTGCTGCCGCGGTCCGACCCTGGAGAAGCTGAGGAAAGTGGTTAGTTATCTCTCTCTCTCTCTCTCTCTCTGTCTCTCTCTCTCTCTCTCTCTCTCTCTCTCTCTCTCTCTCTCTTGCTCCCCTTCCAAACCCGAACGGTCATGGCAGTAGGCCGTTCACCCTGAGTCTTCGATTTGCTCGAGGTTTCTGCCCGTTAAAAGGCAGTTTTTTCTCGCCATTGTCTCCAAGTTCTGCTCACGGAAGAATTTGTTGTTTCTGTAGATAATTGTAGAAAGAGTTTGTTCTGGACCTGATCTTTCTGGAAAACACCTTCAGACACACACATGTCTATAGACAAACACATATCTACACACACACTCACACATACAGTGTGAGTGAAACAGACACGTAGACACATACACAGACAGACACACACAAACAAACAAACACATACACACACACATACAGACACATAAACAGACAGACACACTAAAACAAACAAACAGACACACACACAAACAGAAGCAGACACAGACAGACACACACTCAGACACATACACAGACACACACAAAGAAACAAACATATACACACAGACACATACACAGACAGAGACACACAAACAAACAACCACAGACACATACACAGACAAACACAAACAGAAACAGACACAGACAGACACACACAAACACACACACAGAAACATTCCCTCACAGAAGGGAGCAGAAAGACGAGGCTGAGGGGTTCAGAACACTGGTTGGGTCAAGGGTCTCGTCAGCTGAGGCTGATGGCAGAAACGTTTGATCTCATTAATGGTTCTGGCCTCCATTGTGAACTTAATCACACACGAATGAAAAAGTCAAATCAAATGAGGAAGTGGGAGAAGTTGAGGATGAGGAGGGTTAGAGGGCGGCTGTTTCATCTCCTTTTAGAGCTGATACCCGAGAAAGAGAGGATTATTTCTCATCTACTGAGGAGCTGTACTCCCTCCCCCAGAGCCTGTGGCTGCCCCCCCCCCCCCCCCCCACACACACACACACACGCACACACACACACACACACACACACACACACACACACATCAGGGGCTGCGCTGTAGCGTGTCCGCCGGCTGCACTAACAGTTTTAGCCCCATCTTTTATTCAGGGTTCCATCATTATTTGTTGCTATTGTTCAGTCTCTTCCTAACTCCATTATCATATCAATTATCCTGGCAGTCACACGTTTCCACTCACACCACATCTACATCAAGTCCATAATGCATCCTGAATTATTTAGTCAACATCTTCCAGCAGTAGAGCTGGATTCATTTTTAAAACAGACACCTCTTCTTAATGGCAGCTTAGTCTTCCTCATGGAGGAGACCTGACATCCTGACAGGAACATCTCAGTCCTCTCCAGGTGACGCAGCCGAGACGGATTAAAGTCGCCCTGCTTCAACCCTCCACCAACCCGTGAGGTTCTAGACATCTGCAGTGTTCGGACTCAGAGGAAGGAACGTCTGAGGCTTGAACTAATCTGCTGGAGCGTGTGAAGAGGAGAGCGCTGCTGTGATGAAGGCCAAACATGAATCCTGACTCATATGTCTCATTAGGCTCATAGTTTTATGGACGCTCCTCTGAGAAGATTCAACAACCACTAACCATCTGGAGTCTTTGGTCCCGTCGGTGTGATCATGTGTTCTAACCCAGGAGATTAACCTTCTGGGGTCAAAGGTCATGTTGACATGACCCCTTTGCAGCAAACTGTATAAAAATACTGAACCCAGAAACATTGAAGACCCGGCAGAGGGATCACACTGCTGTGATCTCAGACTCCAGAGGTCATCGATCCAAATGTAGGTGAAGACATCGTGACGGATGATTGACAGCACCTCTTTAATGGACAGATGGTGTTTGTTGTCCGTGGTCCTCTGGTTTCTCAGGGGACGGCGGTTTTACCTGATTTTGAATACATCTGAGCAGAACACAAACCACACGGGTGGATTCTTCTTCATCATCAGAACATTTGAGCTCTTCTGTCTGGACCATCTGTCCTTGGGAGAACATTATATTCCTTCTGTTTGTGTGCCTTAGGTGAACAAGGATGATTCCAGAGTCTGCTCCAAGGTTCATGCCTGTTAAAGTCGGTTTTCCTCAGCACTGTTTCCTGGTCCTGGGTCATGGGGGGTTGTTGGTTCTAGAGCAGCTGGTTTTAAAGTGTCATGAGGTCAGTTGTTTTCTGCCGTCAGCATTTCCTTTTCAGTGCATGACATTAGATCAGATCCCCTCCTGCCTACAGCCGGGGTCCGCACCGAGATCCAGGTCTTTTTTGATGCCATTTGTTAAATAAAAATGAAACCTTTTGCCACAATAACAGACTGAGTCTCCTTGTGTGATGAGGTATGAGGACACATGGAGAAGATCTGAGACCATTCCTCCATACAGAACCTCTCCACCTCCTTCAGGTTCTGAGGTCCACGCTGGTGGACTCTCCTCTGCAGCACATCCCACAGATGTTCTGGTGGGTTTGGGTCAGGTGACTGGGATGGCCATGGCAGAACCTTTATTCTGTGACCTCTGAACCATTCTTGGGTTGATGTTGAGGTGATCTTCAGATCCTTGTCCTGCTGGAAGGTCCAACCACGACCCACTTTAATTTTTTATGATGGGCTTTTCTCCATGGCTTTCTTTCTTGTTAGGCCACACCCATCTTAGATGTTTGTATCCAGAAAGTTTTACTTTGGTCTCATCTGACCTCTGACCTTGTTCCAGTGATGTTTGTCAAACTGTAGCAGCGTTAGCTTGTGTGTGGACGACAGCAGAGGCTTTTTTCAGCTGGTGTTGGTGTCGGCGCCATCTGATGGTGTTTAGGGAGACTTTCTGACCCCAAGAATAAACTGACCTCTGACTTCATCAGCTGTGATCCTGGGAGAGTTTTCAGCCGGTCCAACCAACATCATCACAGTGTGTGGGGTCAGTTTACAGACACGTCCTCTTCCAGGTTGATGTCTAACATCTCCAGTCTCTTTAAACTCGTTCATTATTGATCTAACTGTTCAAACTGACATTTTGAACTGCTGAGAGATGTTCTTGTCTTCATTGCCAGATTTGCGCAGCTCTACAACTTTTCTCTGCTCTTCATTGCTGTGTTCTCTGGTCTTCATCACCCCTGTTCTTCATTCCCTTCATCGTCTTCCCATCTCCACCAGGATTGATTATAAGATCTCTCTCCTCACTCACCACTGTATCCATGGTAACGCACCCCCATACCTAAAAGAACTACTCACCCCACTGACCTCAACACCATCCCTCCGTTCTACCCACTCATACCGCCTCCTCCTTCCCCGGACTAAGCTCAGCACCATGGGTGATCGGGCCTTCTGTTCTGCTGCCCCTCGTCTGTGGAATGCCCTCCACGACCATCTGAGGGCTCCACAGACGATTGACACATTTAAAAAAGGACTTAAAACTTTCCTTTTGAGCAGAAACTATTCCTTTTAAATAACATTGCTGCTTTTTGGTCATATTTTTATATAATTATAATTATATTCTTTATTGATGCTTTTATCTGCTTTTACTTTGTAGCACTTTGATCCATATGTAAAGTGCATTATAAATTAAATGTATTATAATTATTATTTTTTATTAAAAACATTTTTTACTTGTCATCTGCCTTAACATATCATGCTAGAGACATGTTACACAGATGTTAGAAACATGTTAGACACATGTTAGAAACAGGTTGGACACATGTTAGAAACATGTTAGAGACATGTTAGACACATGTTAGAAACAGGTTGGACACATGTTAGAAACATGCTAGAAACAGGTTGGATTCATGTTAGAAACATGTTAGAAACATGTTAGATGCATGATAGAATCATGTTAGGCACATGTTAGAGACATGTTAGAAACATGTTAGAAACAGGTTGGATTCATGTTAGAAACATGTTAGAAACAGGTTGGATTCATGTTAGAAACATGTTAGAAACATGTTAGGCACATGTTAGAGGCAAGTTAAAATAAACATTACATTCGGTGTTTCAACACTACTGTCTTACTTCTTTCCTTGCTGGAAAGCGATTAATGACTTTGATAATGATTATGTGTGAACAACAAATCAAATCAAACAAATGTTTACGGTTGGATTCTGAAGGAGAACTCGCCAACGCAGCTGTCAGCGCCGTGTTGCATTGAGAGACGTTGCATGATGCATTCAACGTCTGTTTGGGAACTTTTCAGTGTCGGGCAAAACAGAATTGCCCCGTCATCAAGAGGTGTTCAAATGTAATCTGGTAAAATGGAGGTTTGGTCAAGAAATAAGAAGTTTTTTTTGAAAGAGTAAGTTGTTGATGTTTTCATGATGCTATTAAAACGTTCGAACAAAGTAACTAATTGTACTTGGTTCAATAAAAATCTGGAAAACAATCCAATGTTTGTTTCTGTATTGTGCAAAGATAGAGAAATAAAGATAAGGATAGATAAAGATAGAGCTAGATGAAGATAGAGTTTGATGAAGATGGAGATAGATGAAGATAGAGCTAGATGAAGATAGAGTTTGATGAAGATGGAGATAGATGAAGATGGAGATAGATGAAGATAGAGCTAGATGAAGATAGAGCTTGATAAAGATAGAGATAGATAAAGATAGAGCTAGATAGAGATAGATGAAGATAGAGATAGATAAAGATAGAGATAGATAAAGATAGAGCTAGATGAAGATAGAGATCGATGAAGATAGAGATAGATGAAGATAGAGATAGATAAAGATAGAGATAGATAAAGATAGAGCTTGATGAAGATAGAGCTAGATGAAGATAGAGATAGATGAAGATAAAGCTAGATGAAGATAGAGATAGATAAAGATAGAGCTAGATGAAGATAGAGATAGATGAAAATAGAGATAGATGAAGATAAAGCTAGATGAAGATAGAGCTAGATGAAGATAGAGCTTGATGAAGATAGAGATAGATGAAGATAGAGATAGATGAAGATAGAGATAGATAAAGATAGAGCTAGATGAAGATAGAGCTTGATAAAGATAGAGATAGATAAAGATAGAGCTAGATAAAGATAGAGCTAGATGAAGATAGAGCTAGATGAAGATAGAGCTAGATGAAGATAGAGATAGATGAAAATAGAGATAGATGAAGATAGAGATAGATAAAGATAGAGATAGATGAAGATAGAGCTAGATGAAGATAGAGATAGATAAAGATAGAGATAGATAAAGATAGAGCTAGATAAAGATAGAGATAGATGAAGATAGAGATAGATAAAGATAGAGATAGATAAAGATAGAGATAGATGAAGATAGAGCTAGATAAAGATAGAGATAGATAAAGATAGAGCTAGATAAAGATAGAGCTAGATGAAGATAGAGATAGATAAAGATAGAGCTAGATAAAGATAGAGATAGATAAAGATAGAGATAGATAAAGATAGAGCTAGATGAAGATAGAGATAGATGAAGATAGAGCTAGATGAAGATAGAGATAGATAAAGAGACTGCACACACAAAGGGAAGCAGGGCAGACAAAGGCGAGGATGATGAAGGGAAGGAAAAGGTTATGACAGACATTGAACTTCGACTCTGACATCGATACATTTTGGCTCCTGAATATTTGACTGGGTTCCTAAACACTTTGGGTTTGTCGGGTTTTATTGTTTTGAGGCCGGATGAAGTAAAGATGGATGAGACTTGAAGCCATGTTTGAAAAGCTTCTAACATGTGTTTGTGTTTTTCATGGATGATGAAGAGCTGAAACAAACATCTCCACACAACATTTCTCAGGTCGACCTCTGTTTCAGAGGAGCTCCTTCCCCTGATCCTCCTTTTCCCGCTTGTCTAATTACCATAGAAGCCTTTTTTCTCCCCCTCCATCTTTCCCGGAGGAGACCACATGCAACTGTAATTGCCTCCCTCATTAGTTATGTTTTCACAAGATGGGATTGGGGGCAATTAATTTTATCACTTAATTCAACCACTGATATTTCCAAGGCCTTCGTTTTGAAGTGTCGGCCAGAGCCAGGCACATTTCTCAGGAAAATTAATTGACAAAGCAGTAAAATTTATCAACATATCATCGGATTAGGAGACAAATTGATGCATTGAGGGAATCAATTGTGTTTCTGTCATGGCAGAACAACCGAACACGGAGCGGCGCTGGACGAGCCGGACCACTCAGAGAGTCGGCGGTGATTTATGCCGCTTCAGGACAGGAGGCATAAATCAGGAAGAGTTACAAGTGCTGTTCTACCCCCACCCCCCCACCACCCCCCAGCCCGAGTCAGACAATGGGCTGCAAAAGGCATTTGTTACAGCCTCATACAAACACACACACACACACACACACACACACATACATACATTTAAACACACATACATATAACACACACACACATACATATAACACACACACACACACATATATGAACACACACAAAGGAAACACGTACACGTATACACGCATACACACATACAGCCTCACACACACAAAAACACACACACACACACACACACATGCATGGGCACTAAACAGAAGAAAGAGTCAGGATGTGAAACGACTGTTTTGACTGAGAAAAACCTCCAGAATCCATTCATTAGAGATAACTGAGGATAGAGATTACTGAGGATAGAGATAACTGAGGTTAGAGATAACAGAAGATAGAGATAACTGAGAATAAAGATAACTGAGGTTAGAGATAACAGAAGATAGAGATAACTG
This sequence comes from Lophius americanus, assembly GCA_037951165.1. Classification (NCBI taxonomy): domain Eukaryota; kingdom Metazoa; phylum Chordata; class Actinopteri; order Lophiiformes; family Lophiidae; genus Lophius; species Lophius americanus. Next base: position 2,473 of record JBBDHG010000159.1, on the reverse strand, counting down.
AGAATAAAGATAACTGAGGTTAGAGATAACTGAGAATAAAGATAACTGAGGTTAAAGATAACTGAGGTTAGAGATAAAAGAAGATAGAGATAACTGAGAATAAAGATAACTGAGGTTAGAGATAACTGAGAATAAAGATAACTGAGGTTAAAGATAACTGAGGTTAGAGATAAAAGAAGATAGAGATAACTGAGATTAAAGATAACTGAGGTTAGAGATAACAGAAGATAGAGATAATTGAGGTTAGAGATAACTGAGGTTAAATATAACTGAGGATATAGATAACTGAGGATAGAGATAACTGAAGATAAAGATAATCGAGGATAGAGATAACTGAAGATAAAGATGACTGAGGATAAAGATAACCGAGAATAGAGATAACTGAAGATAAAGATAACTGAGGATAAAGATAACTGAAGATAAAGATAACTTGAGGATAGAGATAACTGAGGTTAGAGATAACTGAGGTTAGAGATAACTGAGGATAAAGATAACCGAGAATAGAGATAACTGAAGATAAAGATAACTTGAGGATAGAGATAACTGAGGTTAAACATAACTGAGGTTAAAGATAACTGAGGATAGAGATAACTGAGGTTAGAGATAACTGAGGTTAGAGATAACTGAGGATAAAGATAACTGAGGATAGAGATAACTGGGGATTTTTTAGAATATAAAACCTGAATAGTTCTGATTCTGTTTCTGCTGTTTGACCCGGACAGGACGGTTTCTGATTCTGACTGGGGGGGTTCTATCTGTCTACCCTCATCTACCTGTCTCCTACCCTCTACCCGTCTACCCTCAACTACCTGTCTCCACAGGTAGTCTCTAATGTTCTACCTGTCTGCCCTCATCTACCTGTCTCCACCCCTCCACCCGTCTACCCTCATCTACCTGTCTCCACAGGTAGTCTCTAATGTTCTACCCGTCTACCCTCATCTACCTGTCTCCACAGGTAGTCTCTAATGTTCTACCCGTCTACCCTCATCTACCTGTCTCCACAGGTAGTCTCTAATGTTCTACCCGTCTACCCTCATCTACCTGTCTCCACCCCTCTACCTGTCTAGCCTCATCTACCTGTCTCCACTCCTCTACCCGTCTACCCTCAACTACCTGTCTCCACAGGTAGTCTCTAATGTTCTACCTGTCTGCCCTCAACTACCTGTCTCCACCCCTCTACCTGTCTAGCCTCATCTACCTGTCTCCACTCCTCTACCCGTCTACCCTCAACTACCTTGTCTCTGTTCTATGTTACGATTCACCTGTCAATCATCCAACTTAGTCTGCATATTTACATCTATGTGACATCAGTGATCGATAAATCACTGTTGTGATCAGCATTTATTATTATTGTTACTATTATTATTACTATTATTACTATTATTATTATTACCATTATCATTATTATTATTATCATAGTTATTATATTATTATTACTATTATTATAAGTATTATTATTATTATTATTATTATTACTATCACTATAATTATTTTTATCATTATTATTATTATTACCATTATTATAATTACTTTTATTATTATCACTATTATTTTAATCATTATTAGTTATTGTTACTATTATTATTACTATTATTACTATTATTATTATTACCATTATCATTATTATTATTATCATAATTATTATATTATTATTACTATTATTATAAGTATTATTATTATTATTATTATTATTATTATTATTATTATTATTACTATCACTATAATTATTTTTATCATTATTATTATTATTACCATTATTATAATTACTTTTATTATTATCACTATTATTTTAATTATTATTAGTTATTGTTACTATTATTATTACTATTATTACTATTATTATTATTACCATTATTATTAGTAGTAGTATTACTATTATTACTATTATTATTGCTATTTTTATTAATATTATTTTGCTTATTATTAATTGTATTATTATTACTATAATTATTATTATTACTATTATTAATATTATTATATTACCATTATTAATACTATTATTATTATTATTATGACCATTATTATTATGACTATTATTATTACTATTACTATACTTATTTTTATTCTTATTTTATTATTATCATTATTTACCATATTATTATGACAATTATTATTACTAGTATTATTATTTGTTGATGTCATCTTTCCTCCGGTTGAGGGGAATCTGTCGACCTGCAGGTGAATCTCCTCCTGTGATGATCGGTAACAGCTTGAATATTTTGATTTTGGTGACACTGAAGAGAGTAAATGTGATTTTTTTTGTGGTTTGGTTTTCCTTCTGGAGCCGTCTGATTAATTAACGGATTGGTGGCGTTAGAATTGGAACTCTCTCTCCGCTGCAGCATCACTTCATCCCTGGCAGTAAAAGAAAGGATTTCTGCTCAAACACATCCATGATGAAGACCCGTCTTCCTCACATGAAGGAAAACATCATTCTGACCTACATTATTATTAAAAATAAACCTCTCTGCTA